>OX333071.1:56926466-57243112 GCA_946863875.1 Alloplasta piceator
ATCAAAATTTTATAAATCGTGAATCGTTTGAGCGATTTTTGCTAAATTCATTATGATAAAGATTATCATTAAAGAAATTCATTATGATAAAGATTATCACTCAAACTATCGGTATAATATTTCTGAACGCGATATCGCAAAATTTGCGGACGCTAGAGCAACCACGCCCTTTTTTCGAAAATTTAAAAGTCGTATAAAATTCGCACTCGTCAATGAATTTGGGCAAAATTCATAGCAAACAAAGAGGCTGTGGGGCTCAGCTTACGTGCAAAATTTTGGCTCGCTACTCTAATGTGATCTTGAGATATAGATGTTCGAATTTTTCGAGTCAGGAACACACATACACGAACACACATCATGCGGAAATTAAAAAAAAATGATTTCTCGATGTTTTAGGACATTTCAAACATTCTGACATGAAAATCTCGAAAAAACAATTTCACGAAAACAAAGCTTCCTCTATGAAGAAGCAAAAGGAAAAAATAGAGATATAAAATTCTGAAAATTTAGCGTAACATTAGACTGGAAGGTCGAAAAAAGCGATTTTTCAAGAATTTTTTCTGAAAAGAAATTTTAATTCATCATCTTTAAAATTTGTATTCATATTTTTGTTACTTTTAACTTTATTTTGAAATATTTCTTTTAAAAAAATAATGATTTTTGAAGCGGCTGGAGCGGATCTCCGAGAGGTCCGCCAAAAAAAGGCGTCTTGCGGTGAGCATATCTCTGGATTCGATCATCCAAAAGAAAAAAAACAAAAAAGATTTAGTTAATATAAGGTATAATCTCTAGTATCAAATTGAAGGCATAAGCAAAATATTTATTTCCAACAAAATGGCACTTTCTCAAAAGAAAATTTCGATTTTTGATAAAAATTTTGGCCCTAAATTGTTTATAAAAATGGAAAATATTTATCAGTAAAAAAAACCTTCCATTAATTACTAAAAAATATATTTATAAAGCTTGTGTAAAAATTTGAACCTGATCGGTTATGCCGTTTCTGAGAAATTTTACACACTGACTGTAAAAACACATTTTTGAGAAAAACGTGTCTAAATTTTGAAAAGCACTTTACACATAGTAATTACGGGCTTACAAATATTCCTATTAATTCGAAAATATTTGTCGAATTGACATAAAAATTTCGGTGTACACACTTGAATATATATAGAGGAGGGTGGGGCACGATGGCCCCACTAAGCCGGATAATACTTTTTGTGGCTTTCAACCATCAAATTAGTTTACTTTTGTTCTATCTTGACCGAATTCACCGGCATTTTGGCGAAACTAAAAAAAAAAAAAAAAAATCTGGGGTGCGACGGCCCCCTCTAAAAAATGATAATTTTTTTTATCTTAAAAAATAATAATTTTTTGTTATCTTAAAAAATTGTTTTCAACGTTAAAAATGTTTTTCTTTTTAATGGTCCACTTTACCCCTGATGTGGTGCATTAATTACAAAATCCCTGAAATTAAAAAAAATCGATTTTTTGAAAATCCTGACTGCGCATAACCCTTTAATCACATTGTAATTGGATTTTGTCACTCCAAATTTAGAAACGAATTTACGGGATTGATAAAAAACAGTCGATGAAAATTCGATACAAATAAATTTTCGTGCACTTTATTTATTTTTAAACCAGATGATTTTTACTTTTTATTAATTTTATCGACATCAGTCACGTTAATTACTTGCGTGACTTTTCTGGAAAACAAAGATTGCACATTTTACAAAATCGATCCGCAATTTTATGATGTTAAATTCCGCTTAATGGGAATAAACTTTATGTAAAATGAATGGAATCGTGGAGAGATACCCGGAGATTGATTCCACGATTTCAATGTTGGAATATTTCCGGGTGAGGAGGGGGATGATTTTCAATCTCGCGATGCCAATTGTTGCGGCTGGGCTGTTCAGCGGCGCCTCCTCGAGTTTCGATGCTCTCCGTTCTACTCGGCCTAAATGTGTGTGTATGTATGTATGTATGTATGTATGTATGTATGTATGTATGTATGTATGTATGTATGTATGTATGTATGTATATGGGGCATCCCATGTGAAACCGACTAATCCGTAACTCTGACCATTTTTTATTTTGCTGAAAATTCTCTATTTTCTAGTACGTACTAAACGCGAACTGTTTTATTTTTATTTCTCCGTTTTTTAAAAACGTATGCGTAATGTAAAAAAAAAATTGTGTGAAGTTTTGAAAAAATTATTGTGGTTTGCAGGGTTGAGACAAAAATCTAAAAAAATTCTGAAAGATTGCTTTCAGTACGTACAAAAATAAATAGAAAATTTTAATCAAAATAAAAAATGGTCGGGGCTACGGATTGGTCGGTTTCGTATGGAATGCTCCATATATAATACATTCGCGTTTATGCCATATATATAGTCAACTAGTCGATTATTACATGGCATTCCTCGAATGCCACCGAGTTTCTCCTCCCGTTTCTCCAGTATCATGGACCCACGTAAACGTCCCACAGTTGGGAACGCTTCTATTGGTCATTTCATCTTCAGTATGATGATTATTTTAATCAAAAAAGCTGCATCGTTAAAGAGTGCTTGACAAAAAAATATCACCTCTATTCAGAAGAATCTTCCTAGCAAGTAATTTGCTATAGTATCAGCTGTTTTATGCTAATTTTTGACGAGGTGAATTTTCCTTCCGTTTTTGTCAAGAATAAATCGTAACTTTTGTCACATTTCTGAGATTCTGAGCTCATTTTATTCTTTAAAAGATTATTAAGATAATTGTCGTTGAAAATGTATAAACTCTTCATCATTTCGTCCGTATAGGTTGTAATTTTGCATTAACAATGACTAATGAAAAACTACGTGGTGATTTGATAGAGAATCTTTCAAATAATAAAATGGGCCCTGGATCACTGTAATTGGACAAAATTGTGGATTATTTCAGGTACTAGTCTATTTTATAAGGCCAAAAAAAGTAAATTTTTAAGATTTTTTTTCTCAGCTCCTTTATCAGATATGGCTATAAAACTGTTAGTATAATTTATAGAAGGCGCCAAAGTCGAGTCTTCGAAAATGTTTTGTCCCATGGTTGACAGTTAATCTCAGGATAGGCCACTCTGAAAGAAAAAAAAACAGTTTAAAGAGGATGGTTTCTTACACAACCCAGATAGACACATGTAGCTCATATTGGCATCATGATGCAATCATCTATGACGCATAGAGAAAAACACACAGTCGTGTGTCGCTTATGAGTGCTCACCTTTAAGTCATATTTGCATCATATGATGATTGACAATAACACATCATATGGGGCTCATATGGCAGTCATGGCGTGACAAAATGGTGGTGCTCATATGAAGCTCATATTGGCGTCATACCGTGGTGAAATTGGTTGCGCTCATATGAAGCTCATATGACCGTCGAGATGTGAGGTATTATTGTAATTTTCATACGGTTTTTTTTATAAAGTTCTATTGCTTGCATAATTTTTTATGTTTTTTTTTTATTTACATAGCTTCTGAACCGGTTACTGGTTGCCTATATCGTACCTAACAACCAAACACGCTACCTATTACGCTACCGAGTACTTATGAATTTTCTTTACTTATATGAAATATCAGTGGTGACATGCTAGGGAAAACGAGTAACATTTGAATATTATATATATATACAGTTAAAAATGAAAGTAATTAATAAATTAAGAATTAAAGAAATAGACCATTTAATATGGCATCCAAAATTTCAAAAAAAAAATTGGATATTCGTGAAAGTCAATTTCTTAGTTTTTTTCTACAGTTTCGCGAATTCGAATATCTCAATCGAAGCTATAGGGAAATTTGTAGAACTCAAAATGGGGGTTCTATTTGATTTTAAAAAATTATGAAAAATAGTGCCACTTTTGTAAAAGTTTGTTTGCTTATATGAAACTGAAATATAAAATAAAAAATATTAAAACATTCAAAAAAAATTAGTTAAAATAATTTTTTTTCTTAAATAAATAAAAACAATTTTAAAAAATTCAACATGGCGGCCGTGATTTGCAAAAATTCTCAGATGTTGGTGAACATTATTAACTTTAATGAATTTGTTGGACTTGCAAGTTGAGAGGCTTGTCACAACATGCTGTCATTTTGCAGTGATTTTGCAGCCGTCATATTGCGCTCATCGAATGTATCACTAAGAAACATGCATATCGCCGTCATATTGCGCTCATCGAATGAATAACTGAGAAACACGCATATCGCCATCATATTGCATGCATGGCATGTATACTTTCAATGCTAATCTAGTGAATACGCACAAAAAAATCATTGAATGGCTTCCATATGATATCCATCTGCAAATATTCATTGCAGAATTTTAATTTGCCGGCTTATGAGTTCATCTTGTAGTCAACGGTTAATGCATTTGTAAACGACATAATGAGATCGAAATGTTTTGTAAATTCATCATACTAAATGAACTCATGGGCATGCATCACAACACGTAGCCAATATACTGGGAAATTTGCTTCATCAAAGGTATACACGGCGTGATAATCATGGCTGTCTATCTGGGAACAATTAACCACCGTTAATGAAAACTCGATAAAAAAACTGGCGAATGTGTGAAAAATTGAGTTTTTTACCATTTATTTCAAACATCCGCTATTTTTCTTAAATCGGCATTTTTTTTAGAATTCATCGCAATGAATATTTTTCGTTATCAAATATCATGAATGCTGCACTACAAATCAAGATTCATCATTGGCAATTCATTCATGAACATTTATAGATCCGACTTTCAAATCTTTGCACTGATTTCATTCGTGTGAAGCGCTTCATCCTCCTTAATTTAAAATCTCCGTCATTGTACTCTTGAATTTTTTTGGCAAACCACAAATGATCCCTGAGAATGATGATTCCAGTTATTTGACTAAGAATTTTTTTTTCAGCCCAGATCCTTAGACGTTTCTATTCTGGTAATTTTTTCTCTAAATCTTGTGCATTTCGCAGCAAAGAACAGTGTTTTGAAAAAATATTTTTTATTAGTTTTCCTGCAAAAAATATCAATCGTATAATATTTAATATCTTGAAAACTGCTACTTTTAACCACTAATGCTATTTTCTTTCGTTTCAAATTTTTGGCAATGAGCTTTTTTTTTCTAAATAACTACGTCAAAAATGGTTCGATAACAAAATCTTGAATAAAGTTCTTAAATAAAAAAGTTAAAGGTTAAGGTAAAACTAAGGTACCTGCGAGTAATAAAGCCTAGCTAAGGAAGATTAGTAATAAAATGAAAAATATACAATTTAATCAAAAAGTTTTAATGATAATCATTATTCAAGTTTATTTTCTATAAAATATAAACGAAACATGGTAATTTTTACCATAAACAAAAACGAATTTAAACATTCAAAAGAACCTCATCAGTAGGCCTCATTTTACTATAGGAGGGTAATAAGGCCTACGGCTTTAACATGCTTCAATAATTAAGCTATACTTAATACATTTGGTATTTGTGGTCAATAATCATATTAATGGCTCTCTGTAGCTTTATAAGAACTTAGAATTCTTCTTTCCACTGCTCTGACAGCTGATACCAGGTCGTTTTCTAACCACAACGCTGGTTTAGGAGGCATCGGGATCGAGTCACTGAAATCAATCATCAATTAATAATAAATAAAATTAAGTGGAGGATACACTCCCCTATAAAGTAAAAAATAACTCACTAAAAATAAAAAATTTGAACACGTTTTTCTTATGGTTAAATTTAGTAGGCCTTATTAACCGCCGACCACACATTTCAGAAAAAATAACAAATAACAAACATTTGGACCATACGTTATTTCAATCATTAAGATCATCGAAGTCGATATTCATGAAGATAAAGACTACGATTTTAGATCGTAATGTGTAATATTATCAAAAATACTTAATACGATTTACGTGGACCGTTTTTTTAGTATTCGTGCTGCGCGGCCGCGTCATATGATAGATGATGCAGCACTGGAGACGGAGAACGGGGTTTCGCGCTTTCGCGAACTTGTAGCGATATTTGTATGCATTATGCTTCAGTCAGTGTGGCCTTGCGCGAAAGCGGTCATTGTAAATATGATTTTTGTCCACTGGGCCTTATTATCCGACAGGCCTTATTATCCGCGGGCACTTTACTCCTTTTACCACGGATGCTATTTTTTATCATTTCATATTTTTGGAGAAAAGCTTGAATAAAGTTTTTTCTATTGGATACTGAAAGCTGGAAAGATTTTGAAAATTTTCAAGAGTATTACGAAGAAAAAGTGACTGGAATACTGAAGAAAGCCACATAGACTCTATGCTGTAGGCGACATAGTCGTAATCGTAGTAGTAGTGGAGTAGAAGAGACGAGAGGGAGAGAGAAGAGGTGTACGTACAACCCATTCATAAAGACGGGAGCGTGACTAACGAGTGAGTAGAGGAGAAACGCGTGCGCGCGAGCGAGGGAAAAGTCAGTCAATCGTCTCTTTCTCTCTTTCTCTCTCTCAGCGCCTCGCACTATGCCCCGAGAGCGCAGCGTAGCGCGGAGCACCGTTATAAGCGCGCCTCACGGAAACGGAGAGAACGATGACAAGTCAAACGACAGAAGAGTCCTCCCCCTCCTACAATATGCATCGCAGCCCCTAGAGGACATTATACGGGGCGTCCCACGTGAAATCTGCGAAAAATCATTTCTCGTTCTGTCGAAACGACCTTAGAATTTTTAATTAATCAACTTTTTCCAATAAAACAAATATTTAACGTCATTACCAAAATTCTGTTAAATTATGGTCTCCCCGAATAATTTTTTTTTAATCCTCGAACTGCACTTTTTAGCGGAAGTATACGTCACCATCATATTGGAGTCGTTTCGGCCTCCACTAATAAAATACTAGCTGCAACAAAGGTTTTTGAATTTGAAACAATTTGGCCTAATCTTGCAAAATTCTTCTATTCGAGGGAAATGCTTTTTCGTACTCAAAACTTGATTTCTATTATAAAAAAAATCTCTAATATGAAAAATGACATTACGAATTGCTCTTTATACTAAAAAATCCAGAACTTGTAGAAAATTATTGTATTATTATTAAAGTATTATTGTAAAAATTGGCCTCCTTATTCTCGAGATGTAACATTTAAAAAAAAATGCTATAACAGGCTTTCCGAAAAGGTATTTCTTTTGAGTATCGAAAATAAAAAATCGTAGGCGGGAAGATTTTTATTTTAAAAATGGCAATCGATTTGTCTTTTAGGGAGGAAGAGAATACGAGGAACTGATCGTAGATGGCGTGACAAGTAAATTTTCGTGTTGTGAATTAAAAAAATATGGGTATTGCACGGGGTCAATGCACGCTTTTAAGCATCTATTATTTACTTACATTTGCCTGAACTATAACCGAACATCGATGGCCAAAAAATATAGGTAATTATAAAAATAAAATACGAATAATTATCGTAGAAGGGGGAATCACGTTTTAAAAAAAGATCCAAAAAGGTGGGGGGAGGCCGTTTTGACTTGGAATGTTCCATGTATGAACACCCTCGCTAATACTGACATATTGCTGCAACTCCTGTTGAGTTTTTTATCTCGTTTTTTCTTTGCTCGGGATTCCACCACTTTTTGCCTCATTCACTATGCATTCTCCACGACGAGATGCCAAAGCTCCATCCTTCTTCTCAGCAACGGAAATTACTTCGCTGCAGTTTATATCCTCGCGAGCGAATATTGTCCCATTTTTCTTTTGCAGACAAACGAGAGTTCTTTCTCTCTCTGTCGCGCCTTTTACTCTCCGCTATATTTTTCCCCGATTTTTCTTTAGTTTCATTTCTTCACCGTAGACACTTTTTTGCATTGTTTCTTGCCGCGTTGAATAAATCCTTGGTGAGGAAGAAGTTTGTTATCTCATCGACAGAAGTCGCATTGACTATTATCTTAAAAATACTTGTGACTCGTCGGGCGTATGAGAAAAGTATATTTTTAACATTTGCTTTCGAAAAATCGTGGTTATATTTTTTTGAAGAAGTTTAGTATATCAAAAATTGAGGTCCCAAGAACTGCCAATAATTTTTTTTATTACAATTTTTGATTTTAACTCAGTCTAACATCGTTGTCCGGGAAAAACGTTCGCAGCTCGATATGTTGGGATTGATTTTACTCCAAAAAGTATCTACGATTGATGGTGAACGTATTTTCAATCGTAACATCAAATTCACATTAACGAATTGTTCAAAAACCAAAAAGCTCGTATCTTAGACTTTTTTAAGAAAAAAAATACAGGAAATTTGTCACAGTCCCCTTCTCACCCATTTTTCGTCATTTTCAAAGATTTTCTAACGACGTCAAAAACTAAATATCGAAATCAATACTAAGCCATCTTTAAAGTCATCGTCCCGTGTAGAAATGCTATAGGACAATTAGTAGTTGATTCTAAGCCCTGACTTACTCTACCTGATTCGATTTTCCTGGCAGGGTCCTGATATTAAATCTAACTGTTTGACCTTTGAACACCATATTGAATCCTGGCTTTTCAATTAGTGCCTTACGCGATCGGAACATGAACACTTCCCGAGGAGCCTTTTTTAACACTTTTACGAAACATTTTTTCGTCATTATTCTGACAGGGTCCTGATATGGAAATTATCCCCATAAACCCTAAGAATTATTAAATTACAATGTTCGACTACAAATCTATGTCTTACCTAATCAGAAAAAATGCTCTACATCCATCATCCAAATTATGTTGATAATATAATGTGCAATGTCCGTCCATCTGTGTACTCAATATTGACCGTGCAATTTCATACGTTAACTGAAAACACAGAAAATCATAAAACATCCGTATATAACATACCCCCACCAGAAATTTTGGTAGGGTCCTGCTGGATTCCCGTATCCTTCTGGATGAAACGTTTGTAAAATAGAATATAGCAGAGACTCCCGAACGGATACGTGACTGTGTCCAGGGCTGATCTTATTTGATGCTTAAATGATCCATAGCGGATTATTGAAGAATCTTGTAGAATCGTTGAATAAATTATATTTATTAAAATGGGCACTTCTCAGGAAGGCGCCTGAACTACACACATTGTCTTTATTGATGACTAAAACATTGTTTGAATGTGTGTTGCCCAAATGACTTGCTGTAGCTCGCACTATAATTAGTCGCAATTAGTGTAATCACATAAAATATGAAATCAAAAATATATAGTTCTAGCGTTATAATAAGGAATCAACCTGGGGCCAGCCAGGGATCCAGTAAGGACTCCCCTCTGCGGTATCCCTAAGAAGTCCCGATCGAGATTTTACAGGAAACTGGAGGATCTCAGCAAATTTTTGCACAGGAATACTCATTTTGGGGTTGCCCCAAGATTTAATCGAAATATGAATTTTTAGATTGCCGGTTAGCGTCAATAAGGACACCGCTGGGGACCCACCAGGAATCTAGCAAGGAATCCCTTTTTAAGGCATCTCTGAGAAATCCCGATCGGGATGTTACTGGAAATTGGGATACTCTAACAAATTTCTGCACGGGGCACTGTATAATATACCCTTGAATTTGCAAAGCCGAAAAACACAAGAAAATCAACTCTCACGAATATTTGACCATTTTTCGTAAATGTGGGGGTCATCTAAAATATTCAAATTTCAATAATTTTCATTTACAAATTTATTTTTCAACCTCACATTCAAATGCAAATCATATAAGTGAGAGAAATTTTCAAGTAGTCAATAGCGTAATTGGTAGCGTGTTAACTTTTTAGATACTGTAAGTACAGCTGGAGGTTTGAATCCTGGTCAAGGAACAAAAAAAGTAAATCTTGAAATTGGGGTAAATGTTTTTTTCCAACAGAACTCGTCTAAGAGCCATAAAACCGGCAAACTATGCATCGTCAAGTATTATGCATTCGATATATATTTTGTTTATAATAAATGTTTACGAAGAAAGCATGATCAGGAGTTGATCATAATATGATAGCGGCCCGATCAGGACCGTCAGATCATAAAATGGCCAGACTGGTATTACATGGCATAACAGGCCCTTTCAGGGTTGCCTGGTCATTACCCTACATGAGTTAGAGCGACCAAGTCAAGAGCGGAACTTCTTCTTTGCCAAAATTTAGTTTTTCCTCAGTTTTTCGAAACTTGGTAAAATCTGACGAAAACAAATTTTTGTTTTTCACCGTAAAATCTTGGGATTTCCTCAAAATCACTGTGTTTTTCGTATTCCTGAGTCTCAATTGTCGACCAAATAATTATTCCGTTGCAAGTGAAGAAAGATACTTGAAATTCTTGCGGCACATTCAAAACCGTTTGAAAATTTTTGGTTTTTTTTAAGTTCTTGAACCTTAATTTCGTTGTGATGAGGAAATCGTATTAACGCCTTTAAACAAATCGAGCAGTAAAAGTTGGTTCCCCATTACATGATATGGGGTGTCCCCTCGTGGAAATGATTTAAAGCGATATATGGTCAAGAAGGAGTCCACAGTGATGAGCTTCTCGCGCTCGCCCTGTCCTTTCACGGATATATTTCTCTCCTTCGGTCCCTCCATTCTCTTGATCTTTTCTTCATCGCGTTCTTGGCTTCCGCATTCTCAGCAAAGTCGCAAAGTTCACGCGCTTCTCTCGTCCATCCTGGGATTTCTTTTTCTCTTCCTTCCTCTCTGGTACCTTTTGCTGACAATCACCAGCAACACCATCACCCCAAGTTTATAACCCCTCTTCTGTTTTTCCCCATTTCTTCATTTATGTATCTTTGTCATTTATCGCCACAATTCCGCTCATTTTCTCCCGTACAGTAAAACATGGGGCATTTTGGGTCAGGTACGAGTGCTTCGTATATTGATGATTATAATTTGGACAATTTGACTGGGAAATTAAAAAAATTCCATATTTTTTAAAATTTCCACAATAAACTAAGCATTTACAAGGTCATACTTAAGCCAATGTGGACTTATGGCATACAGTTATGGGGAACAGCCTCAAACTCTAATATAAAAATCCTACAGAGATTTCAATCAAAAATTCTAAGAACAAAAATAGATGCTCCATGGTATGTCACAAACATTAACATCCACAAAGATCTCGCGATGAACACTGAAGGAAACAATACAGCGATTTTGTGCTTCCTACGAAAGAAGACTCGAACAACGTCCCAACGAGCTAGTGCCAGACTTACTGGACCGGAACACAATTAAAAGAAGTTTAAAAAGATTTAAACTAACAGTCTTGTGTGTAAACGTTTTCGCTAAACTCGCTTTAGCACTAGTGCAAAAACAGAGAATTGAGTGTTGGTGAATGCTCACTCTGGAACTCGACATCTAGCAGCCCACAAAATTATTTATTGTTACCTAGATAACAGATTATAAAACAACAAAAAATCCATATTTTTAAAAATCTTTTTTTTAAAACTCCGTCTCGATGCTTGCAATATAATGAAAGTTAAAGTACCCACAGATATTTTTGAAAAAATTTAAAATCCCGCCGAGTTAACGAGTGTCTTTCAATTTTGACGAAAATTGAGTGAACGGAGTTTTAGAATTGTCAATTGTTTGGAAGTCAATAGTTTTGTTTCGAAATAATGAAGAAAAAATTGATTCAGTTTTCAACAAAATTGTTTAATAGTTTCCCACATTTGAATGTCAATTAAAATTTTTCAAAGTAAATGGACATCTGTGCCAAAGGTTATTTCTCAACATTTTGGGATATGTTGATTTTAATGCTGTGAAAAAAAAATGTTGACGAAAACAAAACGTTCCTGTGAGAAAACGAAAAAGTGAAAAACATATATTGTCGCACAAATGGCTAACTTGGTTCATATTGCCTCAAATTCTGAACCATGGCGCGTAGTACAGAGGCCTTGATGATCGCAAAACGTATAAGGGCCAGTTTTTAGCGGTTCCCCGGATCAGGTAGTAAAGATCCTGGCTTGTTTGCTCTGATGTGTTGATGTACGAAGACGAGAACGATGTAGATGGTGATGCCACTATACGTCCGAGAAGAACCAACGGAGTATACACACGCTGGCTCTAAGACTTGATCTTGGCTTCTTCGTCTTTTTCTTGCCAATTGCGATTCCTCCCTCCGTGGGAAAGCACGATTATACCGAGAGCTCGTCTCCTTCACAATCTTTACTTCATTCCTATTTATATATATATATATAATATATATTAGACCGTCCGAAAAAAATCGATATTTTTTTTTCGGTTGCATCCACCAAAAAAAAGGTGAATTAAGGTAAAAATGAAGAATCCCCGAAGGAGAGCTCAAAAAAAAATATTTCGAACGGCGCATTGCATTTGAATATTTTCAATGAGAATAACACAGGAAAATATTGGCACTTCCGAACGTCGTTGTAGAACTCTTCAGAAAAAAATCTCACAAAAATGTCATTACGATATTCTGATAGAGAATTGAATTCCCTACAAAAAAAAGTCCTTACGAACAATTAGCTTAGAACAACCGTTCAAGTGGTATCGCTGTCTGAAATTGAATTAATAGAAAACAAAAATTCAAAAGGCTGAAAAATCGAATTTTCCTAATTTTTCGCTTTACGAAAAAACTTTTTGGAGGTTTTTTATACAGAATGTTCTGCTTTAACATATAATTTGCATGGGATCGTTCTGAAAATATTTCTTCAATACAAAAAAGAATCAAGTACAACAAGAAATATAAAATTGTTGCTTTGTCGTTTATAGACAATGCTGCGACGATAAGTGTGATGGCAAAAATGGTACAAGCTCTGCAATCTCGAGAAAAATCCAAAAATCCTTCCGAGCGAGTAATTGTTAAAAAAAATGATTAAGAAATGTTGCTGAAAAAAGGCATAAGCAATCTCGTTACTCAAGAATCCTTATTTCCTTTTCAGCAATCCAATTAACCTCATGATTTTTTGAGAGTAAGTATTGAATTATGGCCTGAAAATGCTAGTTTTTTGAGTTGCTTCGATTTTTTAAAAATCTAAAAGTCGTTAATGACGTAGCCAAACGTGCACTGTAAAAAAAAACAGTAAATTTAATGTACCGACGAACGTGAAATTTACAGAAAGCGTACATTAAATGAGAATGAATGTACTTTGCACTGAAAATTCATGTACTAGACATTAAAAATACTGAATTTTGCTGTAAAATTACATCACTGTTCCTTAATAGACCTTTTCATGAACAAGTACATTAAATTTAATGAACTTTCATTGAAAATTCCAGATGTGACATGAAATTTAATGCAGAAGTTCATTGAATTCAAATGATGGGCGTTGTACAATTTTCAAGCATAGATTACGAAATATTACTGTTAAAAAAGAAAGTAAATTTAATGCTCTAAGGTATCTGAAATTTACAGAAAGCGTATGAGAATTAATGTACTGTGCACTAACAATTCATGTACCAGAACATTAAAATTAATCTACGAGAGTATTAAAATTAAAAGAAATTATTTGATTTTTCAGATTCTTATATTGGAATATCACTATACACATTGTATATTAAATTTAATATACTTTCTATGAATTTTAAAAACTTTAATTTTTTTTAAAATTAAATTTAATACAAAAATTGTTTACAGTGCAACTAATAAAATTGTACGACCGAGATATCCACAGTAGAGATATTCGCAAGGGTCAGCTCGACCAGTAATGCAATGGAAGAGCTTCGCCCTGGAGGAACCGCCTTAATTATAACGGTAACCTCTGCGCCCATATAAGTACATCTGGGACGCTGGCCGTCCGGTATATAATACCGTCGAGCGCCTATTTCGCTTGGACGTAGAAGTCGCAGCGATGCGACGCCTAGTGGTCGATGCGTCAACTAGACGGCGCATAGCTACGACATCGATGTCAGTGGCCGTGCTAGTTGACGCATCGACCACTAGGCGTCGCATCGCTGCGACTTCTACGCCCAAGCGAAATAGGCGCTCGACGGTATTATATACCGGACGGCCAGCGTCCCAGATGTACTTACCTGGGCGCAGAGGTTACCGTTATGATTAAGGCGGTTCCTCCAGGGCGAAGCTTTGCCATTGCATATTGCATTATTGGTCGAGCTGACCCTTGCGAATATCTAACGAGGATATCTCGGGCGTTGAATTTTATTCATGTATAGGCATATTAAATTATGTCGTAAAGGCTGTATATTTTTTATAACATGTTTAACAATAAATTAATCCAGCAAAGTTCAATAAATTTCATGAACCCAATTTCCGTAAAACTAATGAACCCAGCATTATTTTTAATGTAACGATACTTGAAAATTACAGCCATGTGTGCTTGAGATTTAATGAACGGTTCATGCATCGAAACTTCCTGTACTTATACATTAATTTTCAGATACAGACTCGTAAAAATACGGCACACGTTCCGTAAATTTCATGTACACGTATTCATTAAATTTCAAGTACGGCATTTGTGAAAATAAAGAAACTATCGGAGAAATTTCCTAAGCAGAGTCACTGCAAAATTAATGAGCCCAGCATTATTTTTAATGTAACGCTGCTTGAAAATTACAGCACTGTGGTGCTTGAAATTTAATGTACGGTACTTGCATAAAAACTTCCAGTACCGGTACATTAAATTTCAATATTTTTTTTTACAGTGTGGTGTCACTTCGATAGAAGCATATGACGGTTCATTAACAAAAAACAAAAAACAAAATCATCGACAGAAATACCCTAATTGCAACAAACGGACTCTTAAAAAAAGAAACGATGATTATTAAGCATTATTATGTAAAAATAAATTATTTCATCTTATTACACAAACCAAATTCATTGAATAAAACTTTTCGAAACACGGTCAATGATGGACGTCGTTTCTTTTATATTACTTGTTGTATTTGATTCTTTTTTGTATTAGAGAAAGATTTTGAAAACGATTCCATGCAAATTGTATGTTAGAGCAGAACATTTTCTACAAAAAAAACCCAAAAAGTTTTTTCGTAAAGCGAAAAATTCGGAAAATTCGATTTTTCAGCCTTTCGAATTTTCGTTTTCTATTAATTCAATTTCGGACAGCGATACCACTTGAACGAGTTCTACTACGACGTTCGAAATGATTTTTTTTCGAGCTCTCCTTCGTGGATATTTTTTCTATTACACTACGATCTTGATTTATGCAGCTTCGATATAAGCAAGAGTCCCCACTATGCGGCGGATATCAATCGACGTGGCACATGGTGTGAGAGCGCCGCCGGTGTGAGAGCGGACATGGCTCCCGACTGGTGTGAGATGCGCGTGGACTAACGGGCGACATTTGCGCAACTTCGATTTATGCAAGTGTCTAGCGGTGCCAGTTCCGCCGCTCATGCTTAAATCGAGATCGTAGTGTAATTCAATTACAGATAGCGATACCACTTGAACGGTTGTTCTAAGCTAATTGTTCGTAAGGACTTTTTTTTGTAAGGAATTCAATTCTCTATCAGAATATCGTAATGACATTTTTGTGAGATTTTTTTGTGAAGAGTTCTACGACGGTCGAAATAATTTTTTTTTAGCTCTCCTTCGGGGATTCTTCATTGTTTACCTTGATTCACCTTTTTTGGTGGATGCAACCGAAAAAAAAATATCGATTTCTTTCCGCACGGTCTAATATATATACCAGAAAGTCCTGATGAAACTGGTCAACATACAGCTCTGAAGCTTTTCGATTGCATTGCTGATTTTTAATATATTTTGACTATCCCTTGAAAGCATACACGTTTTTTTCCGAAACCTCTCCTGTCGAAAAATTTGCAATATTCCAAAAATTGAGCCATTCGACAACAAAATATTATCGACTATTAAAACAAAATTCAGATTCTTTACAGAATCTGATTTGAATGAAATGAAAATGTTTACATAAATTGATAAACGTTGATTAACTTTAGGCGAAATTTGCCAATTATTATTTGAAAATATTTTTATTACATAAAATTTTTTAATTTGACATTTTTTTTGTAACAGACTGGCATAAAAATCTCGGCCAAAATTTTCTCACAAATACAAAGCTTTCCCTAGAGAAAGCAAAAACATTCTTTCATACCAAAGAATTTTCAAAAAAAATCCAACTGCTTTTGTGGGATCTTCATATATATATATACAAAAATTATGTATCTAACTGGAAAACATTGACATTTTCGTCTAATGACCAAGCTGTACCCAATAATAGCTCGACTATTTTCTACACAATGCTTTACCTACGTTTAAGGTAGTTCCTCTGCGACAACCTCAACAAAAAGTTACACAGCATGTGCATATTTACAGGGTTGATGATTATTTCGATTTGTAGTAAAACTATTTTTTAAAAGCAACACAATATTAATTCAGTGCCAATAGATCATACGATAGATATATTTTACTGTCGTAATATTTATTCTATTAAATGTTTTTAACCTACAACTACTTCACTCTGCGAGTCAACTTTTTGCCAGAACTGTCCTGGCTCTGCCCCAATACAACAAAGTGCTACATATACAGACGACGCATTCTTCTGTGTGCATGAGCACGACGATCGTGGCAACCTTCCGATTGGTTCCGATCGTCGTTCCGTTTCCCCTTCACGCGCTCCTTCGCTTGCAGAATTTATGTTATAATACCAAAACCGTCAGGTTCTAATAGTTATTTCTTGGAAACTAGACGGTAAATCATCCTGATTTTTTTTTTACGTACCGTAAAATGGGGCTACTTTTATTGAAGAAATATTTTACACAAAAATACCAAATACTTAGGCTCGAATTTTAAGTTCTTAAGATCGAACTTAGGTTCCAATTTAAGATGAATCTTAAGTTTGAGCTTAAGAATCATTATAAGTTCATACTTATGTTCAAACTTTAGTGCGAACTTCAGATCGATCTTAAGTTCAAACTTAAATTAGGTTTGAAGTTTGATCTTAAGATCCATCTTGAGCTTGAACTTAAGTTTGATCAAACTTCTTTCATCGCCTCCCTCGACCGTATTTTTTGAAATTTATTGTCAAAATAATTGAGTTTGATCGAACTTAAGTTTAACCTCAAGATGGATCTTAAGTTCAAACTTCAAAGCAAATTACATTTGAACTTAAAATCGATCTGCAGTTCGCACGAAAGTTTGAACTTGAATATGAACTTATAATGGCACTCAAGTTCAAACTTACGATTCATCTTAAATTGTAACTTAAGTTCCATCGTGAGTTCCAACTTGAGTTCCATGGAAAGTTCGATCTTAAGGTAGGACTTATGACTTGAAATTCGGGCCTTCAAGATGTAACAGAGGTTGGAGTCGATCTTCTTGCCCTTCTTTATTCCCTTCTTACGAATGGCATCATCGATTGTTCGGACATCTTAGTTTGTTACACATATCTGTGTACCTGGTTTATGAATGACTATCTTTCCTCTTCTACCCCACACCCCGCACCCCCTCCCGCCCACAAGGGTACGAGAGTTCACTGCGCACACGTTTTTACCGCATTTTGCTGCTCGTCCAAAGTAGCCTCAAAAATCGACAAAGTTAGTACCCCCAAAGTCAAAGTAGCCCCGTTTTACGGTAAGTCGTGACATCCCATTCGAGCTTCCCTCAGTTTTTTAATCAACTTTGTAATTTTTTTGTATGGTAGAATCAATAACGTACGTATGCACCATGCGTGTCCAATGCTTTACGTGTAAATTAAGCCAACTTTGACAAAGGGGAATCCAAGACCTTGCCCTCACCGATTTCGCCGAAACTTCGCAGGTTTCTAGGGCATACCTAATAATATAAGTACAGAAAAAAGTAAGACCCACTATTCAGAAACTCGCGAGAAAATCGACTTTGAAATTTTCCGTCGTGTTTATATACTTGTTACGTTTCTAACTTTTCAAGGAGCGCCTGGCGTAGTGGCTGAGCGCTCCGACTCATAACCGCAAGGTCGCTGGTTCGAGTCTCGCTGTTGGCAATTTTTTTTCTTATTATTATTTTTTTTTTTAATCAAAGTTATTCTAAAAACACATTTATTATCATTATGCATGTTATTAATTGTTAATAATTTATTTCCATCATGAGAAAATAATTTTTTTTTCGACTTCCCCTGTGGAAAAACGAACGTCGCACGAAAATGTTTAATCATTTATTCTTTTGTAATATCCATAACTTTTACAAGAAATATTTTCTTGACTCTATAACAGGGAAGTTATTCTAAAAACACATTTATTATCATTATGCATGTTATTAATTGTTAGTAATTTATTTTCATCATGAAAAAATAATTTTTTTTTTACTTTTTGTGAGGACATGGGAAATGTATAAAATATACTCGAGACTTGTGCAAAATCATTTGTTCATTTATTCGATTTTACAAGTTATGTTTACAAAGTACTGCACGAAGCAGGGTGATACTCGTCGTAAAAACATGGGAAACAATAATTTTTGCGGCATCTAGCGCATGTAATGAATGCCGAATTTTTGCATTCGCATGGATTTTTCAAAACGTCCGTTGCAAAGCAGACTTGGTTATAACATGCATAATGATAATAAATGTGTTTTTAGAATAACTTCGATAAAAAAAAATAATCATAAGAAAAAAAAAATTGCCAACAGCGAGACTCGAACCAGCGACCTTGCGGTTATGAGTCGGAGCGCTCAGCCACTACGCCAGGCGCTCCTTGAAAAGTTAGAAACGTAACAAGTATATAAACACGACGGAAAATTTCAAAGTCGATTTTCTCGCGAGTTTCTGAATAGTGGGTCTTACTTTTTTCTGTACTTATATTATTAGGTATGCCCTACAAACCTGCGAAGTTTTGGCGAAATCGGTGAGGGCAAGGTCTTGGATTCCCCTTGTGAGTGTCAATATGTCAGGTTCGGAACGGTCAAACTTAGATAAACTGCACAGATGTTTGGATAACATATTAAATAACCTGTTTGTTAAATTTCAACCATTTCTTAATTAAACTACCTCATGGAGGAACCACCTCAAACGTCGTTAAAAAATATCTCAATTTTTCAATCAAAACCAAAAATTTTGGAAAATAATTCTTATTCTCACGTCCACCAGCCTCTAATCGTCAGTGCGACTATCGATCGAAATAAAATTTATTTTTCTTCATTTTTTTCGCTTCTGTCGGCGAATTAAAAACAGGCCAAAGTTTCCAGAGATAAATTTCATAAAACCGTGCAAATTTCTTTCACCCTGGGGAGAAAAAGAGAAACCTCTTGTTAATTAATTCGCGGTACTTGAGAGACGAGGGGTTGACATAGAAGACATTGAATAATCGCCAAGTACACTTAAGGCTGTGGGATAAAAAGGAGGGAGCTAAGTAGTGAGCAGAGAGAGAGAGCAAAAGAGAGAGTCGATGTATGAATAAGACGAAAAGCGTTGAGCTGGCCAGCGCGAATAAAACTAGACATACACATGTTCGCAGTGAATGAAGAAAGCTTACAGAGCAGTGGTTCATCACTGACAGAGCGAGAGAGAGAGAGAGAGAGAGGATACTTCGTTGGGGTAGAAGATTACGAGGGATTGCGAAATGGTAAAAAAAGAGCCCCAGGAAAACCGCCACTGGAAAAGAAGATAGATGCAAGCGCGCGCGTGTGTGTGTGTGTGTAAAAGTCGTCGGGGTTTCTGGTGAAAGGGGTGCACAAAAGAGAATGAGCGAAAACGAGCCACGATTACCGTCACCGAGCCCTTTCTCCTCGTCCTCTTCGTCCTCTTTCTTCTTCGGGGCTCTTTTTCTCCCATCCTCTCTCCGCTTCTCGCACAGTACGAGAGTGCTGCGCGAAAAAACGTGTGCGACTCGCGAGAAGCTATATATATATATGTGTATATCCACGCGATAGTTAAGGGGGGATGATGGCCATCAGTGGAACAAGAAAAAAAAATGAAATTGAGCTAATTTTCCGGCGCAATGCCTCCGCAACATGCCGTAGCGACAAGGGCACTGGGCCACAGACACTCGAAAAGCCAACCCCCGCGACATGAAAAACACTCCAACAAACCTGCCCCCACCTTTCCATCGTGATTCCCTCAAAGGGTAAGAAACAAAGATTTAAAAGAGAGACTCTCCACTCTCTTTTGACTTTTGTGTGGAATTTTTCGACTGGTACACCGTGTTTCCCGTTTCCATGAGAGAGGCATTTTTTTCTTTTAATTTCGGCGTCTTTTAAAAGTATGTTTCTCAAAACTTGACTGAACATTTTTTGTTTCGAGAATTTCAACGTTGTCAATTTTTTTGCACTTTTTACAGTTCAATGAAAAGTTTGAGTGGTGTTATCTATTTTCGATTTGATATTACATTTATTTATCGATATAACGAACGGTTTAATTCATCTACTTGTATTCTTCAATTATCATTTGGTTATTGTGTGAATAATTCAATAGCCGTGTTTATGATTTTAGACGAATAAGAGTGGTCCAAATGTAAAAATCAATCCGTCCATTTTGCATGCACAATTGAACGAACTTCTATTAAGTACGATTTGGTAAATAATTTTTCAAAAACTTCAAAATTTTATAAAATCTGTTTTCCTCAATCAATTCTCGTGAAACTCAGCATAGAATAACTTTGAGTTTGATAGCATCTCAAGTATTTTTCGAAAATTTCCAAATTTTATAAAAATTTTACGAGCTCATGTACAAAAATTTAGAATAAAAATGACTACACTATTATACTACACTGTTAAAAAAATTTATTTGATCCAAATAAACCAAATTACTTGAGTGACATTTACTTGAGACAAATCGTTTTTCCTTTGCATTGAATAAAAACAGAAGTTGCGCTCAGTAAGTCATTTTCTTGGTAGCAGTTGTTTGGTCAAATCAATCTAATTCATTGACACTAGTTACAGTTATTTTATTCGAATGCAGGTTTTCTACAAACAGCAAGCCACAAATATTAGATGGAAATAATTAATATTTTTTATCGAAATACTTTATTTGATTAACACCAAACGGAGTTATTAGTTGCGTATATGTAATATTTTTAATTGGATAAGCCAAAAATACTGTAAGCAAGTAATTTACATTTTTTACATCAATTGTGTTTTTCTTTGGTACAAGAAAATATACCCAGATGCAAAGACTTGGTATCCTGGGATAACAAAAATAAATTACTTGATTCAACTACTTCGGATGATCCATCGGAACATTCTGTTTTATCAAGCCAAATAAAAATTATTTAATACTAAAATGGGTTTTTTTCCTCTTTAATATCAATATTATTTATCTGAAATGATTATTTTATGTGAGCATCATATTTTATTCATTTAACACAAGTTCAAGTTATTGGCTGTGTATATGGAAAATTTGTGATTGAATTAACCAAAACTTTTTGACGCAAGTAATTTAAGTTTTTCATCTTACCCTGTATTTTTCCGGTACAAGAAAAAATTATGTTATATTATGACACGGTATTCTAAAATCGAAAATAAAGATGATTCTTCTGTGGCTTCTGCGCAGAACGGGTTAAGTCTATTTTTTCGAAAAATGAGTTAACGACGAAAATCTATCAATTTATACTTTTCGTTTTTATTTTTATTTTTTTGTCATTTTATTTTAACATTTTTCTCTCTAAAAATTGTTTATTCGTTTAAACAATCTGTTATCGTTTATTTGTTTAAACAATTTGTTATTGCTTATTTGTTTAAACAATTTGTTATTGCTTGTTTTTTAAACAATTTGTTATTGTTTTTTTAACAATTTTTTGAAATTTCTTTTTAAACAATTGATTAAAACTGTCGTTTTAATCAATAACAAATTACTAAAACTACAAAGAATTTGTGAAATTATAACCACTGTTCAAATGTATCGTTTTTTTTTATTTAAAATTTTTTATTTTTTTCTCATTTTACTTAAACATTTTTCTCTCCTAAAATTGTTTATTCCTTTAACCAACTTGTAATTGTTTATTTGTTTAAACAATTTGTTATGGTTTATTTGTTTAAACAATTTGTTATTGTTTATTTGTTTAAAGAATTCGTTATTGTTTATTTGTTTAAACAATTTGTTATTGTGTATTTGTTTGAACAATTTATTATTGATTAAAACGAAAGTTTTAATCAATAGCAATCTGATGATTTTGCATTTTTTGTATGTACGATATATACGAATTATAGCGAGCAAAGTGTTCGTGAAAAAAAGGTATTCATAAACAAAATAAATTTTCCCTTGCCAGATAAAATTCGAATCTTCATAACCCTTAACTTTTTTCAAGTGGATAGTAGTAGTCGATAGCGTAATAGGTAGCGTGTTAGGTAATTAGGTACGATAGGCAGGGTCGAGGGTTCGATTCCCGGTCGGACAGAAAAATTAGATCGAAGAATTGGGGCAGATTTTTCATTTTTTTCTATTTATCACTTTTTGGGGCTGGTAAACTATGCATATTCAATTATTTTGCAAGGGCTATATATTTTTTATAACATGTTTAGGGACAAATATCCAATACGCATTTTATTGAATCGATCATTTTTCCTGTTGATTGGACTAATTACCGGTTAGATACAACTATCTATATCAGTTAATGCAAAATATCATAATATTGATCTAAAACAATATGTAATTCGACCAATAGATTTGGATTTGGAAGAAACTGATGGGATGTTCCATTTAAATGAGCAATTTCTAGATCAGAGAAAGCATTTTCTAACTTCTATGGAAACATAGACGGCACCAAAAAAGTCGGAAGTTTTATTAAAATTTTGATTTACTTGACTGAAGTAAATCGGTTTGATATTTCAGTCGCCCGTACACTCTCGTATAATAACTGTGCGTTGTTTTAAAAGATTTCATATTTGATCTTATTCAACAAAGATATTTCTATCAAAAATATATTTACTTTATCCCAATAACGAATTAGCGGATTATATACAAATAATTTATTTACTTGCATCAAATAAATTTTATTTGTTTCAAATAAATTTTTTTAACAGTGTATATCCAAGAAAAAAAAATATAGAACGATGCATGTGTATTGTAAATTCAATAATAAATAATATTTTTGAGAGTTATGAAATTATTGGCATAATTGTCTTATGTTAAAGTGATAACAGTGTCGGCTACAGTTCAATCCGGAATCCAGATGATGGTGAAATATTATCTCATTTTGTATTTTTTATATACACTAGTGGAAAAAATTAAAGGATCAAAAAAATTTCCCAAATTTTTAGTGGTTTTTAACAATGCTGTATCTCAGTTAAAAATGGTCGTATCGAGGTCTTAAAAAAAGCATTTTGAAGTTTGAAGTTTCTAGTTTTCAGATCTTTTAGCAAAAAAAATTTCGAAGCTACAGGTTTCACGCAATTGTGAGAAATACCAAGAAAAAAAAATTTGGCAAATTTGCATCGCTTTTGTTTTGGCTGTAATTTTTGGGAAAAAAGTCTTCCAGCTAAAACATTATAAGGACCGAATAGCTTGTTTATTTAGCTTCAATTTTCCTTTTTTTGAGACCTCGCTGCGATCATTTTTCGCTGAGATATCGAGCTTTTACGAAAAAAGACACTTTTCTGTTTGACCATTGATATCTCAGCAACCAATGATCGCACAGAAATCAGAAGGGGCGTTTCACAAACTTGAATCAATGCTCTACAAGAATTGTCAATGGTTTTTGGAAAAAAAAAATGTTTTTCATCCTTGCCATGAATTTGAAAAAACAGAAGAAAAAGGGCTATTTATGGTTTTTTAGAAAATCAACGGCCAAATTAAAAATATTGACAAAACGACTGATGTTGAGCGTGACTTTTACAGCTCAATATACCCACAAAATCCCTTCAAAGTTTCAATTTGATCTATCGAACGGTTTTTTTGTTTCAAGCAATCAAATTTTTGAAAAAAATTAAAGGATCATGTTTATTGCCCCTTTACACTTCAAAATCATTATGAAAATAAAAAAAAAAGAATTTTTTTCCGAGTATTTCCGCCATTTTTATCGCAAACAGCGTTTAAATTTAGCTGGGAGAATTGTTTCCCAAAAATTACAGCCAAAACAAAAGCGATGCAAATTTGGCAAATTTTTTTTTCTTGGTACTTGTCATAATTGCGTGAAACCTGTAGCTTCGAATTTTTTTTTGCTAAAAGATCTGAAAACTAGAAACTTCAAGCTTGAAAATGCTTTTTTTTAGACCTCGATACGACCATTTTTCACCGAGATACAGCAATGTTAAAAACCACTAAAAATTTGGGAAATTTTTTGATCCTTTAATTTTTTCCACTAGTGTATTATTATTATAGTATTATACCATTATATATTATTATTATAATATATATTTAACTTAATATTTTATTAAATTATTTTCCATTTTCTTGACGTTTCGATCCTGATTAGGATCCTCTTCAAATTTACTTACTCTTTATTTGTGCTAATTAATTGGTTTTCAATTTTCCGATGCATCTTGAATGATTGAAGCTAATATAGTTTAAGATATAGAATAAGATTATTTATCAATAAGTGGAATTTCCTCTGTTTGCTGAATGATAAGGCGTTTTTATGTGACTGTCGGTATCAGTAAAATTGCGTTGTTAATGTATTCCAAGATGCATTTCGAAGTTAGAAATGATTCTTTTAATTGCATTTTGTCACGTATAGTCTTTGTTGGGGCAGTTTCCTATTTGTCTTGCGATATATTTTTTAGTAATTAATCGAAGATTTTTTTACCGATAAATGTTTTCCATTTTATAAACAATTTAAGGCAAAAATGTTCATCAAAAATCGAATTTTTTTTTGAGGCGCTGCTATTTTGTGAAAAATAAATATTTTGTTATTCGTTTGATTAACTGCTAAACTACCTTATATTAACGAACATTTAAACAAAAATCGTGTGAAATTTTGAAAGATTTATTGTGGTAAGAAAAGTTGAAACAAAAATCTAAAAAAATTCTGAAAAACTGCTTTCAATACGTACATACAAAAAAAATCGAAAATTTTCAACAAAATAAAAAATGGTCGGGGTCACGGATTGATCAGTTTGGTATGGAATGCCCCATATACATTACGAAAATAAAATTTTAAAAATCGATTTTTTTTCAATCCTGACTACGTATAACCCCTTAAATGTGCATAATATGAAATAATATGAATCTTAGCATTCATTTTTCCTTTGTGCATCCACTCTAATTTTCAATTGTCCTTCGTATCAATGTTTATAGAACATTTAATTTCAAAGATAATCGCTTGAATTGCCCTCAACTACAATTCAATTAAAAACCAATTTTTCTTCCTTTTGCTGGAATTCCGGGAAGGAGTAACGAGTTTGGGGGCGAAGACTGCAAGAAAAAGGAGGTTGAAGTAGTGAGAGGACGATGACCAGTGGTGGTGATCGTAATTTGGTCCCTTTGCACTCTTTCATCCCCTTATCGAGACTCGTGTGCCTCGGTACTACGTGTTTACTACTTCGACGCTGCTTGTTCGCTGCTCGTGGCAGCTGCATTTATCCGCCCGTTATGACATCCAGCTCGGTGCACGGCTGTCTATAGAGCCCCACCCCTACCCCCATCCCCTTCCTCGCCCTGTCTTCCTCTTTCTCGATTTTCCGCTCTGCCTCTGTCGTTGAGACTTCGAGTTAGACGAGTTTAAAAAGCTCGTCTGTATTTTACATGAATATTAGGGTCCACTACACGCGCAGGTGGTCTGCTGAGCTCTTGCCCTGAATCATCCATGTTTTTTTAAAAAGAATTTGCTCACTTTTTATCTCTCATCCGCATCCATATTTTTCAATCAATGACAATTTGCCTGGTAATTTCCTTCTGCAGTTGAAAATTAATAGGGTATCTGAATTATTATATTTTCAATTCACCGTTTATACCGTCATAGCATAGTAAAAAATATAAACACTGTTGGAAATGTTTCAACTAAATTTTAAACAAATATTTAAAACGGAGAATAAATTTATGACGTTTAAACACCGCCATTTTTCGCGCGCTTCCAATGGCGTCACACGTTGTGTCCAGCGTATATTTGATTGTATAAATCGGTACTTATGTGATACTATTTTTTTGCCAAAATACGTAGAAAGTTGACTTGACTCAAACGTAATAAACTCGACTGACTTCGTACATAACGTATTACGTATTATTACTTATAGTGTAATAAATATAGACAATATACATGCATCTGTGTTTCACATTAATGTTGAAGGATTATAGGTTATGTTTACTGCTCTCAACTTAAAAGTGTATCTATGCATAAAAAACGTTCATAATGTATTATTACATATTATGTGTCACAATAATTGCCTTGCAGCTTTCACTCATCTGACCTTAGCGCGGACATGAAATCCGAATTTGATGCAAAATGCGATGTCATCATGAATGTATCTATTCTCGGCAGATTATCCGATTGTGCTTTAATAAAACCACTTTCAGTCATCGTCCTAGATGATTCCCAATTTTACTAGGATGCTAAAGTTGCACTAGATAAGTAAAAGACTCGCGAGAATCCTATTTTTACTTATCAAACACTGCAAATACCACACAAATATCAAATATATGAGTCTGTTGACATAGCATCTGACGTCACATTTCGTCTCAACCAATGGCGTTGCGTTGCGCAATTTTGAATTTCCCTCGCATAATTTACACTTTTTATTTATAAATTTATGCAATAAAAAAGAAATGAAATAAGATAATGGTTTCAATATAATGTCCGGTTGATAAGGATTCGGAAAACAAATATTTGAACGAAATTTAAACTACACGCACATTCCCTATAACCGACTTAATTTTTTAATCCGATTTGTGGAGCAATCATGGCCCAGGAAACGATTTAATTAGCATATTCATTCAACCAAACAATTAATAAAAATTTACGAGTCTCTTCTTAAGTATCACATTGATTTCTTAAATTTTTGGCAAAATTCAATCTACTCACTGGAATGGTGGCAATTTTTTTCGTTATGAAATTCCTGGTTTGGCATGCGTTCATTCTCGTGGTGATCGTCGTAGCTTGAAAATACCGCATGTTTCATCAAATTCTCATTATTTTTCAGTTTGTTGGACATTTTTTAAGTTTGACCGTGGATTACAATATAAAAATTTGAAATTACTGACTCAATTTTTTTACGCTCCGACCATTTTTTCTTCTTCATGATTTCTGTCAAAATTGTAAATTCAAAGCACAGACGTATAAGATTGAAACAAAATTTGTCTCTGAAATACGAAGCATATCCGTTACAAATTCTTCATGATAGCTTTCGCCACGTTTAAAGAATGAAAGAAAACAAAAACGCGAGCGAAAAGTGCAGATATAATAATACATCTGTGGCTATTATCGCTTGTACTATATACTATATTTCAGGGTACAAACTTCAATCGACAAATGAATGAAAAGACGACGTGTCGCGTCCGTATAATCGTAGTAGTAAAGAAAAAAAAAATAATTCATAGAGTGCGAACGAAAGAAAGATAAAAGTGATAAGAGTTGAGCGAAGAGTACGACGGAGGGACAAAGTACAGATATATGAAAAGAAATAAGAGTGAGTGAAAAGAAAGAAAAAAAAAAGTGGACAGAAAAAATGTATATCAAGTCTCGTATCACCGGCGGCGTCTTCCACGACGATTCGAGATAAGGGACCTCCTGGATGTCGTAATTTCCTCAGGAATTTCTTCTCTCTTTAGTACACGCCTTGTCTCACGTCCAACACTACATTTATATTCGTACAATTTTTTTTTCCTCCTCATGCCTGCATCCATCTCCCGTATTATTCTTTCTCGCTTTATTTTTGATCTCGTACACGCCGCTCGCCCAACCGATTAAACCTCTCCTTTGTCGTCGAGTGTAAACGTTGTGAAACCGGATTTTTTTTCCCTCTCGCTGTGTCTCCCCCGGGGCTTTCGGTGAGTCTCGAAAAAAATAAGCCGAATATAAAGAATTATTTTTTTTTGCGCTCGTACTGATGCAATATTCTCGGTTCTCTCGTATGATATTTTCGTATTTATCTTTGCGAATAAGGAGATGCAGGGAAAGAAACGAATTATTTATACGTTCCACGCAAATCGATCGAATAGAATAAATTACTCGTCATTAGAATTCGCATGAATTGATAATCTGACTGGAAATAATAATATTCTGTAAAATTGATAAACCGAATGGAATTACTGAGCAAAAAGTGGAAAAATCACCCCCAAAAACCCCAAAAGTGATGTACAAAACTTTGAGACCAATACATTTACGACAGTATCTGTAGTTGTCTCCTTACAAAAAGTTGTGAAATAAATGGACATGAAACTCACAACACGCATTGTCAAGCACATTTAGTTTCCTAATGTAACGTTAATTTTTATATAAATTTTGTCATCAAGTAAAAATTGTCAACAAAGAGCAGTTATCAATGGAAAAAACAAAAACAAAACAAAAAATGAAAAATACAAAATATTTTGAATTTTTTTATTTCGGCTCCACCCTTTAAAAGTTATGTTTATAAAGTTAACGTTACATTCACTAGTTTCCTAATGTTGTGTTAACAATGCGTGTTTTGAATTTCATGTCTATTTATTTTACAACTAAAGATACTTTCGTAAATGTATTCGTTTTCAATTTTTTTCACCACTTTTGGTGTTTTTGGGGTTTAGAATTGTCGTGAATTGATAATCTGTCAGGAAAAAATGATATCCCGAATTGCGTACTCCATATTTTTAATGTTCGATTAAAATGTTGAGAAAAGTAAAATTTTAAAGCTATTTTTGAATTTCGGAAAGTCAATGTAGAAAAAAACTGTCATTTCGGGTCCAGTTATTATTATTTTTTTTTTCGTGTTTCATCAAGATTGCATCGCATTGTATCGATGAGCACCAATTTATTAAACCGAAAGAATGATTTATGTATGGATTTCCAATGAAAAATGATAAATTTTGTCGTTTTTTTTTCAATGTGTTGCAGGTCAAATTTTAATACATTTTTTTTAACGGGCAATACCAGTGTAACCCATGAAAAATTAGGCGATTTTCGGGAATTTTTTTAAAAGAAAGTACTCGATAGAATGTTTTGAAGTTTTTTGGACTTAATAAGGTATATTTTCAGGTATATTTTAAGATTTTTTTTTACAAAAATATTGAAAAATAACGGAGTTATGTGCTGTCTTCGGAGGTGCCAAAAAAAAAGATCTCCAACTGCTGACATGATTCCGGCGAATGAGTAGCTGAAACAAAAAAATTCAAAAAGGTTATTAAAGTTGAAGGTATTTCCTATACAATGACTTACGATTTTTGAAAAATATCAAAAATTAACAAAACGGCGTATTCCTGAAAAAAGTGTCGTTTTTTGGGGTAAAAAAATGGTCGTTTTTTTAATGCCAAATTGATAATTTTCAACCAATCAAAAAGATCGTAGGTCATTGTATAGTAAATATATTCAAGAATACTCAGTTTCAATTTGAAGTCGATCGGTCAATTCCTCGTTGAGTTATGATGTCAGCAATTTTGAAAAATCGCGTTACTAAAAACATAAGGGCGGATCTCAAAATATACGCCCTTATGTTATTGCAATAACATAAGGGCGGATAAAATTTTTTTTTTTGCTTCAATCAATGAAAAAGTGTTGAAAACATAAAAATCTATGGAAAAAACGAAAAAAATTTTTTTTTTGATATACGCCCTTCTGTTAAAAAAAATAATTTTAAAGTCATAAGGGCGTATCCTGTTTTTTCGGTTTCTTATTATTTATAAGTCAGAGTATGAAAAAATATCGCAAGGCTGAGAAAAATTACATTAACTGAGAAAACAAGATACGCCCTTATGACTTAAAAAAAAACAAAATTTTAAAACAGAAGGGCGTATATAAAAAAACAAATTTTTTTTCGTTTTTTCCATAGATTTTTATGTTTTCAACACTTTTTCATTGATTGGAGCAAAAAAAAATTTTTTATCCACCCTTATGTTATTGCAATAACATAAGGGCGTATATTTTGAGATCCGCCCTTATGTTTTTAGTAACGCGAAATGTCGTTTCGAGAAAAACGCGTTTAAATTTCAACTATCGATTTTTGCTAGATAAAATTATATTTACCATAAAAATGGCTAATCTGCTATGTCTGGCCCATACAATACACTTTCTTCTTCCTCGAAACATGCCTGCTGAGAGGCTAATGCTTGTCACACTGGTATAGCCCCTTAAATGTAGGGAATGAAGAGTAAAATCGTGTAAATTTTTTGTCATAATAGTAGAAAACTCTCTTCGCTACAAAATAATGTTTTTAAAGGAAGATTAGATGATTAAAAATAGAGTTTAGCATTTAAAAAAAAAAAGAAAAAAAATCCATTGACATGCTTCTGATTTTTCAGAATCTTTTTAGATTTTTCGGTCGCCTCTTGGTATTTAAAAACTGCAAAAATAGAAAAAAAACGTTCTTTTCAGCAGGAGGACCCCTCGGTATTGATGTAGAAAGCTGTAATTTAGCACAAAATTCTCTTCTTTGGTTAGGAACTTTGGAAAAAACCGGCGCCACAAAATTCGGTGGGAGCAGATTCACTATTCTTATCCGGTTAAACTCTTTAAAAATGCTCAAAAACACTGTTTTTGCCGAATTTCAATTTTGATACAGCAGCTATTGAAAAATTATACAGACTTCCGCTGTCCGAGATTCTTGTTTGCGGAAACCAATACAAATTTCGATGAGACGTGAAATCCGAAAAAAACGGGTGTTTTTTAAAACTGTACTATTGTGCATATGGGAAGATGAAAATTTTTAGTTTCAAAGATCTCTTTAATTCGGCGATGGTTGAGGAACTTTTATGCGAATTCCCGCGCAATTGTCGAGTCACAAATATGTGTATATATGTACCGAGGAACATTGCCATTGTCTCTTTTCTCGCGTTCGTTATCTCACCAACAAGTTAATCTTTATAAATAGCCCGAGCAAACGGTTATATTTAATCCTGACCCTCGTGTGACGCTCTCGTCGTCTTCGTCGTCGTCAATTTTCGTTTCGCTCGACAACGATATGCTCCTAACGTTGGTTCTTTCGTCCCCCTTTCTCTCACGCGCAATATTACGCCCTCATTTACACGAGTGCATGGAACTTTCTGTGGCATTCGAACAACTCACTTCTTTACCATTGTTATTCGTCTTCTCCTCGTAGATTTTACTACTTTGGACCGCTTTGCTTTACCACAAACACGATCAAATTTACTTACCCCACGTATAATGGAAAAATTTCATCGGAATTTAAAAAAATCAACATGATCGTTCCCATTTAAAATTTGCATAACAATAAAAAGAAAGAATTTGCAAACATAAACCATACTAAATTTCACACCATCCATTCTCGCCAAATTGAATATCTAACATATTTTTCCCTGTAACTTTATGGGAGTTGTAGCTCAAATGAACTTTAAAGCGTTCTCAAAAGTTTTTCGAAAATTTGTAAAATTTATCAAAATTTAACACTTTTAGTGATTCTGTTCAAATTCAACATCAAATATCTCCATCGACTGATCTATCTTTGTAAAAAGTTTTACCTTCATAGTTGCATAATTACAAAAGCTTGCGGAGTCAACTTTTTTTTTTTAATTCCTTTAGTTTGACTAAATATGAACCCCATTGAACAATTCCTCACAAATTCAATGTCATATACTTAAGACAAGACGAGAATAGTACTTATCGTTTGACTCGCGAATAAAACAAATCTTACTTGAATCCAGATTTTATTACATTCCACATTTGTCGCATAAAATTTTATGAAATACTATAAAGAAAAAAATTAAATATCACCTAAACTAAACATAAATTTTAAATACACTTATTAGGGCGATTTAAAGAAGAAAAAAAAATTCTCGCAAACAGGCTCAAAAGTTTCATTTAGGTATAAAAAAAGCCTATTCAAATATGAGCTCTTAATATTAATATTAACACTGTCCGCATCGCCCTTTTCGATTTTCCATAAGAATACCATGGGAAACATTATTTTTACGTCTTCTGATTTTTACATCTAGCAAACGATAATCATACGGGAAATCTTTACCTGAGTTACTTTTTGATAAGTCCGCTCGTTCAAAAGTTATTCAATGTAAAAGTTGAATTTTTCGTAAATTTTGCCGATCTTTGAATATTACATCGGAATTATTAATTTTATCGACAAAATGTGGATGAAATTTCATGTGCAACATAAATTAAACTTCCGAGAAATGTTAACCAATAGTTCTCACTATAATAATTTTAAAAAAAACTAAATTTTTAAGCTTATTTCTGCTGCAAAATTTTCCTGAAGCGTTTTATTATTTTTTTTTTCATTATTATAGTGAGAACTATTAGTTAACATCCTTCGAAAGTTTAATTTATATTCTACATGAAATTTCATCGACATTTTGTCGATAAAACTAATAGTTCCGGTGCAATATCCAAAAATGGGCCAAATTTATGAAAAATTAAACTTTGATATTGAATAACTTTTGAACGAGTAGACTTGGCAAAAAAAGTAACTCGGAGCCTTTTTTGTAGAGCGTTCAATTCTCCACAGAAATACGTCTATAAAAATAATTTTTCTTATGGTATTCTTATGGGAAATGGAAAAGTGCGATGCGGGCAATGTTAATATTAATATAAAGAGCACATATTTTAATAGGCTTTTTTTATACCGTCTGCGAAAAATTCACTATTGAAAACACAATTTTGAATCTGCAATTAAATCTCTAGATAATTTATTGAATATAAAACTAGCAAAAAAAAGTCCGCCCATTTTCAACAAAATTAAACGATTTAAAATCTCAAACGTAATGCGAAGGATAAGTAAAGGGTTAAAAATTACTGATAAGGAAAATTTGGGAGAGAAGAAGAAAAAGTTGTTTACGTTCTCAAACATCGACAAACAATTTTCAATTTATTAGCTTCTGGATGTAGAGCACAAAAAATCTTCACGAAAAGGAATAACTGCTGCCTGTCGATGGCTTTGAATGATTTTTTAAAAAACGAAAAAGTCGTTTTGGTAAAATCCGATTCGATCGTCCTCGAGACTCCCTCGCTCGGTTACTCCGGCGCGTCTTGAACATTCGTATAGACGAATCGTACACGAAGAACGCGGGGCATCACCCGTATAACTTGGCCCGAGTTAATCTTAGGGCCGCGAGAGCGGCTCTCATCGCGAGAAAGAGAGAGAAAGAGGGAGAGAGGCGACAATAAAACGCGGTCTGCCCTTACATTCCTCGGCAGTGTGTCGGACGCTATTTTAAGCCTCGGGACAGCGTGCTCCGGCTCAAACGAGACCCCCATACAGGTCATTCTCATATATTTTCAATCGGCTCCGAGCCAAAAGGGCCCAACGAACGATTATTAAACGCTGAAAAAGCCCGCGAGTTACGTTCTTTGAAACGCGAGCTCGATCGACGTTGCACAGAGAACTGGGCATTTGTAGAAATCGTCCGTCCCTTTAATTGGGACGAAAATTAATTCCTCCTCGTTCTCGCGTCTCCGTTCCCATTCTCACCAAACTGCAATCGTCTCACCAAACTGCGTATCTATTCCCGCGAGAAATGAATGAGGGGACGAGAAAAAAAAACACCAGGAAGGAGAGAAAAACGTCACATGTAGTAGAAAAAGAGAATATAGTTTTTAGCCTCGGTCTGACCATACACGACCCTATCTACTTCATTATTTCGTAGTGCAGGGATATACGTGACGTTTCGACGCACTTCTTGATGCATAGAGGAATGTGAGGCAAAATGGGCACCTGGACAATGAAACAATTTTCTTATATAATTTACTTTATTTTAATCATCATATTTAGTTGATCTACTAATTTTTGCAAGAAGTTCTTGGTTTTTCAACAATTAATTATGAAAATCTTCTCATGTCATATTTTTAAAATTATATTGAGGTACAATTAAACATTTAACAGACTCCACGCTTAGTCTGTTTTTCTCTTTATTCCGATGAGTCAATGAGCGAGAAAACTTTACATTCGCGTTATGTACACTCATAGAAAAATCGAATTCGCAGATTTAAACAGTTCTGACTTTGTAAGAAAAGTTCAATGTTTTTGGCACTTTTGAAGTAGGTTGTCTATTGCTCGTGCATCTTCAAATCATAATATTTGTCATCGGAATCACCATCTGATTTCGATTTAATAAATGGAATCAAATTACAAAATTGATCATGTAATTTAACATCGTCAATTTCTGCATCTCTGACGCTTAAGAACTCAATGAATGGATCTAAGTCCTCATCTCCATATTTTAGATTTTCATATTTTAGGTTTATTTTAGGTTTTAGGAGGACATACGGTAGGTAAAGGAGGACGGGTGGACAAAATGTGAAAAAGGAGATGTCCTCCTTTTGGATACCATCTGGCAACCGGAGCAAAATGGGCAACCTCCAAAGTTACTAAAAAACATTGAATATTAAAAAATCTATAAAATGCGCGAATTATTATAATAATCAGCGTAAATATTCAAAAATAAAATTTTCACGCTAAGTCAGATCTGTAAAATGACATTATCATGACAATTGCTTATCGAGATTTGGAAAAATTAAAAAAAAATTGTGCACCTGAAGTTTTTAACGTTAAATTGAATGAAAAATCAGAGAAAATATTTATTTAACGAAGAATTGAAAGAGCTTGATAGATAATAATTTAAAAAAATTAAAAGGTATATCAATAATTATTTCCAAGGTGTTGAGTAAGTCTCAAACTGTTCTGTAAAAGAATAAATTTTTCGCTTTTTCGCTCATCTGAACGTTAAGAACTTCAAGTCCATATATAATTGTTACTATCGTATTGAAAAAAAAAACCCACCAGATTTTAATAGTATTATGGTAAGCCACTTCTACTAAAATGTCTTCTATAATCCAAGGATCAAAGCAAAACGAGGAATCCGGGGCAAAATGGCCACCTTTATAATCGTTAAAAAAAATGAAATCGCGCAAGTACGATTGGAATTGAATTCCGCAGAAAATTCAGGTATATTGGATATTAAAGCCATGGAATAATAATAATAATAATAATAATAATAATAATGATAATGATAATGTAAAGTCTACAAATGAAGGAAATTGTTACTCAAAATTTTTCCTTGTTTACTCTATTTTCGAAAAAAAAAAATTCCAAGTGGTGCCCATTTTGGCCCCGACAATTTTTTTTTTCGACGCGCAATAAAATCGATAAAAACATTTTTAGATTCAGAGCAACGATTTTGGGCTGTGCGAGGCGTCCTAGCGAGTTATCTTCTTACGGTGTCCATTTTGCTCCACAGTCCCCTATATATATGTAACTATGTGCGTGTATGCCGGTGTATCCACCCGCACACATTTTTTCATTTCCCATCCCGCGTTCGTACGATTTTTGCGCACGCACACGCAATGCAGCGACGCGGTTACTCACGACCAGGGCGTTTGTATACCGAAGCGTCGTTCACGTGCACCAAGTGGCACCAAGCACATTAATACCCCGCATGGGCCTCTACGACTCGAGCTTGTTTTGAATAATTTTTTTTTCCATTCACAATTGCTTTTTTTTAACTTTTTTTCCCTTCAAAAATAATCCCAACTGTCTTTATCAGCGAGTGCGTATATGTACAAAAAATTTGAGCTCCATAAAATTCAAAATTGCGAAAGTTGAAATCGCTTGAGTGATTTGCTTCAAAAAAAATTTGGAAATTTCCAAAAATGTTTTGCAAATTTGCAACTGAAGTAAGCAATAAATCGCTTGAAATGTGCAGTTGATAACAAAATTTGAAATTTAACGAGAAAAAAATTTATGTTTCTTCAGGTTTTGCAAATGTTTTTGAAATTTCTGAAAATTCCAAATACTCGAAATCTACCCGAATTACGTTTTCCAAATAGTAAAAGCACGTGCTACATCGCTTAAAGACTTTATTCATCTAGTTTTCTCCGTAAGGCGGCCGATAATCGGAAACTTAACCGGGTAAAGCGGAAGGTTCGCAAATAAAAAGAAAAGGGACCCTATTCTTTTAAAGTACCATGAAAATACGATTTCTCGATATTTCGTATTATTTCGAACAAATCTACTATAGAAATCTCGAAAAAAAATATTTTCTTCAAAGCAATATTTTCTCTATGTAAGAAAACAAAATAATGAACATGATAGATGATGAAATCTAGAAAAAAAAACAAAAATTATCTATTACTAAATAAATACAGTTCGTGATTAAACGAAGGATTTAAAAAAAAATGCGAATTTGAATTGTTGACCTGTTGTTGAATACTGTTGCACCCAACTATCAGCGCCGCCAGTGTCGCGTCTGGGAACTAATTCCCATTGTAGACAGTTTCTGCTCGCGGAAAATCTGACCTATAATACACATATAACCTGCAGTATAATATTCTTCAATATTATTACTTTCAAGAAGTCGTGAATGTATTAGTGACGTCACAATTTCACAGAAATCATACAAATTGACAGAGCAATGGATTCATTCTCGCCGCAACCAAACGTAGATTCAGGGTGTCTAGCGGTCAGGGAAATCTGGAAAACCGGGAATTGTCAGGGAATTTTATGGGTCTGGAAATGTCAGGGAAAAGTCAGGGATTTTCAGAATTTTTCGGGAATTTTTCTCGTAGCTCAACTTTTTCAACTCAAAGGACAATTTATGATGCCATTAATGTAAAAGGAGGTCTTGAAAATCCGCAACAATAGTCAAAGAATTGGAAGCCAAAAAAAAGAAAGTTCTCGAAACGCCGTAAAAGAAACAGCTCAAATTGACGAAAAAATGAAAGAGGTGACAAAACTGTGATTTCGATACCAATCGGATTCTATTATTAATTGCAAAGCAATATAAATTTTATATTAATACATTCTTTCATTATGGGAGAGCAGTGGCGAAGTGGCTAGAGCGCGGGTCTCGTAATCCACGGGACCCGGGTTCGAACCCACGGGACACCGCTGAAAAATATTCCAATTTTTTAAGTGTTGTTTATCAGCTGCAATCCCGGTGGGTTGGGACCCCACCTTAAATAATGGAATCCCAAAGACCTCATTGCGATGAGTGGGCGGTTAATTGTACGGTTTCGGTGAGGCCTGCCGACGCGGTTCTTATCGCTCGGATGGTGGTTCACCTAAATGGGCAAGCGACTGGCTCACTAGATCGCTTGGAGGAGGTAACTACCTAGCCGACCGACGATAGTCGTGCTAGAGCGTGCTCGCATTGCTACCGACGGGTGCTTAGGTAGAGTTTACCGTCTGTATCAGTGAAGGTTTTTCTGCAGTTTTCCCTTCACTCTCGGCAGAATTGTGATACGGAATGGAAAAGGTGTAGGGTGCGGGCTGCAGCCCCGGCCTTACTAGGAAAGAGAAGGGGGATTAGTATAAAGCAATGCTGTACACTGGTAATAAACAAATATATACATTCTTTCATTTTTCTATGATAATTTTTAAAAATTTATCGAATGTTTTGCTTCGACTGAAATCTGTATTCTAACTCAAAAAGTATAAATAGCAATTCCAAAGATATAAAAATATATTTAATATAATAACTTAAGAGAAAAGTGTGATTTTTTACTAGTCCAGCTGTTTATACCTAATAAAGTATTAGGCACGATAAGGATTCGTAGTATTACAACTACAAATCCTAAGTTACGAAAGTATAATAAATATAAATGAAGCGTTAAATGTGCCTATTAGTGAATATTTAAAAAAACAGTATTTATTAAAGCAGGTGTTAGCTGAAGGGTACATTATTAAAGTTTGATTGACATGTTCATCCCCGATTGCCGTATATAATGTAAGATGGCATTGTTTGGAATTTTATACTTCGCAAGCAAATAAAATGTGCTTCTTTCGATATTGGGTATTTTTTTTTGTTTTATTTTTTTATTTCCAGGTAAAAATATCTAAGACTTTATGATTCGATACATTTAATTGTCTCACATAATACAAAAATTGAATGCGTCACTGAAAAATTGGCCAGGGAAAAATTATTTCTTGGCTCTGGAAAACCGGGAAAAGTCAGGGAATTTTTTTTAATGAGTCTGCTGGACACCCTAAGATTGGTTCATGTCTTGTTTTAGTTTATTCATAATTTTATATTATATTGCAAGTATATATACGAATATTTATATTGCTCGCTATATTCTTATTGCGGGTTATATATGTATTATAGGTTAACTTTTCCACGTGCCCGTCAGAAACTGTTTACAATGGGACGTAGTTCCCGGAAGCGACGCTCGCGGCGCTGATAGTTCGGTAAGACTATATGGTTGCTAATTAAAATTTATTGAGACAAGTTAGTGTAGAAGAAACAATTTTTGCAGAATTAATATTGCTTTTAAAACAAAACGGTCTCGAAAAATTCATCATTTTTCACCCTACTTTCGAATGTAAAAAAAAACATGCAAGTTCTCTATTGACTTGAAACTTTAGGAAAATATTCTAGACATATTCTACTATTAGATAAAAAGCTTAAAATGTCTTTTCGAAATTTTCAAATCCATGTAACCTCGTAAAAGCCATATAATCCTTACTATTTGTCATTTAGAAAAAAAAAACGTTTCATTCATGTTGATACATCCCACACTGACTGAGTATATGTTGCACCCACATACTCCGTGTAAAAAAGCGATGGTATACGAGGACGAAAAAGCACGCTGTATGACTGAGCGGTACACACGGCACTCCCGGGGCGGTACACACATGGCGATGCAATCAATGAATGAGCTTTTTTATCCCCCGTGGTGCGACGACCTACAACGATGTACAGGGTACAAACGTTCATCTCTCGTTACTCTCGTTACTCTCTCCCTCCCTCTCTCTCCCTCCCTTTCTCTTTCGCCCTCCCCCTTTCTCTCTCCCTCTCTCTCTCGCTCTCTCTCTCTCTCTCTCTCTCTCTCTCTCTCTCTCTCTCTCTCTCTCTCTCTCTCTCTCTCTCTCTCTCTCTCCCGCGTTTCCTTCTTTTTTCCCACAAAACAAAAAAAAACAGTTTCCTCTGTACCATTATTAATAAAAGAAAAAATTAAAATAAAAAAATTGAAAAACATCGGAATGTATTGGGAAAGAAATGAAGAACTCTTTGCATACACAATATGCATCCGTATATCTGTATACATACGTGTAACGAATATAGATAGGCACTACGCAGTAAAATCCCTTTTCCGGCGAGTTTGACTGACCCACATAATTTCGAAGTGTGTTTTCACGTACGTATGTGTATTCACCGCTTCGCGATGGATCAGAATAACACACGGAGTTGTGGGTACACACTGTTTTTTTTCATACTCCTCTCGCATACCACAAACATGTGTGTATTAGGGGATAATGGGGCAAAATGGGACGGTCGAAAAAGAATCGTGAATTTGGGAAATCGGCATTTTCAGCAATTCCAATTTACTCTCTTCGCCGATTTATATAATGACGAAATTGTGGATAAAATTTTTGGAAAATCGCGATGAAAGTTTATCTCAAAATGATCTATCCGTTCCAGAGATTTTCATTCAATTTAATGAAAATTCGGCAAATTTGCCAATTTCTCGAAATTTTTTATTTTTCGAAAAATCCGGGTATTTCGTGACTTCCGAATTTCGACATATACTGATTAAAAATGATGTTCCCCATCGATCCTCATATTTTGGGGAAAAAAAGTTATGGGAAAGAATATATTTAACAAAATGATTAAAATGAAAAATTATTTTTATTACACTTATAAATTTATCTCCATGATAGAATGGCTTAATTAATTTTCCCCTTTTCCAAGCTTCGCGAATTCGTGAAAATTCTGAGCGACGACCCAATATAAAATTTGTCCTACTTAAAAAGATTATACTAGACTAGAAAACCTGTTACTTTACCCCGGTAACTGTTTTTCAACGAGAACATCGATTTTTTTGCGGACGACGCAGTTGCATGTTCGGTTTTATCGTATTATCCTCGGATAATATTAGCTAGACTCGGGTGTTCCATTTTGCCCCGTTATTCCATATATGTATATATTAATGCGCTATATAGTACTTCACACATCCGGCTGACGGTTCTTTCATCCGGTCCTCTCTCTCTCTCTCTCTCTCTTTTCTCTCACACACACACTCTCTCGATATCTTGCTATTTCTTTCCCTCTCTTGATGCGTGTGCGTGAACCCTCTTCTCGGCCAACGAGCCCGTCCGAGCTCTACTACACATTTTATATCCACGTATATACATTAGACTGGTCGTTAAAAATTAAATTTTTTGCGACGCCCCCTAAAAACCTTCCGTTTGATGGAAAAACGTGAGGTACATTTTTTTTTGTTTAAATTAAAAATAACACGTGCCGAAAGACGATCTAATTTCATTTTCATCGAAGAACCATTTATTTTTACAAACGGCCAGACCGATTTAAATGAAATTTGGACACGTTACAAAGGTATATAAACGCTATTTTTAGAAAAAATAATAGCTCACAATCTTCATAATAACTAATGAAAATAGTTAATATTTTCGGTAATTTTTTTTTCTCCGGGATAAAATTCTGGTAGAATGATGAAAATAATTTTTTGTTCCCTTTACTATCCTATACAATGTCTCCAAATTTCAAATTGATCGAAGAGGTACTTCATATTTGATGCCCACAACATTTTTTTGAGTAAAGATTCCAGAACTGGAAGATTCAAGCTTCAAAATGCTTTTTTTTTAAATTTTTACAACCAAAATTAACAAAGTTAAAGCCGTCCGAAAATCGCTGAAAAATCTCGACAATTTTGCTGTTCCTTTAATTTTTTGACTGAGTGTACACAGATATATACGTGCGCAGAGTGATAGTACTCCATATAGAGTTTGTAACGTATGACCGTGTACTTTTACTCGTAACACGCTTTATGTATACTACGAAGAGTTTGAGTAAATCGTAGAGAAGGAATATACGTATATATATGAGGCATTCCACGCCATTTCGATCAACATCTTGCCTTGATCATTCCGATTTTCCTCTACATTTTTAATATAAAAATACACATTGAAATACATTTTCGCAAATTTTTTCAGAATTTTTTGGCCACGCGTTTTTTGGATTTTATTTTTTTTTCTTTGAAACAAAGGACCACTTTGTAAAATCTGAAAAAATGCAGAAAAATCTAATAAAACATAACAAATTTTTTGGGCTTCGTTCCAAAATGGAGATTTTAATACTCTATGAGTAAAATACCAAAAATAAAAATTAAAAAAAATTTCACTCATAGAGTATTAAAATCTCCATTTTGGATCAAAGTCCACAAATTTTGTTATATTTTATTAATTTATTCTGAATTTTTTCAGATTTTACAAAGGGGTTCCTTTAAAAATAAAAATAAAAAATCCAAAGAGCGCGTGACCATCAAATGCTGAAATAATTTGGACAAATTTGTTCCAATGTGTTTTTTTATATAAAAAATGTACAGGAAAATCGAAATCATGAAGACAAGATTTTGATTGGAATGTCGTGGAATGACACGACAAAATCTTGTCTTGATGATTTCGATTTTCCTCTCAATTTTGTATATAAAAGAACACATTGAAAAAAAATTTCCCCAATTTTTTCAGAATTTTTTGGTCACGCGTTCTTCGGATTTTTTTTTTAAAGGTAAAATCTGGTTTTTTTAAAGGTAAAATCTTTTAAAGATAAAATCCCTTTGTAAAATCTGAAAAAAATCAGAATAATCTAATAAAATATAACCAAATTTTTGGACTTTGTTCCAAAATAGAGATTTTAATACTCTATGAGTAAATTCTTTTTGTCTTGCAATTTTTTGAATTTTATTCGTGGAGTATTAAAATCTCGAATTTGGAACGAAGCCCAAAAAATTGTTTATATTTTATTAGACTTTTCTGCATTTTTTCAGATTTTACAAAGTGGGCCTTTTTTTCAAAGAAAAAAAATAAAATTCAAAAAACGAGTGGCCAAAAAATTCTGAAAAAAATTGGGAAAATGTATTTCAATGTGTATTTTTATATAACGAATTTAGAGGAAAATCGGAATGATCAAGGCAAGATGTTGATCGAAATGGCGTGGAATGCCTCATATATATATGCGATATGAACGTGTGCGAAGCCCAGATCACGCAAGCTCGCGCACAATCAATGAATGACGCGACATGCACGCACGGTGTGTCCGTGCTCACTGACCGTGATGACTTTTCTTATCTTCCCATCGCCTTCCGTCTTTCTCTCATACGTCATGGATATATATTAGACTGCCTAAAAAAAAACTTTTATTTTTTTTTTCGATCTAATACTTCGTGAAACCATAGTTTATAACATAATATTGAACCCTGTGAAAGGAAATCGCCGTGCGATTTTTTTAAGGGGTGACGCATTCAGTTTTTGTATTTGCCATTTGATTAAGGTAGTTAATCAGGAAGTCGTTTAATTAAGAAATGGTTGAAATTTGGCATACGGGTTATTTAATATGTTATCCAAACATCTGTGCACACTGAGAAAATGCAATCGTTGAAACAACTAAATCGGTTTAGTTGATATATACGTCGATTGAATTTAACTAAAATTTGGTCACACTAGATGAGGATTAGTCCGTTCATGGAAATATTGATATTTTTTAAATTTTAATCAACTAAATCAGTACAATCAAATTTTTTGTTCAACGGACTGGAAATATTTGTTTGTTTCTACTTGATTCAAATATATTTTGATTATGTATTTGTTTGAATTCGAGTTACCAAAGTATCTAAACAATTTTGTTGAAAGTAACAAATATTTTTTATATCCAATCGGATTGAAATATTTAAGAAAAGAAAATTTTTGTTGAAATGAGTGTATATACTTTAGTCAACATTCTTTTTTAAAGTAACAAATAATTTAAATAGATGGATTCTTTTGTTATGTTATTCAACTGAACTGAAATACGACAGATCTTTGGTTAACGAAGACGAAACGTTGGTCAAGAACGGTTTTTGTTACGGATATCTAAACAGTGACCTCGTCGATACAACTAAATTTTTATTCGTTGGGATACACGGGTTCTTGTTTATTTTCTTAATTTTTTGTTCGAATAGTATATTATTTTGTGAATTTGATTTTAGGTGTTGTGCTATTACAAATTACATATTAATTGGAGATATAATTATTTTTAGACTAACAAAATATTACGTTCGAAATCTTCCAATATGTTTATGCGACACTCAATTTTGTTGACCCAAATCACGATTTAGTTCTGTAATTAACTAAATATTTTGTTGACTGTAAAAATATTTAGTCGTGCGTATTCAAGTAAATAACTTGGTAGCCTCCAACGAATTTTGAGCTTTTCAACTAAATTTTTTTCTCAGTGTTCAGTTTAAATAAGTTTGACCGTCCCGAACTCGAGATATTCACACTCAAAGTTGACTTAATTTACACGTAAGGCATTGAACATGCATGATGCATAGGTACGTTATTAACCCTCATTGGCTGACGGTGGGTCATTTGTGTCCGGGCAAAAATTTTCCGTTACGATTTCTCGTAGTCCCTTATAGGTAGGAATTTGGAACCAGGGAGGGAAAAATGTTTAGGGAGAGGGTAACCGAAGGGTCAAGTCCCGGAATTTGTCTTCATTCCGTTTGTAATCAGCGAGCCATTGAAATCAACTAAGGACACGAACGACCCACCCTTAGCTTCCACGTATGTAAAAATGACTTTTTTTTTGTTTTTTTCGTGTAAAATACGTTCATTTAATTTAAAAAAAATGTATCTACATTGGTCGCGGATTTTTTTTTTTGTTTTTTTTTTGTTTTTACCAAAATGGCGACACGAAACCCCAGCCAAGTAATGTATGCCTTCCGGCGTCGGAGAAATATCGAATATTTCGACGAAAATAATAATATGACAAGAATTGAATTCATAAAAAACTTATAAAAATATTCAAATTAGTGCATTCAAAATTGAAGCGGCGAACGGCTAATTCAAAGCTATCGCGACATTTACGCGTATCCTTGTTCGTAATATTAGGTCTCTCAGAAAATGAACCGCAGAGGAGCAGTAAACTACTAAAACGAAAAAGGTGTACTTTTTGTCCGTCTTCAAAAGTTGAAAAAAAAAACACTTTTGTTGTATAGGGGGCGAAAAATTCGTACGCGAGGAGCATCGAACACGCTCGGACTGCAAATAAAAAAAATGTAAATAAAAGTAAATATTTTTGTAATATTATACGCAAAATTCATTTTTCAATGCAAATTTAATAAACATCATTAAAAAATATCATTTCATACGCGTAAAAGTCTGAGTAATTGATATGGTCAGACTGCTAATTAAAAAATTTGAATAAAAGTAAATATTTCTGTTATATTATACGCAAAATTTATTTTTTAATACAGATTTAATAAATATCATAAAAAAATAAGATTTCATACGCGTAAAAGTTTTTCCGCATATCTCTTCCTTCATGAAACACATATATACGGAGGTCAGGAAATGGGCATTTTTCAGGATAAAAAATAAGAGTCCGATTTTAATCCTCGTAATTTCTCATATTTTTTTTCTAACAGGGTGTCATTTCAATGAAAAAATGCCGTTTGATTTTTTTATTTATTTAAAAATCATAGGAGATGTGATTTTTTAAACATTTCCGTGAAAAATGCCTGCACGTCTCCATATTTTGCATAAAATTGTTATTAAACATTTTTTTTCGGGTGCGACAAATTATTGTCATTTAGTTAAGGGTTCAAAGAAGGCCCGTGAATTTTTTTCAGATTTTTTTGAAATTTTGAACTTATGAAATAAGCGAAAGACACGAACGACCCACCGTTAGCTTCACTGGATGTTCAAAACAGCGTTAGCCGATGAGGGTTATCTATCTTCAAAACAAAAATTACGAAGATGATGAAAAAACTGAGGGAAGATCGAATGGGATGTCACAAATTACGTGAAAAAAAATCAGGATGATTTACTGTCCAGTTTCCAAGAAATAACCATTAGAATCCGACGATTTTGGTATTACGACGATTGGAACCAATCGAAACTTTGCCACGATCGTCGTGCTCAGACACACTTGCGCCATCGCTTAAAAAAATCGCACGGCGATTTCTTTTGACGAGGTTCAATATTAAGTTATGGACTATGGTTTCATGAAGTGGGAGATCGAAAAAAATGAAGGTTTTTTTTTTAAGGCAGTCTAATAGATATTTTATTGAGAGGATTCAAAATACGCCTCATTTAACGAATGGATTCCTCCAACAAGATTCCTGTAACATTTGACGATGTTGAAGTTTGCATCATTGGAACACAACGAAAATAATTTTTCTCGATTAACTTTCCGTCAGACTTTTACGCTTTTTTTTGGGAATTTGGATAGAGTTCGTAATAAATAATGCAAAATATATTCCAACAATTTTTTACTTAAAAAACTTTTTAGAAGAAAGTATTTTGTTGAGAAGTAAACTTCTTCCGTTGCATTCAAACGGCGTTGCATTCATCGGCGTTCGAACTTGATTTTTGCAATCTTGATTATGATATGCTTTTTTTTACTTCTACTATTTAATTCAGTTTTTTTCGCAATTCGAACTAGGGAGAACTTTAAATTATAGAATTATAGTTGAACGAATAGTAATATTCTAGAACTAGTTTGTGCATGATCGAAGTGGAAACTAGTGCAAATGTGCACTTGGATCAAACAGTTTTTAATGATTGTATTAAAAAATATATAACAATGATTTTACAGAAAAATTACTCACTCCACGCCAAGAGATACGCGGATATATTTTTGCTCATTTTTTTATGAAGTGTAATTGAAAATAGAAACTGACTAAAATTAAAAATCCGATTTCAAAAAACCTACGTGTAAATATGCTCGTTGATTTATCAGCGTAAGCTGAATAATTTTTCTATTGAATCATTGTCATAGGGTGAACTTTCAATTTGCGGAACACCTGCCAATGAAAGAACAAAATGTTTATTAACGTATAATCTCATTGCAAAGCAACTTAAAGTGACATATTAATTTTTTATTGAATTTTGATAAATATTTACAATCGCCTTGCTTCGTACCAAAGTGCCGTCCCCATCACATTATGCATTAAAAAAAACATTCAAGTACATACGTCGTTTTTCAACGAATTCTAGTTACAGACTCGGTTTCGAATGTTCGTGACTTGTAGCGTTGTTTTCAATGAAATAATCACTACCAACTTCAAGTTTTGATTAAAACGAGAATGAAACTGTTTATTCTTTAAGTTTGAGCAATATTTAACCGTAAAACAATGAAAAATATGCGAAATATGCGAGTGTGAATATATCGGGGAAAGTTTCCTAACCTCTTCCCATTGAATGAACACACAACAGATGAGGTTTCCTAACCTCTTTCTATTGAACGAACACAACGCCTATTAATTGTCAAATAATTAATAATGTCGTAATAACATTTCAACCATTAAGTTTTTAATTTATAATTTATCGAATATTGCTTGCAGATGACGTAGAAATTAGATAAGAAAAATTTCATCAGTGATTGAATTATGATAAAAATTACATGATGAACTTACAAACGGTGAAATCGAAGCGACTGCAATGATAAAATTAACCGAGTGAACGGGAGAGTTGAAGATAATAAAAAAACCGATAATATTCCAAAAAGCATCTAATAAAAGAGACATCGACATGAAAAACGATCCAACGAACCGATTCAAAAAATCTCAGAAGCTGTTTAAAGTAGTCATGCATTTATATTAATCACGTTATATTCATATATTCATTTATCACGTTATTATTTATGTTCATTAAGTACGTTGTATTTGAACAACTAATGCGTTGTTTTGTATGTACATATAAATTATCACCAACTTTAATCATGGAACAATTGGCACATGCCTTACGTGTTCCGTGAATGGAAAATCTCCCCTACATGTTTTTAAAATATAATAGAAACTCTGTAATCCAGAGCTTTTGAGACGTGAACGAAATTTTTTTGAAATCTTAGCATTCCATTGATCGGACCGCAATGATTATCTTGAGTCACATACCCAAACTACTTGGAATTTTTTCGATTATTTTACAGACCTACTGAAATAAGAGTTGGAAAGAAACATTTTTTTCCTTTAGGCGGTCGAGTCAGCGTCGAAACGGCGATTTTTAATAATAATTTATAATTTTTGTAGAATGCCTACGCATGTAATGTATCGTCCACCATTTGAGGTACCAAATGAACAATTTTTTGAGACTAGTTAGAACCATTAAGGCGCACCGGTTTCCTGACAAACCTAGTTCTGAGTTTTTACATTCTGCGCGTGATTCAGAAAGAATCGTTGGACGGATTTTGTTCTACAACGTCTCATTTTCTTTATAACGCTTTTTCCCGCGGGATGAACGTGGTACATTTTAATTGAAGTTGAAATTGTGACCAGGACAATGCCTGGAAAGTTTAAAATAGGCTAACAATTTCAAAACAGGCCTAGAACTCTGAAATAAAGGGCTAAAAAAAAATGTGCCACGTTCATCTTATGGGGAAAAGTTTATTCTGAATCACGCGCAGAGTATAAAAACTCAAAACTCAGTTTTTCAGAAAACCGGTGCACCTTAAGGGTTCTAACTAGTCCCAAAAAATTGTTCATTTGGTACCTCAAATGGTGGACGATACCTCATATTTGCAGGCATTCTACAAAAGTTATGAATTATTATTAAAAATCGCCGTTTGGACGCTGACTCGACCGCCTTAAGCAAAGTTTCCTCGCGGAGAAAGGAAAAGGGGGAAACAACGTTAAAAAATTATCTACCCTCCCGCACATCTATGTCCATTTTCGATTTGGCACTTCTCAACGCATTCTCATTTGCTCCTGTCTCCGTTTTTCCTACATCCTCAAACTCTTCATCCCCGTCATCCCCCATTTTTTTCTCACCTCCCCCACCGTTGCTTTCGTTCCCCGTTTTTTTTTTCAAACCACTTTCTCTCTCCTCGCGCGGCGTCGTCTCCGCGTTCGTATCCGCGCGCGCGAGATACGCATTACGCGCTATGCGTAAAACGTAGTCTCTATAACGTCGGCGTGGCCCGACGCACGTTTATCGATCGCGGGCGTCGGCGTTTTCTCACTGTTACGCCGGCTACGCCACGCGGTGGCGCCCTCGCCGTAGCGGCGCCGTCGTCTGTGCATCCCCGCGACGTCGACGCCGGGTTTCACCCTCCTGCCTCCTAGTGAGCCCCCCGCCCCTGCCCCCACCCTTTCTCCGCTCTTTCTCTTTGGGCTATTTGGCGATGCGCCGCAGGGATATACCCCGAGATTCACGTTCGTTATTCTCTTCGACCCCTCTCGACGCTCGTCTTTCTCTCTCTCTCTCGTTAGGGCGCGATCGCGTCCCGTGGTACGCGGGGAGTTCCCCCCTCCCCCTAACCCTCTCTTCTCCCTTGCCCTCTTTTCGCTCTCTCACTTTTGGACCCCCTCGTAGGACATCGAGCCAATCGCGAAACTCGCCGGTACGACTACTAGCGCCGTTAAAACGAGACGCGGTGATACAGCGAAAATCCCCCCCCCCCGCACCATCTCATCCTCCTCCTCCCGGCGCGGCGTGTGCGCCACACCGAGAATCTCCTCCGTATATCCGCGAAGAGTCAACGTACACACGATCGCGCACCGATCTTCACAATCGTTTTCGTGTCTCACGCTATTTTTTATCGCCCGCAAGTATATCCACGAATCAATCTGCGCTCAAAGAACGAAAAGATTTTTTGATTTTTTTTTATTTTTTTATTTTTTCGTTTCTCCGAGACACGAGGCTCCTCGCCGGGGAGGAAATGACAGCGATCTTTCGGCATCGAGGCTTTGAGGGCGTTGAGGAGGGATGAAAATTTTCGTGCGTGCTCGAAAAATCGTGATCTGTGCCGAAAAAAACGAGACCCGGCTTTTTTTTCATCAAAAATATTTTTCTTTTCCTTTGCCGAAGAGATAGAAACTTTAAGGGCTTGTTTTTACTATCCTCGCGATTTTCTTTTTTAGACTCTTGTGAGAAACTCCGAGTTAGTGCGTGCGCGCGCGCGCGCGCGTGTGTGTGTGTGTGTGTGTGTGAGAGAGAGAGAGAGAGAGAGAGAGAGGGAGAGAGAGAGAAAATGTTGCGGAAAAATTAGGCTCGAAGGAAAACGATATGGTGGACCGGCCGATGGTGGTGACTCCGAAAAGACCAAACGAGGAGATCACCGGGCGGCAAGCATGGCCGTCTCGTTTCGACGCGTCTCTTCGCCATGTCGTTTCAACGACCGTGGGAAAATTGCTCGCGCTTCAAGTAGATCGAGGCGTAACGTGAAAATGAAAGGAATGGTGGGAGAAAGAGAAGAAAAAACGGAATGCGGATCACGAGAACGATCGTGATAGATTGATCGTCGATGCGTGAAATTCGACGATTTTTCTCATTCGTCGTAAATGTGGCGGCGTGTTCGCGGAAATGTGCCACGCCGGTTCCCGGTCTCCTGCGTGTGATCTGGGGGTGGCTGACGTTCCTGGAAAATCATGAAAAATTTATACACCCTCGAGAAAAAATCCTTGACGACGAGGATTTCAAAAAAATTTGTAAAAAGAAAAATCCCTATACGAAATGACGAAAAATTCAGCATGGCCGTTTCGTAATTCTTAACCTCTTAAGCAATGAAAAGATGAAAAAGGGTCGAGTGTGCTCGTGCTAAAGTGGATTTTTCCGTCTTAATTTTATTCGGCCTCGCTCTATCTACTCGGCAAATCCGTCGATTTTGTCGTTTTTTTTTTCTGTGCCAAATTACCCCCTCATGTGGATACGTGAAGAACGACGACGAATGAATCGTCAAACAATGATCTGCAGGTGAGATGACTTTTGAAAAAAAATTTTTTTTTTTTTTTTTAAATAGACTCGCGTTTGCGCCTGTAAATTCAGTAGATTATGACTGATGAAAATAATTTCTTGTCGCCGGTCATGAAAAGTATGACCGAGTCAAGATAAGATCGTCAATTGTTGGATCATGCGGCTCCGTTTTTTTTTCGGAAAGGGATGTTAACCCTCTTGCAGGGTGAAAGAATGAGAGAGAGAAAATGCAACCCCGAGGGTCCATAATGGTTTGTTATTGATCTAACTCCGCGTCGAGCTCTCTCTCTCTCTCTCTCTCTCTCTCTCTCTCTCTCTCTCTCTCTCTCTCTCTCTCTCTTGCTCGTTTTCCTTACATTTTTCTTTCTTTGTCCTGATGCCGATTCGTCTTCATCCTCGTCGTTCTCCCTCTCTCTTTCTCTCTTACTTTCTCCAGGTTTTCGTCCTGGAGAGAGGAACGCGCGCAACTCAACGGGGTTGTTCGCGGGCATAGGCCTCTCTTCTCACCAAAAAGAAGGGGCTAGAGAGCGGAAAAAAGAGGAAGATGAAGTAGAAGAAGGAAAAAAGGATCGGAGAAGGGTGCGACTAGTCCCACGCAAGAATTGCTCGTCCTTGTATATATGTATGCGTATATATATATATATATATATATATATATATATATATATATATATATATATATATATGTTTGCTATATGTAGCACCAAGATCGAGGGAGGTGGAAACTTGCACCCCCTTGAAACCATCATCCCCCACAGCCTCAAGGCACTTTTCTCCTTTTACGCGAAAAAAGTTCCTGCTTTTCTATGCTTTTGCCGCGTACATACTCGAACAAGAATCGGTTTATTTTTCCAGAAAGGTATAAAAAAAAATAGGGTTTACTGGAGATTCAAAAGTTTCAAAAAATTGTGCCAGTGAAAAAGGTCCTTACCTAAAGGATTTCGATAATTGAAAGGAGAAGAAATGCAAAAGCAATGGACAACTTTACCATTTGCACCATATTTCCATTTTTTTTTTTGTTTTTCTCGAACTGCACAATATGTCCAATTTTTAAACCAACACTTTTATTGGTCTTCGAATGATTCAACACAAACTATCCTTGTTTTTCAATCAGTGTAAAAGTATTCAAGTCAACAGCTTCAAAAATTACTGATGCGAGGGATTTCACATACACTTTCGAAAAATTTGATTAAATTTTCCACCCTCTATGATTTTCGCTATATTGAATAAATCATAATCATATGTTGTGTTTTTATCAAAGAGATTTAGCTCTATGGCAAAATCCCGGAAGTTAGAGCGTTCGAAAGCATTTTTTGAAAATTTCTAAATTTCATCAAATTTGAACCTTTGAAAGGATTTTTTTCTAAATTTTTTTTTTTTATTTGAAAAATATTTGAAATTTCATCAAACCTAAACTCCTTCATCGAGTCTTTCCAAATACAATGCCAATCATCATGGTCACTTGGTGCAATTGTGTGGACAGATCTTATCCTACGACGTCTCATTTTCTTCATAGAACTTTTCCGGACTACTTAAGTGTGGCATATTTGTTTTTTTAGGTCCTCTTTGTAAAGTTAGAGCCCACTTTTTAAATTTTTGCAACAAAAAATGGGTGAAACATTCAAAAAATGTCCTGTAACTCCATAATAAGGACCGGAAAAAAATATGCCGCACTTACAAGCAGTCCGGAAAAGTGTTACGAAGAAAATAAGACGTAGAATAAGATCCGTCTAGCGGTTTGGTCAGGATCGTGCAGAGCGTAGTGAAACTTGAAAATTAATATAAAGAGAACCGTTGCACCTTAAGGGTTTTAACTAGCGTCAATAATTTCTTGATGAATACGTCAAATTATGGACCATTGGTCAGGTTTACACTTATTCAACGAATATTTATGGCTATGTTCAAAAATCGGCGTTTTAACGCTCACTCGGTCCCCTTAAGTCCATTGAAATTTTGCATGGCCTACACGTTTTTTCTAAGCATGATTTCTTGTAATTTTGGTACATTTTGAAGATCACAAAAATCGCGAAATACAGTAAGAAAAATCACTACATGATATTCCTAAATTTTGCAGTCACATACATTTTCTGTACCCTCGAAATGTTTTCCGCATCCCCTGTTGAAACCACCCCTTCTCGTAAACTCGTTCTTTCCTTTCACGTATCGAATCGTATATAAAAATGGAAATAACAAAAAAAAAGAGGACTTCCGGAAATCAGAAATATGTCGCTGACATCGCGTTCTCGTGACAAACACGAAACGGTTGACCTTGATCGCATTGTCGCGTGTCCACGCAAAGAAAAGGACGCGCCCCCTCTTAACCAAAAACGCCCTTCATCAGCCCCGAATTCGTGCTGAAACTCGAATATATTAAATTTCACAAATGACCCTCGTTTTTTCGCTTCCAAATGCCCAAAAATGTCTTCCGACGTAGAATTTACCAAAATTGCACGTTCCGCTCAAACGTAATGATAAATTTCAACCCTTCTTCCCATTACGGATGAAATTCTTGTGGAAAATACGTTACCGCGCGATTTTTCACCGAATGAAAGTTCAGCCATAAATTATTCCTCTCCTGGTTCTTTTTATACATCGCTCACCGTACTTTGCTTGTAAACTTTTCCGTTGGAAAAAAGCAGCATGTTGGAATGCGACCGTGCGAAAGCTCGTTGACTCTGGTCGATGCGTGGTGGCGCTTTGCAGAGTGGTGAAAGCTCCGCTGATAATCCTCTCGCGTGTCACGTGAATATTTTATACGCTAACCATTGGCCTCGCGCGACCGCAACTCGGCTTTCCGCCTTTGCTCTTTTTTTCCTACCTTTATTGTTTCAATTCCCTTTCTCTGCGTTCGCGACGATTTTTCTTGCTTCTATTTTTTTTTTTATGAAAACTTTTTATCCTACAAGTCCGGGGAGTTATAAGTGCGTCGATACGGACGGACGTACACGTATATTCATGTACTTAGAGCACCGTTTACGAACCGTCGTACCGACAATCATCGGCTCTCGCACACGTCAACTGCCTCCCGGATATATATCCGTTGTCAGCTGTGCCAAGCAATGTTCCAGTTGTATGCAAATCGATGCCAAAAAGGTAGCAATTTTCCTACATCGAGTTAAGTGGGTGTGAAGAAGAAAAAAAAAGCATTTCCGAAACTTTTAGTAGAGAGATTGTTGGACCTTTGTGCAATGACGCCCACTTGATGCACATTTACGTAAATGGTCAAATATTTTTTTTTATCCTCGCTTGTGTCCCTAAAATTCCGGTTTTTATGGCTGGAGTATTTTAACCTTTCGCTGGGTCAACGGGTTCCGTTGAACATAAAGAAAAATTGGTCATTCATTTGCGCGAAATATGAACGTGCTAAAATCTTTCATTAAGTGCGAATTGATCCAAGCGAGAAAGAATATTGATTGTGATGAATTAATGGATTTGATGGAATTTATGGATAAACAAAAGATTGATATCATACAATTAATAATTGGATATGAAATTCTTTCATTCTTTGACGAATTTTTATTCTCGGCACTGATAAAATACAATCTTTTCGCGATTTCTGGGGTGTTTTATACTTTGACATTGTAAAGTTAATGAATGAAAATTAGGGATTTTTTGTTTTTTTTTCTCGAGAAAGGGGATTGCAAAAATTGTACTTTTTACGTTATTCAGGTTCATCATTTAATCACCGCAAAAATGGCGGCTTCGTGAAAGATACTCGGTTCCCGAAGGAATCCCACTAAAATATCCCACTTGTGCGTTTCCAAATATTTGTGTACGACTTTTGCGACACGAGGCCGAGCGTTGTCATGCAGAAGAATAACTTTGTCATGTCCTTGCTCGTATTCCCGCCGTTTTTCTCGTAATGCACGGCTCAAACGAATCAATTGTAGCCTATTTGGCTGACCAAAACGAAGCCTGTCTTCAACGCTGAAATCATCATTCTTGAAACGTCGAAACCATTCCCTACATGATTTGTCAGTTGAAGCATTGCCACCATAAACTGTCACAAGCATTCGACGCGCTTCAGCTGTACTTTTCTTCCAATTAGAGCAGAAAACTAAAACATCCCGCAAGTGTTGCTTATACGGAAAAAAACGACCCAGCTGTGGTAACAAAGAAAATAGTTGACCCAACCAACTATCTTAGTGCTCCGGGCGCCAGACGAGAAGTTGGTTGGATGAACGATTTTTATATGGTTGGTACATAAATGCCAGACAAACTAACTTTTTAGTTCGGCCAACCACGAGTGAAATGGTTGTATCAAGTATTTTGCTCGTGGTTTATTATAATTTTTTTTATATCTACACAATATTTTTTAACATTTCAATCTTTGAATGTCGCTACACATATGAAGTTTACAATTTCGTAATGCTTCGTATTTTCTTTAAAAGAAGGTACAAGAAAAAAGATCCTTTTTTATGGAAATCCATTTCGGATTCGACCATTTTGCTTTTTGTACGCAAAATATTAAATATCCATACTAAAAAATAAAGATATCAAACGTAGACGACCCGTGTAGAAATTTTGGTAGGGAAAAACTTCTGCCCCTGACTTGCCCTCCCTAACTAATGTAGGAAAATGATCCGCTCATCCTAACAGGCCCTGTTATGCCATGTAACACCTGGCTGGCCATTTTCGGATCCGGCGGTCATGATCAGGCCCCTATGACGATATGATCCGGCCCTAGCAGATCCTGATCAGGCCCCTAAGATTTTTAGAATCATGCCCTTAAAGGCCCCGATCACGGTCACGATCATACACCGAAGTGCTTTTTGAACAATTCGTTTTTACGAGGTACTCCTTTTTCAATGTATGCATCTTATTATTATTTATTTCGAGGCAACCCTTTCTTAGGGTACACTTCCTTTTGGCAATCCTCGAAGAGAATTTTAGATTCCGAGTGAACGGAATTCAATAAATAAGTACAATTACATAAGACGGCAGGAACTCCTTGTATGGATTCTTCCGACACCGACTTCTGCTGACATCCGTGCTCGCACCCGTCTATATAAGCATACTGAACACATTATCCGTATGGGAGTTCGACGGTTGCTGTCCTGCGACATCTCGCGCCAAGTCTCGGAACTAACGCGATGTGGTTCGTGGTGATAATAATAATAATCCTCTGCCTACGTAACGAACTTGTGACAGGCGCACAATTGCTTGTTATTCTCGCGGGATAAAAGTGATAATATAAATAATAATTAAATAATAATAGTAATAATAATAATAATAATAATAATAATAATAATAATAATAATAATAATAATAAACGAGGCAATGATTGTTAATTTATTATTATTGTTATTACTATTATTGTTATTTATTATTATTATTATTATTATTATTATTATTATTATTATTATTATTATTATACTGAAAGCCGATATACAAATAATTTTATTTTAATAAATACTCAGAGCAATCCAATAGTTTTCACATCAGAGCCCTGCCAGGGTAATGAAACAAAAATATGTTTTGCTTAAAAGTGTAAAAATAACATCGTCGGAAACTGTTCATATTCTGATCATGCAGGGCACCGGTAATAAGTGATTATTTCAATGTAATAACTAGGGACCAGGTCGTTAAGTTCCATGTCAGGGCCCTGCCAGGAAAATCGGATCAGGCAGGGCGGATCAGGGGCAAGAATCAACTAATGGTTGCCCTATCACATTTCTACACGGGGAACTTGGAAAGGTTATAAACGTCAAGGGGAAAGTTCGCTTGTGCGAGAGGAAGCCGCCTGGCGGATCTGTAGAGTACTGACAGATCTGCAGATATGATTATATAGTTGACTGCAGTGCCTATAAAATTCGTTGTCCATCCTTTAATACTATTTTATTAGTTAAACTGACTAATCAAGTCAGTTGTGTTGATTAGTCGCGTCAATTAACTATGAATAGCCGATGGAACTAATGCTAGATGGTTGTTTGAAAGGAACAGATAGTTACGGTAACCACCATATACCCAACTAATAATCAGTTGTTGTCCCAACCAACCCTTTTTTTCCGTGTAATACATTTTTTGGGTGTCCAGGGCGAGGCTTCATTCAACGCTGAAATCATCATTTTTGAAACGTCGAAACCATTTCCTACATGATTTGTCAGTTGAAGCACACCACCCACGCGGAAGAAAAGTATATTCGTCATATATCTCAGATATATAATTCATACATGTCATACAAAACGGCAAAAATTTGTATATTCGTCATACATGAGACAAGTATGAATAATATATCTGAGATATATGACGAATATATATGGAATGCATCTCTCTTATAAGCTTATGCATATTAAATATTTATATACCGTGAAACATGAAAAGAACATATGATATATTCATGCACAATCTATATGAAAATATGAAATATATATTTTTATTATATAAATTTGTTACTTTATATAATAAAATTACAGGTCCCTATCAATTCAACGACGTTTTGTCGGTCACCCTCTACGATTTTTTAAATATTTTAATATGGTATTATACATGCGAAAAGAATTATCCATGTAAATTTTTAGCTTTGTATCTTAAACCATATCGAAGTTATGGATTTTTCAAAAAATATTTCTAAAATGATCATAACTTTTACAATAACCAAGATATTCTAATTTGTTAGGAGGTCATTTTTTTTGTTTTTCAATGTACTTTTTGAATAAAATATCGAGACCTGAGAAGATTTTTTAAAAATGTTTTTTAGCTGTTTTAAGCTAAAAAATTGGATTTTCTTTCAATGGGACCCATTCCAATTTTTTCAAAAAAACTTATAAAATTCTACGTAAAAGGACAAAATTTTTGAGAATTCACCGAAGATGAGATTCAAATAACTTCTTGTTAAAAAAAAATTCGATTTTTTCCCCGTAATTTTGATCTTTTTTTGCTTCCTCATAAAGGAAGCTTTGTTTCTTTCTATGACTACAATAGTTGATTTCAATTATGTTAAAATAAATAATTTAACTTCTCTTACACTTTACTTTTGTAAATTATAATAATTAACATCAAGAATTACAATTCAAGTACGTTTTGTACTTTATTCAATTTTTTTACATAAAAATTGTAATTCTGTACAATGAATAAGTGGACGATCCGTATCTATTATTGCAAGTGGCCTGGCGTAGCTCAGTCGGAAGAGCACTCGACTGGCAATCGAGAGGTCACGGGTTCGATTCCCGGTCCCCCAGTATTGCACAGAGTTCCTCAAAACCCAAATTTTCCCGGTCATAACCCATACATACACAAATTGTACATGTACTGATCGCATTATTATGCCTATCGAATTTTTTATGACAATCGAGATCGATGTTAGTGATCATAGATTAGGGCCCTATTTTTGACTCAAGATATATATTATATATTTCACATATATGATGAATATATGAAAAATATTGTTCATATATTTCAAATATATTAGATGTGAAATTAATATAAAAAATATATAAATTATGTATGTCAGATATATATTAGATATAAGATTAATATAAAAATTATATATAAATTATGTATGTTAGATCTATATGTGATATATATCACATATATAGATAAATTATTATACATACAAGTTAATGCATTCCAAGTATATTTGTTCATATATCTTTCATATAATATTCATACATAATACGGCAGAAAGTTGGTTATTTCTCATATATTTCTCATACATATTTCATACATCAAAAATATATTTTCACATATACTTTTTTTCCGCATGGGCATAAACTTCCACAAGCATTCGATGCGCTTCAGCTGCACTTTTCTTCCAATTAAAGCAGAAAACTAACACCTCCCGCAAATGCTGCTTAGTTAACACAAAATTTAACATATTCAACACAGTAAAAAAACGAGGTTTTTTTCGTTAAACTCTAAGCGATATAAACAGAATATTATTGACAGATGTCTAACCTTTCTAAAATCACTGAAATTAGCTGTCACTATGAAACATTTATAATAGCCAGAGCCATCTTTTGAAAACGGACCGAACCAATTTGTACTTCCAATATATGTATGTATAACATGGTGAGTGAAAAGTCAAAGGGGTTCAATGCAGCGTGCAACCCTCGAGAGTCTCGTGGTTATAGGCTGTTCGTTGCAAGAGACCCTCTCATCGTTGTCGGCGTCGTCGTCATCGTCGTCGTGCTCGCTATCTTTGATCCCGCTGAAACTTCTCCCGCATTCACCGATGACGCTGAAAGCTCTTTACCCTCAGTCACGTCGCCTCCCTTTCTAGTTCTCTCTCTCTTTCTATCGAGAAAACTTATAACGCTCTCGCGGGCTCGAAACTTTCTCGTTCCTCCTCTTCTGAGACACTCACTATCTCTATCTCTCCCTGCAACCTGGTTAGCAGCTGAGAGAACTAAACCTCTTCTCTCGCTCACGGGCATACCTGCTTTTTTTTACACGAGCTTTTTGCAGTTATATTTCCCATATGTCATGAGCTCCATGTATTATTTGCCATGTATATTACTCATATAAGCATATTTGTGTATATATACATATTTATATATTTATGTATACGAGTCGATGATGATCGATCGCTGTATGGTCGGCCAAAGAATATAATCAAGACGCCGCAGCGGCCATATTGGTTTCTTCGTAAATTGAGCCTCGTTATTCTGCTCGCGTCAAATGATAGACCATTGGTCAGATGTACACGTATCAATATTTATATTTATATTTATGTTCAAAAATCGGTGTTTTGTCGCTGACTCGGTTTCCTTAAATGGATATTCCAGAAATGTTTCCCCCCATTCGCTGAGTCTCCCTTATGAGCAACTTTATGAATAACATTTAAAATCTACCTAAAAATTTTGTGACGACCGTGAAACAAATTAAAAAATAATTAATTAAAAAATTTTCAAATCAAGCATTTCATATTGAATTAAATGCCAAGTATACTTATCACCTGGTGTATTTATGTAAAAAGTTCTATCTTGACAGACACAAAATTATAGAAAGTTGAAAAAAAATTTGTTGGAAAACTTCGAAATTACGCTAAACTAAAGATTGCTTCACAACTTCGACGATAAATAAATGAATCGAATAAGAATCGATTATCTGCTTGCGTCTTAAATATCAGCACACCTTCCTAGGCTCTTTTCTCCGTATGATTTTTCGATAATCATAATCAAAATAGGCATGATAATCTTAAAATGTCTGTTTTTATCTCCTAAAACAAGACCTACTTTACAAGTGAACGAAATTGGGAAACAACACTTAAAATAGGGGTTGCATTGCAGGGGTTGTTGTCTTCGTTCGCTCAACAAAAAGACGTTTGTCCCAGAGATTGATATCAACGATGCGAAAACGAGAAAGCTTCTCCCAGAATAAAATCGAAGAACTAGGGGACGATGGGGGTTGCTCGATATGATTCTAGTTATCGAAACGTTTCTCGATTCACCGGGACATTGACATTGCGATATCGTGTTTCGTTTCCTTCTCACTTTTCACGAATGTGTAGCACCTTGTGTCACCACTGACATTCTTCAAACAATACCGAGCAGAAGAAGCAAGAGAGGAGAGAGTAGAGCAGAGCACAGGAAAAACGAGTCTGTGCAAAGAATACTGCTATCAGGCTCACGTAGAGAGAAAAAGATCTCTGCAAAAAGATAGAAAGTGTAAGAAAGGCCTTCCTAAGGCAGCTAGGAAAAAGATAGTTGAGTCAGAGCTGGGGGGGGGAAGGAATCGCGGTGAAGGAAGAGGGGTTGCACACATGACCCTGAACCCAACTGCCGCGCCACCCGGTACAAGGGGTGCGAAACTCGAGAAGCGACGCGCAAGGGATAGAAAGTGGCGAGTAGAGTAAGAGAGAGAGAGAGAGAGAGCGAAAGGAAAGAGAGTCGAGCTTAAAGGGAATACGAGCAAGAGCGAGAAGACTAGAGAGCCCCAGGGTCTGTATTCACCCTGGCTCTCGTAAAGAGGGTGAGAAAGAGAGAGAGTGAGAGTGAGAGCTTACGATTCTGCCCACAAGCACGGGAGAGAGAGAGAGAGAGAGAGAGAGAGAGAGAGAGAGAGAGAGAGAGAGAGGGAGAGACTGTTCCCGGGATCAATACTCCCGCGTCTTGCGATCATTCATCTTGCCACGCCCCTCTGCTCTCTCCAGCACTCCATGTCTACTTCCCTCTCACTCTTCCACGTCTTTTCCACCCCAACCCCCGCCGTTTATTCCAGTATCATCACGAGGCTTCTGGTTCTCTCTGTCCATGAGTCCATATCCAATTCCGTGTGTTTTACTAACTTCTCGGCTTCATGAGAACGAGAAGACATTTTTTTTCTCAACTCTAACATATTCATTCATTCGTTCATCCGTCAGATTTTTTTTTCATCCAAGACACCCTCGTTACTTCCTGTTTATCCTTCGTGTAATCTTTCCATCCATACTGACAAAAGTCTTCCCCATCGCTGACCTTGACACAACATTGAAAATCTTCTTGCATTTTCTAATTCCCCCTGAGTGATCCACTTTCTCCCATTACAGAGGATCTGACCCAAGTATTTCCAAGAATGTTTTATTATTGTTACAGGGTGGAAATTTCACTTTACGCGTTTTTGTATTTCATTTTGAGGAATACTCCAAGTACTTTTCTTCAAAGGTTTTTACAACTATAATGAGCCTGATAGGTCGAAAAAATAGTTAGAGTTAGGGCATTCGGTACTTTGTTTTTGCAATTACCGATATTTCACTTGAGTCTTAATTAAAATAATCCGCCGGTAACTTAGTCAATATTTTTGTACAGTTTTCATTGCTCGTCATGAACTGGAAAAAAATGTTTGGGAAATTCTTCATGCATATATCATCTTGGGTATTTGACATATTTACATCTCTACCGGTTTACAGCTACACCATCCAACAACTCTACGAAAATGTAACCGTGACAAAAACTCTACCATTTTATAACTCCCCCATATAGTATCTCTACCGAATATGAAAAAACGTCTCTACCAGAAAAAAAGCCTGCGGCAATAACTCTACCAAATAACGAGCCGGCCGCATGACAGCTTTATCGAGCGGAAGTACTCGCGGTAATCTCTGTCCAGAAATATCTTTGCCGCAACATCGGCCTCCGAGAGTAAGTCTATCACGTAACTTCCGGGGAACAACTCTCTGGAACGACATCTCTACCGGAAAACGTATTCCTGAAATACTTTGGAGATACGTTCTACCTTTCGGATACACATTTTTTCTCCCGGGGACGTTTTTTTTTCTAGGGATGTGTGATTCGGGAGAATCGTTCACCGGGAAAAACGTTATTCGTAGACCTTTTCTCGAAAGCCTATAGTGCGATAGAGTTATTTCGTGGTAGAGTTTTTGCGCACGTTTTCTCGGTAGGGTTGTCGTGTAACAAGCTTTTTGGAAATTTATTTCCGAAGGCTTGTTTTTTAAGAGGCTTGTTTTTTTAAACTTCAAGAACCTTAGTCTTGCATGTTTCTTCTTCTGTGAATAGAACTACCTATTCTCGCTTCGCAATTATAGTTCCTCCGCGACAACCGCAACAAGAAGTTTCACAGCATTTGCATATTTACTGAATTGATGATTGTTTGGATTTGTAGTAAATACATTAAAAAAGCACACAATATTAATTCAGTGCCAATAGATAATACGATAGATCTATTTTGCTGCCGCAAAATTTATTCTATTACGCGTTCTTAACCTATACAACTGCTTCACTCTGCGCGTCAACTTTTTGCCGAAACTGTCCCGGCTCTGCACCAATACGAAAAGGAGCTACATATACAGACCACGCATTCTTCTGTATGTCTAAGCACAACGATCGTGGCAACGTTCCGATTGGTTCCGAGCGCCGTTCCGTTTCCTCTCCACGCCGCTCCTCCGCTTGCAGAATTTATGTTATAATACCAAAACTGTCGGGTTCTAAGGTAAATGTCCCAATACCCGACCATCTAAGAGGCGACGAAAAAGTTAACTTGTTTTTCGCGTTCAAAAATAAACTATTTTTTATAACGAATATGATTATTGGAAAGCTTGAAATCTCTAATTTCCAAAACACAGGGTATAGTTGTTGCTACATTTAGTTGTTTATTCGTGATAATCGAAAATACTGAGAAATGTAAATGTACCAGTACCCGACCACCCATTTTTCTATATGACCCAATATCCGACCATACATTATGACCCTATAACCGAGCACTCATCTCTATGGTGGGGAAAAGGGAGGAGGTGAATTGAGAAAAATGCGTCGCTGCTCAGAGAATGTGTCACCGAAATTTTGAGGTTTTTGCAGTTTATTGCCGATATCCAAGTGCCGATATCCGGACACATGGTCGGTTATCGGAACAAGATACATTTCGTATGTACCAATAACCGGACATGAAAATTGAGTACTTTAAACGCATTTTTGGCTAATTGAGACAACATACTCAAATTAGTAGTATCTTTCCGAATAAAAACAGCTACCCTTGGTTCGAAAACAATAAAAAACCACTTCAAAATAGCTTCAATAAGATATCGCGATTCCTTAGTACTTCAGCTTAGATAATGGTGCTCCGAGTAGTACGAGTGCTGTCATATTTATCCAAAATTAAATTACAGACGATTCTTGAACTATTAAAAGTAGCGTCGTATACGTAGATTATGAATCCTGGATATTAAATCAATTAACAGTTTAAGATTTCTCTTACTAGGTGCGCAACTAAGTTTCCGGATTTTTTGACCAATAAAAAATCGAAAATTTCAAGAAGAATACAAAAAATGGTTTATTCGAAGTATTGTCCCTCGCTATTTACACATTTTTGCCATCTCTCTGGCAATACATAAATACCGCGACGATAAAAAGATGCGTCTTTGGACCGAAACCATTCGTCCAACCAATTTTGTACTGCATCATAATTGGCCAAGTGTAGTCCACCCAAGCCATGCGCCATCGACCGGAACAAGTGATAGTCTGAAGGGCCCAGGTCTGGCGAATACGGCGGGTGCGGTAGCAGATCCCATTTCAGTGTTTTTATGGTGTCCTGGACGATGGAACTGCGATGGCACGGAGCGTTGTCGTGCTGCAATATCACACGTTCGTGTCTCGTGTCCCATTCTGGCCGTTTTTCGAGCAATGCGTGGCTCAAATTGATTAGTTGTTGTCGGTAGCGATGCCCATTGACAGTTGCGCCAGGTTTCAGCAGCTCATAGCACACGATTCCTTTCTGGTTCCACCAAACGCAGAGTCGATGTCGACTCTTCGCCAAGTGAAAGCCACGATTTTCTGCGTTTGGGATTCTCGAAATATATCCACTTTTCATCGCCAGTAACAATTCGATGCAGGAAACTCTTTCTGTTCTGCTGCAAAAGCAAAATTTCGGAAGTGATTCTTCGATTTTCCATTTGTCTCTCAGTCAACTCATGCGGCACCCACTTTCCTTCCTTATGAATTTTTCCCATTGCGTGCAAACGTTTCGAAATACATTGCCGCGTCACATTTAATACCTCGGCGAGTTGATCTTTTGTTTGAGTGTCATCTTCATCCAATAACGCTTGCAGATCGTCGTCCGCAAATGTTTGCGGTCTTCCCGAGCGCTCCTTGTCCCCAGTCTTAAAATCGCCACTTCTGAACCGCTTGAACCAATCTTCACACGTTGTTTTTGATGGTATATGTTCGCCGTAGGCCTCCGCGAGTAACCGACGTGCTTCAGCTGCTGTTTTTTTTAGGTTAAAGCAGAAAAGCAATGCTTCCCGCAAATGCTGTTTATTTGGCACAAGCGTTGACATTTTCGAGGTTAGAAAAAAGGTCGTTGTGTTGCGATATTTGTTTATATTACGATTGGGTATTCTTGACAGATGTCCAAGCTACGAAGACACCCAATTTCAGATTTGTATGCCGATTACATGTGTCGCTAGCGCCATCCATGTGTGAAACCTGGAAACTTAGTTGCGCACCTAGTAAGTGAATGCTTAACTTACTGATATATTGGTTCAAGTGCTCGGGTACTGGGACGTGGTCGGGTATCGGGACAATTACCTTAATAGTTATTTCTTGGAAACTAGACGGTAAATCATCCTGATTTTTTTTCATGTAATTCGTGACATCTCCTTCGGGCTTCCCTCAGTTTTTTATCAACTTCGTAATTTTTGTTTTGACGGTAGAATTGATAACGTACCTATGCACCATGCGTATTCAATACCTTACGTGTACATTAAGCCAAATTTCAGTGTGAATATCTCAGGTTCGGGACGGTCAAACTTACTTATCGTTAAACTGCACAGATGTTTGGATAACATATTAAATCACTTGTATGCCAAATTTCAAGAATTTCTTAATTAAACGACCATGAGGTCGTGGAAGAACTACCTTAAGCTGCTACGGGGGGGTTAAAAAATTTGCATTTTCCAAAAATATTTGTTTCTCATAGTAACACCTTGTAGCCAAATTCCTTGAAAGTGTCATTAAAATATTTCTAAGATTGAAAAATGAAATATTTCTAAAATTGAATGAGCTTGAGGTTCCAACATTTGGCCAGCTTAAGTATAGCAGCGCCATACTTAAAACTGAATGAATTATTTTCAAATTTACAGGAAATACGATGAGAAACATTTATAGTTAATTGACGATCGATCTTTATTTTTTAATAGTCGCCAAAAAACGCGGACTTTTTTCATAAATTTCGTACGCTCGAATTTCAATTTGTCGCCAGTTTGTTAAAGAAAAATATCGTGAAAAATGGGCGATCGTCAATTAATCGTATTTATTGTAAACTTGAATAATTTGGTTAAACTTAAAGAATTTGGTTTTTAGATTTCAGATGTTGCGAAAAAAATGCAGTATTTTTTATTCATTTTTCCAAGACTCAATATATATACCGTTGTGATAAAAAAATGGGTTTTTTTTTCACAGACAGTTTCGCCGAAAAAAATTAGGAATTCGGCCATTTTTTCGGGGCTCTCGGTAGATGCATCTCGATAAATTAAAATATTTTCCAAATCCCGGAAATTCAAAGGTGAAAACATTCTCAATGACCTTTAACACAACAGAGAGTTCAGTCCGCAGCTTTAGAATGTCATTGATCTCTCTATTTTTAAGTCTCATTTTTCTCGGTAGTCGCCGAGTTTCCCGATTACATAAGTAAATAGTATTCGTGAATTCTGCACGTGACTCTCTCGATGGATATCGGACCCACATTCACACAGAGTCAGAGAGGACTTTGGTGCAGGTGATTTAAATGAGTTCGGTAGATTCTGGGAGCTTCTAACGGTGATAGAGACAAGTGGAAAAGCCTGGCTATGGAACGACGAGGAAGCCAGATTATACTGTACAGTGTGATGGGGGATGAAAGGGGGTGTAGCCTGGCTAGACCGAGAGACGACGGAACAGGGTGATGAGTATAGTCTGCTGCAACCCCTGAAAACTTCCCCTTTGCTTCTCGCTCTTTTTCTCTTCATATACCTCTGTTTCTCTCACCCTGTTATATTCGCGCTGGGGTCTGGCAGCCGAACGACGAATGCCTGTTTCGGACACGAGCACAGAGACTCGCTCTAGAGAGGGTTGAGAAGCTGATGGAGAATTCGGCTTTTCCTCTCCCTCTCTTTCTCTCTCTCTCTCTCTCTCTCTCTCTCTCTCTCTCTCTCTCTAAACGCCCCTGTCGTTTCTGTACGAAAACTCCGATTCGATCGAGTGTCCCGATAAAGAGCGAAGAATCGGACAATCGAGACGAGACGCAAGCCATTTATATATATATATATATATATATATATACGTGTATATAAATGTACATGAAAACGTTGGACTTCCGTATCTCGATCGGATCGATACGTCGTTGGCTCGGACGTGTGGAAGATTAACCGAAAGAAAAACCACCCCCAAACAGGCCTCATGTAAGATTACGTGAAATTTCTCATAGGTTGTGCGGTTTTCTTTCTTCTTTTTTTGCTGTTGCTTTCTCCTCTTTATTTCCTCGTTTTTCTTTGTCGACGAAATTGCGATCTTCCGGATCGCGAAATAGGGCATTCACCGTTCAATGCCGCAGAGACTTTTGTTGACGGCGAATTATTGTACACGAAATGATATTTTTTTTAGTCCAGGATATTTATCCGGTTTGTCGATGGTTGATGGTTTTTCTTTGTCCTTGATTTTTTTGGTTACATCAATGATGAGATTTACGGAATTGTAAGAGACAAAATCGGTTTTTTTGTTTGTTTGTTGAAACAGCAATGGAAGGGGCGGACGACGAGGAGACCGGTGGTGATGGACATGTGGATGGACGCGGTGATGAGGGCGGAGGAGAACATGTAACACCGATGACGAAACTACAGCAGCACGCATCCTGCAACTTGCCCTACAACCGGTGAGTCTCCTTCTTTTTAGTTTTTTAATTAATTTTTGCATTATATAAAGTGAACGTCCCAATACGCAGACATAGGCAGGTTATTCGGAGTCAGGGCGTCGAAAAAAGCGATTTTTCAAGAATTTTTTCTGATTTGACATTTAAAACTCATTAACGTAAACATTTGTATACATACTTTTGTAGCTCTTAATTTTATTTTTGAATTTTTATTTTTGTAAAATACTGATTCTTGAAACCGTTGTAGCCGATCTCCGAGAGGTACTCTGAATAAGGGCGTCTTGCAGTGAGCACGATATCTCTAGATTAGATTATCTAAAATGAAAAAGTAAAAAATATTTCGTTAATATCAGGTATAATCTAGTATTTAATTGAAGGAATAACCAAAATATTTAGTTTTAACAAAATAGCGGTTTCTCCAAAAAAAAATTAACTTTTGATGAAAACTTTTGCCTTGAATTGTTTATAAAATGGAAAATATTTATGGGTAAAAAAAAAGTTCGGTCACTTACTGAAGAATATATTTATAAAGCTTATGTAAAAATTTGAGACTGATTGGTTATGCCGTTTCCGGGAAATCTTACTCAGCGACTTTGAAAACAGTTTTGAGAAAAACGCGTTCAAGGTTTCAAAAGCACTTTACACATACAGTAATCACGGGTTTACAAATATGCCTATAAATCCGAAAATATTTGTCGGATTGACAAGAAATTTTTTGTGTATATACTTAAATATATTTATAAACATTACGAAAATGAAAATCAAAAAAGTCAATTTTTTTAAAATCCTGACTGCGTATAACGTATTAACCCTTATGTACACATCAGGGTACTCGAGTGCCCACCTCGTCATATTTTTGCTTATAACTTGAACGAAAATTGAAATCTCGACCTGAGCCTTCAAATCCCCATTATTTAACTCTTTCAAAAGCTGAAAACGCTCTGGTAATTCTCTGGTTTCCGATTTTTTTGAACCAAAACTAAATGACGTTAAAGTACATGTGTTAGCGGGCACAACCGGGTACCCGGGTACCCACTAGATGAAAAATGGTGTTCTGACTCAGGAATTAATTAATATCATTCGTGAATATTTCAGTGCGGTAACAGGGATGAATGAATAAACAATGACAATAATTTGCATGGTAAATTAAAATATATTTACATTTATTTAGCGTAATATATATATTTAATTGTTGATACAGTGTTCATCACAGACAGGCTTTTCGCAAACTGAACATCAAATTCGCGTTTTCCTGCGTCTTTTGATCGTTTCTTTGTAGCAAACATGACAAGAACCTGTAATTTCTGTCCTACCAGTAGTGTCTCGAGGCGTCTGCGGAAAATTCGTCGAAAACAATTCGTCGAATCACAATTCGTCGAGAACAATTCGTCAAAAACACAATTCGTCGAGAACAATTCGTCAAAAACACAATTCGTCGAGAGCCCAATTCGTCCAATCACAATTCATCGAATTGCGAATTTGTCGAATCACAATTCATCGACTCACAATTCATCGAATGACAATTCATCGAATCACAATTCGGTGTATTTCCCTCTATAGTTGAAAATCTCTATAACTGTTTGCCGCTATAGTTGATAATCTTTATGAAGATTTCCCGTTATAGTTGAACAAAAATCGAGTATTTACTGCTGTAGTTACGAATATTTATTAAATTTTCCCGCTATGGTTGAAAAAAAATTCAGTATTTCCCGCTGTAGTTACAAATTTTTATTAATTTTTCCCCCTGTAATTTGAACATCACTAAGAATAATTAAAGTTACAATTTAAAATTGGAGTATTTCCCGCTATAGTTGAAAATCCCCGAACTATTTCCCGCTAGATTTGAAAATCTGTATGGCTATTTTCCGCTATAATTGAACATCTCCATAAATATTTCACGCTATAGTTTCACGACAGTACTTTTTACCAATTTTCCGCAATCTTCGATTAATGGTGTTTCGACGAATTGTGGTTGGACGAATTGTGATTCGGCGAATTGTGATTCGATGAAATGCGATTCGACGAATTGTGATTCGACGAATTGTTTTCGACGAATTGTGATTCGACGAATTGTTTTCGACGAATTGTGATTCGACGAATTGTTTTCGACGAATTGTTTTCGACGAATTGTGATTCGACGAATTGCGATTCGACGAATTGTGTTTCGACGAATTGTGCTCTCGACGAATTGTGTTTTCGACGAATTGTTCTCGACGAATTGTGATTCGACGAATTGTTTTCGACGAATTTTCAGTAAATCATCTCGAGGTTGAGTTTGTTTTTCAGAATCAGCGGAAGGAGCAAGTTGTAGCCCAATCACGCTCGCAAGCTCAATTTTCGTATTGTAGTAGCACATTATTTGGCTGTTTACAGAACGATCTTGAATGGAGGTTTTCCTCTCTCACTTGACGCAAGAAAGTACATGGCTGATTATTTTTATTTTGGATCATTTTGTTCTTCTTATAATAAATTTATACTTGAAGCAAGAGTGCCTACGTCTAAAATATTGAAAAACATAGCAAGAGGTCATCTCTGAGTGCGCCTGTGTGTAGTGTATCGCGTTACCATTTGATCCATTGTATCTACGACAGTTTTGCATTTATTATAATAAGTGATCGTGCAGGCTTTTTTTTAAGCATCATATAGAGCAGAATCAGAGTGCATTGTTGATAGTAAAATTACAACTTTGTTTTTCTTTGGCACATACGAGCAGAGTGCGACATGTTCGGGAAAATCAAAGAATGTCGAATATTCTTCTCTAGATTTATGGGCAGCCCATGGGCGAAACTAACCACGCGCTACCTGTGCAGCGCTCAGAGATCCTACTTCTATCTCTTTGCATAGAAGCTGTAGCGGACTAACGAACTTCAAAATGGTTAAAAGTTTTTATCGATATCTATTTAATAAACTAAATTGATTCCAAATGATTCTGTTCATATGAAAACTCAGGAGTTGTGGAAAATTAGTGGTAGGCACTCGGGTACCCTGGATGTGTAACAACGAGGTAAAAGTTAGTTGTGTACCTAAGGAAAATGGCGGATCCAATATGGCGGACCGAAAATGCAAAAAGTCATTTGACGAGAGTGAACGTTGGTACTCGGAGTTTTTTAGGTCCCTGATTACGAATCTGAACTTAAAATTTCAAAATGGCGGATCCAATATGGCCGACCAAAAATGCAAAAAGTCGTTCGATCTGAGCAAAAATTGGTGCTCGGGGGTTTTCGAGGTCCCTGATTACGAATCTGCACTCATTTAGAAATTAAATACATATTTATTTCTTACCTCCAGCCTTAGTTCGCTCGTCAAATGACTTTGCATTTTTCGTCCGCCATCTTGAATTTCTAAATTTGGAGTGCAGATTCGTAATCAACGACCCCAAAAAGCCCGGAGTACCAAATTTCGGGTTGATAGTAAGAAAAAAATTGTCTACCAGTAAAGGGGTCAAGATTGTGTTTCTCAAAGGATTAATCTCTTTCATATCGACGCCTTTCCGTTATTCTAGAGATTTTTTATGGCACATAACGACATAACCTTCTTCCGTATCCCTTGCATTTTGAATTAGTGAGCAGAGTGTTCATAAAAAAAAGAATTTCATAAACAAAATAACTTTTCCCTTGCCGTAAAAAGTTCGAATCTCCCCTAACTTTTTTCAAATGCATACGAAGGGTCAGGGGCCGCGAAATAAGCGGTAAGACATTCTGGAATAAAATTTTGAGAGTTTATATAACTTAGGATCGTCAGGCGCCCCGAAATTAAATTATGAAAGGTCATATAACTAATGACTCGAGGAACACGGTTTTTTTCAAACAATCTCCAGGGTTTACCTAACTTATGAGGGGTCAGGGGCTCCGAAATTAAGTTATGAGCAGTCACTTAACTTATGAGGGGTCAGGTTTCCTGGAATTAATTTTTGCGGCTTTACATAACCTACGAGCGGTCAGGGGTCCCAAAATTAAGCTATGAGGGGCAACTTGAGTAATGAAGGGTCAGGGGCTCCGAAATTGAGTAATGAGAAGTCACTCTACTTATGAGAGGTCACGGTTCTTTCAAACCCCTTTTGATGGTTTACATTACTTATGAGGGGTTAGAAGCTCTGAAATTAAGTTATGTAGGGGCCACTTAACTTATGAGGGGTCAGGAATTCTGAAATTGAGTTTTGCCGCTTTACATAATCTACGAGGGACCAGGGGTAGCGAAATTAAGTTATGAGGGGTGACTTGAGTTCTAAGGGGTCACTTATGTTATGAGGGGTCAGGTATTCTGGAATAAAGTTCACATAACTTATGAGGGGTCATGGGTTAGGGGATTCAAATTTGCCAATTCGAAAATCAACTTTCTACTACTAAAATGGTCGTGTCAACTATTTTTAGAGTCGTGACACAACCAACCAATTGGTAACGACAACCACCTAACACGTGGTTCCCGTTAACCAACCAAAATCAAATAAAAAATGAAAAAAAAATCAACCAACAAAGGCACCCGGACTTCTCCGGACTAGGCAATTTCGAATTTCGATTGAAATTGTGAAATTTAAAATAAAAACAAAATAGGTTCTGGTCGATGTGCCACTTATATTTAGGTATGATAGGTGTAAAATTGGGACTATAGTACATAATATAGGGAGAAGACGAGAAGCCAGCGCAGCAGCTTCTCTCTCGGCGCGACACTACCGGGAGACGCGGGCCAAATATACGCGGTGTGTCAGCGTCGCGGCGCGCGAACGTCGTCTCCGCGCGCCCTGGTTGGCGTCTCCCGCTTCCTTCCTGCGTCTTGAGGGAAAGAGAGAGCGAGATAAAGAAACAGTAGGGTAGAATAAGAGGAATAAAGAAAGAGAGTCGTCGAGCGCCTCTCGAAATCGTGTCTCTCTCCTTCTCTCTCTCTCTCTCTCTCTCTCTTTCGCATTTTCAAGCGTGATTCTCTTGCTCGTGAGGTCAACGTCATCGGACGCCCTGGCGGCAACAACTCGGCCATCGAGTAAGCATCACCTCGAGGTGCCGGTAACCCAAAAATCACATTTTTAGGGGGTAAAACCTTGATTGGAACACAAAAAAAAGTTCTTTCTGCGATTTTTTTTTTGAATTTGCATGTAATTATTTTCTCTGTGAACGTAAACGTTTGTTCATCACCGGTAAAAAAAAATGTAAGATTTTTCAAAAAGAAATTACGTTTCATGCAAAAAAATATATATCAATTTAACCGTGCAAAAATATTGTTAAAATATTTTTTTTTTAAACTCTCAAGCTCACTTGGAATTTAGAATGTCAAGTTTCTTGTTTTTCCTAATTTTTTTTATTTGGACAAAAACCACGCACGTTTCATTATTTTTAAATGATTTGAAAATTAATTTGTTTGAAACAATTTTAGAATATTTTATATAAATAATCGATATTTTTGTTATTGTAAAATCATTTTTCTGCAATGTCGAAATGCGTTGTTCAAAACGCAAAAAGTTTCGAAAATATCTGTTTTATTATCGCAAGATCGCAACAAAAAAAAACCCAAAAAAAACCTGCTTTCTGCGATTTTTTTCGGAATTTTCATGCAATTATTTCTCTGTGAACTTTAACATTTGTTCACCACTGGTTGAAAAAACTGTGAGACTTTGTCAAAAGAAATTACGTTTCACGCAAGAAAATTAATCAATTTTACCGTGTAAAAAATATTCCCAAATTAAATTTTTTAATCTCTCAAGCTCACTTGAAATCTAAAACGTCAACTTTCTTTTTTTTCCCTAATTTTCGTTATTTGGACAAAAAGTACGCACGTTTTATTATTTAAATAATTTAAAAACCAATTTTTTAAAAACAATTTTAGAATATTTTATATAAATAATCGATATTTTTGTTATTAGAAAATTATTTTTCTGCAATGTCGAAATGCGTTGTTAAAAACGCCAAAAATTTCGAAAATATCTGTTTTAGTATCGCAAAGTCGGTAATTTTGGTCTTCCGATTGAGATTTTTCCAGTAGCCATTGTTTATTACTAATTGTAAAATCATAGTAATTTAAATCAATTCTAATTACAAATATTAATAGTAATCTAAATCGTTGTAATTAAAGTTACACAAAATAATTATTTCAATTTGAGTAATTGTATTCAATAATTAAATGATCAACGTGGCAAGTAAAGTAATAATTTGGCAATTACTACACTTACATTAAATAAAATTTTGCTATTGTTTATATTTATGATTGTCACCTCTTTCTTAATTGTTATAATTGTTATAAATGTTATTAATTGTTGTAATTGTGATTGTAATTGAATCCAATTTCGATTACCATCACCATCTGTAATTATATCAATTATAATCGCTACGACTTTCATTATTATTTTTAATTTTAAAAAATTATTATTTAATTATAAAAACAATCATCAATACCCAACACTATGATAAATTCGTTTCGTTTTATAGAAAAATTCCCTTCATGTTTTTCGTACTCCAAGACTAGAAGAATTTAAAAAAACTTTTATTTTTTTTTACAGCAGCCAAAAAAATTTTTTTTTTTTTTTTTTTCAGTTTAAAATTCGGCGAAGAGTATTCAGATATTTTCTTCGTTATCCAGTACCTCATGTGTCCTATCTCTCTTACTCTGTCTGCGGTCATTTTCGTTTGATAATATTTCGGGAAACGGCCGTGTCAACCACCCACATAGTCGTGAGTGATGCGCGAGATAGACGAGCACCGCGATGAGAATAAGACGAGACAAGCTTTGCCAAATTTTCATACACGTGTGAAAGCTTGCACGAAAATGAATTTTACGTCGAAACGTGTTTCAATTATACTCAATTTCGTCGAATAAATTTATTTGGAGTATAAATTAAGAAAAAAAAATTATTGCATTACACTGGTAAAATCTTAGCAGATTTTGAATTCATGGACGCGTTTTTTTTTTTGGAGTTGAACAAAAATTCAAATTTTATCCGAATTTTTCAAATCAGAGTGTGAGAGTACGACGGCCTTTTAATTTATTCACCAAATACGAATTAATTTTTCCGGCTCAAGAAGCTGCGAGACATATAGTAGAAAACAGCTGTGCAAATTTTTGAAATTGCTTATTTCCTTCAGAGGGTTTCAATATTGGTTCTTACAATGGCCAAAGAACCAACTTTGCTTAACCAAAAATTATACTATAAATCTTCCATACCGAATACGTCTCTCACAAAAATTTCCTCGATTTCTATCGTTTAGAATTGTTCGTTTTTTTTCATTACGCAAGCGACAGAAGTTTGTTGAGCTTCCTATTGTGAAAGGACCTAACAATATACGATCTAAATCAAAATTTTGAATAAATTTTTTATTCGACAAAATGTTGTTTCATGATTTTTTTTTAATCTAGGGATTTCCTATATTGCAAGTGTTTCGCTACCCCCTTAATGTGTATCTTTTCGCATACACGCCGACATTCTCTCGCTTTCGAGCCTTCCCTTGCCCCTCTTAGAAGAGATGTGAGGTGTCCAGTAATAGTTCGCGATGTCTGCGTGCCGTCTGGCTGTGGTCCTCGAACCGCGAAAACTTTGGACTCTCTCTATCCATCTCTTTTTCTCTCTTTCTCTCTGACGCTACATCGCGCATTGTCCCCTTTCTCCCCGGATGTCTAGCCGCGTCCATTTCACCACATTCGCGATTCGTGCGCGCGTATATCACTCACAGAAAAGTAGAGGATAGACGAAAGAGACGAGAAAGCACTATTGTAAGTATTCTCACCCCGTTGTGTCGAGGGGGCGTCAGAATTTTAATCCGGATAATCGATAGAAAAAAGCTAGGAATTGTGAATTTCAAAAAAATACATACTGTCCTAAAATAGAAAAAGAATATATTGCGCGAAACATTTGTTTGTTGAAAATATTAAGGTGATGGTATAAAATAATTCGACTTTTTCTAAAATTGTTCTTAAAAATCTTTGGGGTTTTCTCAGCTGCAAAACAATCTCGTATTTAATCGAAGAATTGTTTTTGCCGATGAATACTTTCGATTTGATCAATGAAAAATTCCCATTCTTTTGCTAAAATCAAGACTCCCTGCACTTTGAACATCCATGATTTTCATTTAATTTGATATCTCGAAAACTCCTTTGATTAATCAGAGAATAAATCAATATAATAAAGAAATGAGTTCGGTGTATCTGGTTACGGTAATAGGGAATATGCGTGTAGTTTAAATTTCGTTTCAATATTTTTTTTCCAAATCTTTATCGACCGGGCATAATATCTAAATCATTATTTTCTTGTTTAATTTCTTTTCTATTGCATAGATTTATAAATAACAAGGCAATATTAGGCAGTAACGAAGAATATTAGTGACATTTGAGATAGGCATATTTATCATAAAATTTTAATCATTTAATGATTATTAGTACATTTATAATAAGTAAAAGAAGCTTTTGGTTATAAATCAATGCACAGATTCTTTTTTTTTCACGTTTAAAATGCGCGGGTGATCGCCATATTGCCAACGGAGCGCAAGCACACGGGAGTAGATAACCATGTACTTTTTATAAGAGAAATATTGGTTTTGAATTTGGCGCGCTCAGACCGGCTGCTACGCATTCTGTTTGATTTTTTAGTTCCTCTGTACGTGGCGTCCGTGACGTACGTGGCGACGTCGCGTACGCAGGTCTGTGTTTTACGTGAAAGTGATATGTGCAATATGTGCTTGTTTACAGTCATATAGAAATTCTGTCAGTGAGAAAATTAGTATTTTTTTTTTGTTAAAATTATTGTTTTTGTGCAAAAGTTATTCACTTAGCAGTGTCTAATTGTATTGAAACTTCATGGGACATTTGTTTACAATCATATACAGAAATTCTGTAAGTTAGAAAAAAATTCATTCGTAAACTGTTGAGTTCGAAGTGTTTATGGACAGAAATAGCTGTTTTTTAAATCAAAAATTGTGTTTTCTTTGCAAAAATTGTAAACTTAATGGTGTCTGAGTTGATTAATACTTAGTGGGACATTTGTTTACAATCATATATAGACATTGTGTAAGTTTGAAAAAAATTCGTTCGTAAACTTTCGAGTTCTAAGTGCATATGGACAAAAATAGCATTTTTTGGTTATAAATGGTGTTTTTTGCAAAAATTGCAAACTTAATGGTGTCTGATTGGATTGAAACTTAACGAGACATTCCTTTACAATCATATACAGACATTCTATAAGTTAGAAAAATATTCGTTCGTAAATTTCCAAGTTTCAACTACATATGGTCATAAAATGTATTTTTTGCTTAAAAATGGCTATTTTTTCAACAATCTTTGTTTTACAGTGCCTGTTTGGATTTAAACATCTTGGGCATAGAGATTACAACCATACGCAGCTACCCTCCAAAGGAGATTAAATTCCATGCACAGGTTTCTGAGATCTGGGTCTGGACGGACATCCGACGTAGTATTTGAAGCAATATTAATAGGCACTTTTTGTCATAAAATGAGTGAGTGCCTAAAAAGTGCAAATTATGCGAGCGAAATTCAAAATTGCGAAACGCAACGCCATTGGTTGAGACCAGATGTTACGTCAGATGCTATGTCAACAGACCCGTATTGTTGATATTTGTATGGTATTTGCAGTGTTTGATAAGGAAAAATAGGATTCTCGCAGTCTTTTACATATCTAGTGCAACTCTAGCATCCTAGTGAGATTGGGACTCATCTAGGATGATGAATGAAAGTGGTTTTGTTAAAGCACAATTGGATAATCTGCCGAGAATAGATGCATTCCTGATGACATCTTATTTTGCATTAAATCCAAATTTCACATCCGCTGAGGTCAGAGGAGTAAAAGCCACAAGGCAATCATTAATTGTGGCACATCATTCATAATAATACATTATGTACGTTTTTTATGCATATATACACTTTTCAGTTGAGAGGAGTAAACATAACCTATAATCCTTCAACATTCAATGTAAAACACAGATGCTTACTGTCTATATTCATTACTTTATAAGTATTAATACGTAATACATTATGTACGACGTCAGTCGAGTTTATTACGTTTGAGTCAAGTCAACTTTCTATGTATTTTGGCAAAAAAATAGTATCACATAAGCACCGATTTATACAATCACATATACACTGGACATAGTTTGTGACGTCATTGAAGGCAGGCGAAAATGGCAGTGTTGAAACGTCTCAAATTTATTCTGCGTTTTTAATATTCTTTTAACATTTAATTAAACCATTTCCGACAGTATTTATATTTTTTACTATGCTATGACGATGTAAACAATGAATAGAGAATAAAAATACGTGCATATACCACATTAGTTAGTTCAGTGACTTTTCCGAAAATCGACGGACGTTTTTTTTTCGCCATGAACTCTTATATTACATCATATTAAGTGATATTCAGTTGGGGAAAGCTGAAATTTTCTTATAAGAATTTTCTTGTGAGAATTTTCTTCGTTTTATAAAGTAATTTCTTATAAAGGAATTTAGCTATCAAAATGGATATCCCCGTTGCAGTTTGTGTGGTTTTGGTGCATGTCTGAAACCTCACATGCAGAGTTTCAAACAACACCAGAACCACAGAAACTCTGCAACGGGGATATCCATTCTAGTAGCAAATTTCGGCTTCCCCCATCCGAATTTCAATACTTGTAACTAAATAAATGAGGACATGACAAAAACAAAACTTTAATATCATTTTCCGTTAAAGTCATTGAACTAAATAATTACCCTGGTTACGAGTGAAGCAACTGACTGACGTGAATTCGTGAAATATATTTCAACGAATAAAATGCAGTCTCCGCTCATCAAGATCAAACTTGAATTACATACTTGGCTCGAGGTAAACTGCGTTGATTTTTTTAAATATATCGGCTCAAAGTATGCTATTTTCCTCTAAAGTAATTGTGCCAAATTTGTTCTTGATCGCATCGGGACTATTCAATCCCGATCGATCTACCTTCACCCTCATTTTTATACTTTTTAATTTTTGTCTTTTCTTTCTAATTCTAATCATATTTGAGGAGTTCTTTTTCAACCGGGCCACTTTTTTTTCACCCTCTCCAATTTTTTTCAAAATCTGCCAGTTTGAAATATTAGTCAAAAGGAACGTCTGTGATTTTTTAAAGATTTTTTTAAGCGTCCGTTCAAGATTTTCAATTTTTCATTACGAACACTGTATCTCAAAAAATACTCATCAAACAAAAAAAAAACATAAGAATAAAAACATTTGTTTTTTCCACTTTATCCAAAAAAATTAATATCATAATTTTTCTGCATTGAGAAAATTGAAATTTGGCAAAAAAATGAGAATAAAATTTGCTTAAACCTCATAACACATTTTCGATTTCGGTACAAATTTTACAGGATGTCTGTCATTGGGTAAGGAGTCTGCGAAAAATGTTTCAGAATGGCACCTGCAACAGTTACGATGAAAAAAATAAAATAAAAACCCTGCGAAATCTCATAACCGCATAAAGATTTCGCAGGGTTTTAATTTTTTTCATGTTTGTCATTGGGTAAAGAGTCTGTGAAAACAATTTCATCGTAATCATTGCAGGTGCCATTCTGAAATTTTGTTCGCAGACTCTTTACCCAATGACAGACATCCTGTAAAATTTTTACCGAAATCGAAAGCGTGTTATTGGGTTTAACAAAATTTTATTTTCATTTTTTTGCCGAATTTCCATTTTCTTCATGCAGGAAATTATGATTTAAATTTTTTTCGATGATATGGAAAAAATTAAAAAGTTTTTATTCTTATGTTTTTTTTTGTTTGGTGAATATTTTTTGAGATACAGGGATCGTAATGAAAAATTGAAAATCCTGCACGGAAGCCTAAAAAAATCTTGAAAAAATCATTGATATTCCTTTTGATTAATATTTCAAACTGGCGGATTTTGAAAAAAATTGGAGAGGGTGAAAAAAAAGTGGCCCGGTTGAAAAAGAACTCCTCATTTATATTTTATTTTTATTGTCTACTTATATTTATTTTTTTCATTTGATGTCCGACAATCCGTGTATTCTTATTTGCCTCAAGGTATATTAATAAAAAAATAATCAATCAATCACCCTCATTTGATTTTTAAATCATGTACGACCAATTCTTGGAAAGCCGGTACTTAATTTATTTGAACACCCTCAATTCTCTGACCGAGAACACGGAAAAAACGATTTAACTGTGGTAACAAAAAAAAATAGTTGACCCAACCAACTATCTTAGTGCTATGAGCGCCAGACGAGAAGTTGGTTGCATCAACGATTTTTATATAGTTGCATGGTTCATAAATGCCAGACCAACTAACTTTTTAGTTTAGCCAATCACGAGTGATATGGTCGTATCAACTATTTTGCTCGTAGTTTGTTAATTATTTTGTTATACCGACACCATATTTCTAAACATTTCAATCTTTGAATGTCGCTGCACATATGAAGTTTACAATTTCGTTATGCTTCGTCTTTTCTGTAAGAGAAGGTAAAAGGAAAAAAGACCCTTTGTTTATGGGAATCAATTTCGGATTCGACCATCTTGCGTTTTGCCGCAAGGTTCCAAAAATCCATACTAAAAAATGACGAAATCGAACATAAACAAACTTGGAAAGGTTATGACCGTCGAGGGGAAAGTTCGTTTTTGCGAGGGGGAGCTACCTGGCGGATTTTTGGGGTACTGACAAATCTTCAGATATAATAATCGTATAGTTAGCTACAGTGGCCTATAAAATTCGTTGTCCATCCCTTATTATCCTGAATACTATTTTATTAGCTAGACTGACTAATCACGTCCGTTGTGTTGACTAGTCGCGTCAGCTAACTATGAATAGTTGATGGAACTAATGCTAGGTGGTCATTGTAACAAAACGGATGGTTACGGTAACCAACATATACCCAACTAATAATCAGGTGGTTGTCTCAACCAACCATTTTTTCCGTGAAAACTTGAGTCGACGATTGTGTGCATTGATAAATGCATCGTTGGATAGTGGCATTGATAAATGCATCCTTGAAGACGTTTTTGCGTTATCACGAGTCTCGCCCAACGTTCTCCCAAGTTTTGTACCCAAGACATTGGAAAACGTCTTCCCTGTTACAAACAGTTCTCACGACGTTATCTTGTGATATTCCAGCCGCTGTGTCTTTCTCGAAAGATCGCAAGATGCATTGAGTCGTGAATGTACAAGCGCATGTATCATAAAGACCCGCGTAAAATCGCACAACATTCTCACGTATTTCATAGGATAAACATCATTGCCACTGATATTTTCCAACTTGTGCTTTCCAGTTTTAGCTCTTTGAAATTGGATCGAGAACTCGGCAAACTGATTGAGAAAATGCATTGTATGATAATGATGATAAAGTCGATTCTGTCGCACCTTCCGATTGGTCGTTGAGGCCAAATATTGAACGGTGATCATTCGAACGATCCCCGACCATATATTTGGAAAAAAAATTGCAATAAAAAAAAATATATAATAAATATGATTTCATTGGACAGATCGAACGGTATCACTTTCATCTGTATTTCGTGACAATTCGAGAATGCAATATGGAAATCAGCATCGTCATCGCAGTGACGCGTCAATGTTTCTCGGTATGTGTGACGAAACAGTGATAGAATACCATATGCAGTAAAAATATAGGCGATGGAAATAGATAGATAGAAAGGTAGAACGATTGAGAGAGAGACGGAGAGAGAAGAATTACGTGTTCGCGATGACGTTAGTATTTTTATGTTTGCCTATTAGCTGACTGACTGAGCTGTCGTATCATTATCGAGCGTTAAACTTATATATATGATAATACCAAAATAGATGAAATATATTGGAATAGATTTTCCGGTGAACTAAATTTATTTTAGGGAAACGCGTTTTGCAAAATGTCTTTCTGATAAAAATGTTATATCCTGAAAACACATTTTTAGACCGCACTGATTAGATTTACACCCCCAGTCGCTTACGCATCTTCAAATTCAAGCCTCCTGTCTCATAACTTCACGAATAATGAACCGAAACGAACGTACGGTAAAAAAAAAGCAACGATATTTATATTCCTTGCGACTCTTGTATGTCGTTATCCGACCAATAATTTAGGAATCCGAAATTATAATGGATCAATCGAACCCTCTAAACTATTCTAAAAATCATATATATTTCCCCTTATTGAACCATACAAATGGGCTACTTGACAGTTTTTGAAAAAGTACGATGCCTTTATGGAAAAGTACAAGCATAAAAAATTCTCAGGGTGTCCAGTGGTCAGGGAAATCTAGAAAACCGGGAATTGTCAGGGAAGTTCATAAGTCTGGAAATGTCAGGAAAAAGTGAGGGATTTTTCCAATTTAGCTAGATTTTTCCCCATCGCTCAAGTTTTCTTGTCTCCATAATGTGAATGCTTTTTTAATTTCCGATCCAAAACATACGCTATGAACCTCTGAATAACGAAAACAAACTTTGACCATCTGCCGGAGTCGATTTGCAAATGGACTGGCCTCAGGGGGTCAAAAAATCATATTTTTTTTGTTCCATTTGTCTTAATCAACATCTCAACTAATATATCGATGGGAAATCGACCGCTGATCACAAAAATGCAATTTAAAAAAGGAAATTCCGACGAGAAATAGCGGAAAAGACAATTTTTATGAATTTTTAGGTTCAAAATAAGAAATGGAGAGGTCATAGAGAGCAAAATAAATTGCATTGTCTTCAGTATAACGTCAAGATACAATCACAATTATGCCCGCAACGAAAAAGTAGAACATTTTTTTTTACATTTTTAAAAAATTTTCAAGCTTCCCAAAATGGTTTTTGGCACAAATTGGTTAGAGAAAAATTATTCCTTCGGATTCAAACATCTTAATTTTTTTCAATCTATTTATTTCACATAGCATCATCTGCCGAGGTTATTAGCAACGGCGTCTTAATTTTAATTGACCAAAATAAATTATTTATATTTATTTGAATCCATATAAAATTAGTTCCCACTTCACCGTTTTTAGCCTTACATTTGTCAACATCCCAATTGTAGAAAATTTGTCTTCTACTGAACTAAAACTAATGCTAATTGGTACAATACTGAACCGCAGAAGAATTAAAACGTTTCTAGAAATAAAAAGTGTTCCATTAATTCTGGAATTATTGCATACAAGAGCGAGCTCACACGTTACCATGTGTGTACGTAGTCATTTGCGTTTTTCTGAGTTTGCGTTTTATGCCACGTGTGTTGCGCGTTATTTCGCAATTTCTCGAGGTGTGCACAGTGCATCACGACCTCGGCGTTGGTAACCGATGACCGCACGTGCAACGACACAGAGGCTCTCTGATACCAGATACCAAGTAAATTCAATTAGTGCATCAAGGCACTGTTACTACGGCAATGGTATTTCCCCCTCCTTGGCGAACAGTGTTCAAGACGAGATATTTTCGTGTGCCCTCATTTAACTATGCCTAGTTTATAATGCCTCATGAGAATAGCATATAAAAAAATATATCTCGAAAATATTATTAATATATTATAATTTAATTGATATATTAATATATAAAAATATATTATAAATATGTTTTGTTACTTGGTTATTGTTGTATACTTGGGAATATGTGTACAAAAATGTATTTTAAATATTGTTTTAAATATATTTTAAGTATAACGGAAATATATATTTCATATATAAACGTTCCAAGAATTCGATGGATGGAATATATTTTTACATTTATTTAATTTCCATATGGGATGTGGGAACAATGTGGATAAAATGGATTTTTCATTGTGCGTGGATATATGTGTAATTTGGAATTAATTAAATCTGGGATGATACGAAAAACATTATTTTCGCAATCAATACAATTTTATGCAAACGTTCGGCTAGAAGGAAAATTGAATAAATATATTTGTTTAGTGAAAAATTGAAAGTTCACGCCAGTATTTGGTACATAATTCTTAATTTTTTCATTTGCTGAAAAACTCAATTGCTGGCTTTTCTATTTTTTTTTTTTTTTTTTTTTTTTAATTCTTCATTGAAGGAATAATTTTGTTTATTCAGTCGAACATTCGGAATTCCCCTAAACTAAGATGATAAATAAATGAAGAATAAGGTGAATCAGAATCATTAAATATCGATTTTATATACATTTATTAAGTTCAACATTTTTTTTATCGATTTCATATTATTTTGTATTTGAAGGATGTACAAATTACTCCGCACATGCAACATAATTTATTATTAATCGCATGGGTGGCTGGTAAAACAATCAAATAGCAATTTTCTTCGATTTTTCCTTAGTCATTTATTACATATTACACGCGGTTACACATGTAACTACATATACATTCCGATATAACTACAATATTATCGATCAACATGGCTTGGAAAAGTCGACAAATGTGTGACCACCCGTGGCTCGATTCAATGCTCCGGCGATTCGCGTGTACAAATTCATGAATGGGATTTTCCGTGTCAAGAGAATTTTTCGAAAACTCAGAAAAACGATTTATTCGTTATAAATAAATTGTTGTGATTTATTTCAATATGAACCTAATAGATCATCGGCTTAGCCGATATTTGAATAAAATTTTATTTATCATGAATAAGTTTTAATGATAATCATTATTCAAGTACATTTTCTATAAAATATAAACGAAATATGGTAATTTTTACTATGAACAAAAACAAAATCAAACATTCAAAAAAACCTTTTCAGTAGGCCTTATTTTACTATAGGAAGGTAATAAGGCCTACGGCTTTAACATGCTTAAATAATTGAGCTATACTCAATACATTTGGTATTTGTGATCAATAATCATATCAATGCTTCTCTGCAGCTTTATAAGAACTTAAAATTCTTCTTTCCACTGCTCTGACAGCTGATTCCAGGTCGTTTTCTGACCACAACGCTGGTTTAGGGAGGCATCGGGATCGAGTCACTGAAATCAATCATCAATTAATAATAAATAAAATTAAGGGCAGGATACACTCTCCCATAATTCAAAAAACAACATAATTGAAAAAAAAATTTCAACATGTTTTTCTTATGGTTAAGTTTAGTAGGCCTTATTAACCGCCGACCACATATTTCAGAAAAACAACAAGTAACAAATATTTGGACCATGATACATTATTTATGTCGTTAAGATAATCGAAGTAGATATTCATGAAGATAAAAACTACGATTTTAGATCGTTAAGTGTAATATTAGCAAAAATACTTACGATTTACGTGGACCAATTTTTTATAATTCATGCTGCGCGGCCGCGTCATATGCTAGATGATGCAACACTGGAGATGGAGAACGGGATATCGTGCTTCCGCAAAATTGTAGCATCATTTTTATGCATTATGCTTCTGTCAGTGTGGCCTTGCGCGAAATCGGTTATTGTGAATGGGATTTTTGTCGACTAGGCCTTATTACCCGCGGGTACCTTAGTACTCTTTTTTAATCTTATGTGGAATACCCCATATAAATAAATATACATATAAAAGCTTATAATCGAAACACGAGAACTTTCTGAGAAGTGCTGTTATCAAAAGCAGAGGCAGAAATGTTGCGTGTGTAAAATAATAAGTAGCGTAGTAATAGGGCAGCTTAATATGTAACCAGTTTCAAGTTCCATGCGACGAAGCTTTTCATGGAAATAAGCTTTGATAGCTCCAACGTTATTCTCTGTCACACTCACCCTCTCTTCGCTTATTCGAATCGACGATACATTATTCCAGTGCCGTTTGGTGCAACGTGCACTCAGCAACTCCGATACATATGGGTTATTCCTGACCTGACCGGTCAATATCCAATCCTGACTAGGGGTCGCAACCTGGGATACCGAGTTACGAAAATACCTGGATTCCGGACCGAAAAGAAGCATTCTTAAGGTAGTTCCTCCGCGACAGCCTCAACAAAAAGTTATACAGCATGTGCATATTTACAGGGTTGATGATTATTTCGATTTGTAGTAAATACATTTAAAAAGCTCACAATATTAATTCAGTGCCAATAGATAATACGATAGATATATTTTGCTGTCGTAAAATTTATTCTATTAAGTCTTCTTAACCTACAACTGCTTCATTCTGCGAGGTAACTTTTTGCCGGAACTGTCCCGATTCTGCCCCAACACACAAAAGAGCTACATATACAGACGACGCATTCTTCGGTGTGTGAGCACGACGATCGTGGCAATATTCCGATTGGTTCAGATCGCCGTTCTGTTTTCCCTCTACGCGCTCCTCCGCTTGCAGAATTTATGTTATAATACCAAAACCGTCGGGTTCTAATGGTTATTTCTTGGAAACTAGATGGTAAATCATCCTGATTTTTTTTCACGTAATTCGTGACATCTCGTTCGAGCTTCCCTCAGTTATTGATCAACTTCCTAATTTTTGGTTTGACGGTAGAATTAATAATGTACCTATGCACTATGCGTGTCCAATACCTTACTTGTAAATAAAACCAACTTTGAGTGTGAATATCTTGGGTTTGGGACGGTCAAACTTTTTTAAACTGCACAGATGTTTGGATAACATATTGAATAACTAGTATGCCAAATTTCAACCATTTCTTAATTAAAAGACCTCATGGAGGAGTTACCCTATACCGGGATTGAGATGATGGAAACCGGGATTTCGATTCATGTCAGTTTTGATTTATGTAATAAGACGAACAATTTAAAATGCCCCTGCAATACTGTGCAACGATAATGTGAAATCTGTAAGTTTTTGTTAACGATTACTCAAGAATCTTCTATGTTATGTTTCATTTATAGCTGATTCAAATTTTATTTCTAGAATACGTACTACCGTCGTAGTAAGATTTTGTTGATGATAACTCAGGAATGAGTCCCTTTTATTTTCTTTGATAACGTTGATCAAAGTTTCATTTGTACTTAAACTCAGATTAGTATCTAAGTTTAAGTCTCACAATAGCTTGTGAAAAATGTGATTTTGTTTTAAGTGGAATTGAATTAAACCAAAGAAATATATACATTTTCCTATGAAAAAGACTGAAAATATAAAACTATTGCTATGTCCGTGGTAAATGATAATGATACTCAATTATATTATTATAAGTATTGATTGAAAGTCATGGTACGTAGATACCTGTTCTAATGTTTTTTTACTAGCTAAACATTTCATAAGCATAAATATGATGTTTTTACATACTTTTTAACAATATTCCTCAAATGATCGTAAATACCAAAATTCCGGTATTCATGAAAAGCTAATCCCGATAATACCGGTTTTGGAAGAAGGGTCCGGTATCATGACCTCTAATCCTGACTCCGTTCGATTCCTATCCCTCAAAAGAATGCTGATTTTTCAAATATTTTTCTGCTGAATAAAAATTATTCAACATTTTTCTCTTCTTCTAAAACTTTTGTTTCAATTCAAAAATCTCAAAACTAGCGACATCCCACGACAATACTTGTGACTACTTAAACCGTGACATTTTTGAAAAGTCTATAAAGGATTTCATGTCACCAAACTTTTAACAATCGGGTCAACATCGTCCACGTAAATAAAGTCGCGTTGAATAAAGATGCTTAGCGCGGAATTCGAGGATTAACAGATTTGTAACTTAGTGTGCTAGTTTAACACGTTAAATTTCTTTTTGTTCTTCCAATTAGTTTTTGGAAACATATGAGTCAATTATTTCTTTGTATGAAATTATATTCCATTTTTTCGGTTCATTAATGAACGATTCTATGCTTTAAGAAGTATTCTGCATAATTTATATTATTAATATATCGAATAAGATGCTACTGATTTCGTTCGAGTATCGTATTTAAAAAATATGAATCATTGGGAGTTCTCAAAACGAGATGAAATTTATAAATTATTATTTGACAAAATAATGTGAAACCTTAAAAAATCGAAATTCAATCTCAGCTCATTTTTGTATTTTGTAATGTAAAAACCTATTTTCCAGATTTTTTTAGGCAAAATTTTGGTTAAAAAAATATAAACATAAAAAAAAAATGCTTTTTAGAGATGAAAGAAATATATGAAAAATCATCTACAACCGGATCAGGGTTGAACACTGACCGCTTGGGCCCGGAATACCTCGTATAAATAAATGCATCTGTTTGTGAGCTCGTGTACACCTTGGGAGCAGATTAATATCCTCGATATAGGCAATACATATTCCAGTGACAAAGTCAGTCACAAAGCTGCCTGTTACACACGATATCACATTATGACATGCGTAATATCGCATTTACATACATCGTACATTGTTTGAATTTGCGTACGCACATTTATGAGCCATTCCTATAACTTATTTCTACGATGCTCATATAGGGGCAGTTTCATGCAAAAAGGACCATTTTTCGATTTAACGTGATATTAATCCCAATTTTAATTCAACGAATTTTCGAAATCGATTAAATTGATCTTCCAATGAAATTTGAGTAGAAAGGTTTTCGAATGAAGTCATTAAATACATTGAATAAATCAAGTCAATAAAAAAAAAATTTTAACCGTTTTAGCACGGAATTGCCCGTACATCTCCATTTACAAGTTACTCGCTCCGACGTATTTACTCTTCTTTGGCTCAAACGTTGACGCACGCGAATTTATTTGACTAACGTATGTGTGTGCCGAAGCTATTTTTTTTCTTTCCGCCACTATAAAAGCAAAAACGAAATGCTTCTCGTATCGAATCGTCATAATCTTTTTTCGCTTCCTTTTTCACACGTTGACGTCAGTTTATTGACCGCTGAATTTCACGCCCAGGTCTATAATATACTTTTCACATAGAGATCCGGAATTGAGCATATGCAGATTGTGAAAAAAATCCAACACATTTTTTTTCAAGATTCGCTGCTACTTTTGCATTCCGTTCTTTGCTTGGTCCATTGCAAGTAAAATTGACCAGTATGATTCTCGACCCCTTCAATTTCGGATTACACTGGAAGATTCTTTCGGCCCAAAAAACCATTCTTAAGTTTTTGCCGATTTTTTTCCTCTCTCCTCCATGCACAGTCCAACAAATAAAATTCATTTCGCGTTAATTCGACCAGCGCTTGACAACACGTACAAAGTACTAAAGTACATGTTTTATTCGTTTTTTTACAAATATTTTAATGAATTTTTTAATTAAAAACTTCACTGGAGCAAAAAAATAGCAATTTTGCGCAAACGTAAAAAACATGTTTTGACATTCAAAAAAAATTTAATTTCATCGAAAAACATAAAACAGAATATTTTATTTCTCACGTTTTTCCCATCTCCGGAAGATATTAAATCAAAACTGAAAAAATTAGAATATTAATATTTTTAATAAACTGTATGCCAGAAATATAAAAACTTGAAGATTTTCGCTTTGTCATCGTAGAGAATATTTTTTTTCGCGAATGACATTTTTTTCTCAATCGCAATGAGTACAAAATATCCCAAACATTGGGAAATTGTGAGTGATTGAATTGAAATTTCTGATATGTGTTAAAGTAGTAGTCGCGCGACAGTACCATTAAAAAGTTTGTATCCCGTGTAGCCTGAAAACTTTTGGGCGGGTACAGGCAGCCCGTGTACTGACACACGTCAAGTGTACATACCGATACACCAACACTACTGCACAATCCCGCGCGTGCATGGGCGCGCTGAGCGTATTCGATCGTGGCAATGATCACGTTGTTTTTCACACCACATTTTACGCTTAAAAAGCCTATATTTTTGGAATGAAACGGTCGACTCTACTCAATTTGGGCTCTAAATTTTCACAAAAATCTATTCTGTCGTCTCGCCAAATTTTGTAAAAATCCGTCGCGCTGTTTAGTTAATCAAGCATAATCCTCCCATAAGACTACGTGTATAACAGCATAACTGTAACAATAAATATTTCAGTTTCTACACGATGAACCTTTCTAAAATGTTGCACAGTGTTTTATGTGATATTAATAGAGCTCTACATAAATTTTAAAGAAAATCTGCCACAAAAGTGTTTGACGCGACTACTACCTTAAAAGACATTGGAAAACAATTTTTTATTTTTCACAATAACATTAATTGAAAAACTTTTTACGATATTGTATGAAAACTAAAAGAAGATAAGGTAAGTGTACCGAATACTGTTGGTGCACCCAATACTGTTCGTCCAGTCTATTTCTTATTAGAACAAATTCAATTTACCTTCAATAAATGTAATGGTTTTTTTTTAAATAATCCTTCTTTAACATATTTTCACTTGAAATAAATCCCGAGTATGATGGAATTGTATTCAACTCGTGCTTTCCCGTAATTCACGGCAGCTACCGAACGAGGTAAAAAAACGCTCTTTCCTGATCGATCAAGTTAAGGAAGTGGTCTGGCGAAAAGGCATAGTTTATAATTAAAAAAGCATCGAATTAGTTGAAATAAGTTTCAATATATTATAAAGGACTCATTGAAGCACTTGCATGCGCAAATAGACGAGCAAGTTGAATATTTGGCCGAAACTACATACCCCATAATTCAGTACATAGTGAGAATCGTGTGCACCGAATACTGTTGCTTATGAATAACCTCACTTGGGGCATAAAACGAGTAGAACAGTATTCGGGACATGCATACGCCAGTAATAGGGACGTTTGTCAAATAAGTACAACAGTATTCGGGTCATTTACGTAAGTACGCATTTTTGGAAATTATAATTAAATAATATAAAGATTGATGAAAATAAGGTGGGCTTTCGTTACCTGAGATTCCACGCTTTCTAATAATATCGATATCTTTTAACCCTAAGATATTTTAAATAAAGATTTTCTTCCGCTAATGGCAGTGCTTAGGTCCTCAGTATTCGATACACTTACATTACGTTAATGATGTCTGAACCAAAAAACATGGTGTGAGAGCCTATTAAAACATCCCTGAGGACATGTTAGCCAACATTATAAATATATTTGTAAATACAAAATGCAAAATCCCTACATTATAAAATTATCAATGACAACTAAAAAATTCCTGACTAATTCGTACATCAACATTATAAACAGTTGTCCTTAATGAGAATAAATGTTGATAGCGAAACTGGTGGCGCCATTGTATAAAACATAACGTACAACACCATAAAAACTTTACAATATATCCATTCTGACCATCTTAAAGGAATGGGTATAAGGATACAGAGTGCAAAGCGCGATGTCCCGCATCGCGCGTGGCACGATAATGCCCGGGGGTTTTTAGGGACGAAGCCCCCCAACAAGTCCGCGAAGCGGGCTTGTCCTCAATTAAAGTTTATTTACAACGCATTTTCAAACGCGTTGATCTCGCGTCTTTTTGTTATTTTTATTTCCGCGTTAATGCGCGAGCCTTAATTATCCAATACGGGACTCCAAAAATTATAGAGCGTTTTCATCCCTTATAAAAAAAATATATATATAAATACCTACATTCAAGAGACCCTTTGGCCATCTGCTCTTTTCTCTATATTCCTCTCTCCCTCTATTTCTCTTTCACTATCCATCCTCAATGCATATTTCTCCCCTTGGAGTATCCCTTCCAGCATTTTTTTTCTCCTCTTCGTTCCGACACAAATGTATGGAAAATTTCGTGAAAATTTTTCTATCTCATGGCACGTGCGACTTCCCCCCCCCCCTCCCCGTAATGTGTGTGCTTAGACAAAATTGTAGCAAGATGCAGTCGAGTTGCACTCCAGCTGTTCAACACGAAGCTTTCCATTGCACACATGCTTTTTTTCTAATTCTTGCCCACTTGAATTACATTGTGGTCACAGGAATCAAAAATACTGAGAGAGGAAGAGAGGAAACTTTACATAAAAAGGGAAGTTAAAAAGGAAGAAGAATCAAGAAATTCCGATAAGGAAACTTTCAGAATTTTCATCCCTCATAAGTAAAGTCCCCTGTTCCAATAAAATAAACTTCAGGGCCTTTGCACCCGGTCCCCTCCCCTAAGTAAAGTGATCTGATTCACATGAGCTATTGAAACCAAATTATAAAGTATTCCGCCCCCTTAAGTAAAGTCCAGGGCCCATGACTTTACTTATGGGAATTTCTCGGTTCTTGAACACTGCGGTGGTGGCGACATATTTTTATAATGTAGGGAGATGAATACACACATATGTATACTTACAGACTGCGAGAAGCAGCGGCAGCAGCCGGCTGTCGGCCTTTTGCACCCGTCCAAGCAATTTTTCATCTCCGTCTTCATCCTTCGTGTCGTCCGTCTCACTTTCTATTCGCCCTTCCATCACGCATCCACTGCAGTCTTCTCTCTCTCTTCCTTCTTTCGTGATCTCGATTCTTTCTCTCTCTCGCCCTTTCTCTCTCTTTCCACAACTGCGAGTAATCCGTGTGCATTTACGACGCTCGTCTCCTCGTTCGGTTCTCCCGGGTGCAATGGTCGAGACGTGTTGGTAAAAAGGGCAGGTGTTGGCCCCGCTCGCTACTTTCAATCCATGATATACGCGAAGCCATGAATCCAGTGAGAGAGAGGGAGGGAGATGGATGGATGAGACTGATTCGAGGAGACGAATGGGAGCGAGGAAAATAGAGATATGTATAGTCATTTCTGCTCTCTCATTTTTTTTCTCTCTCTTTCTCCCTCTCCCTCCTGTGTGTTATATCTTTTTGCGCGTGTGTGTTTGAACATCAGGTCTATGCAAGTACGAAGCTGTGGAAAGGGAGAATGAGAGAAAGAGAGAGCAGAGAGTGGCGCGTGCCGCCGTCGACCATCCGGAGGCCAGGTGTAAGCTTTATCCATTTTGCCGGTGCGCATCATGGCTTTTATCTGAGTGTGTGTGTGTGTGCGTGCGTGCGTGTGTGTATGTTTTCGTATACAAAATCCCCTGTTTATTAACATTATGATTATTTTTCTCCACGCATTGCCGATCTACCGCAGCAATTTTTAAGATTTTTCGATTCATTTCATCCCTGCAGTTAAAGATAGATAATTAAAAATGAAGTTTTACAATAGTATCGAATAGAATCGATTCATTCGTATTATAGATTTCGAAAAACCCTCGATGAGACTCGATCTTTCAGCTTCAAGTACCCGAGCGGAAATTTGATTTTCGCTGGGATCAGGACCACCTCAGGCTGGCCTTACAACAACATCGGGCCCTGATCAGGCTACATATCAGGCCCTGATGAGACTACATTTCAGGCTACATGTCAAGAAAATAACGCTATTACCGGACAGGCTCCTTATCCCGTCCTGATCGCGCACGGTCCCTAGCCTGATCAGGCGCCTTATCTGGTCCTGATCGCGCACTGTTCCTGCCTGATCAGGTGCCTTATCCGGTCCTGATCGCGGACGGTTTCTAGCCTGATCAGGCGCCTTATTGCTCATTTATTTTATTCTACGAGAATTTTATGTGTTTATAGAGTATAGGTACAGTACGAGGAAGTCAGCAAAGAACTTTTCGTAATAGGGCTTCTCGCGAGGTTTTATTCCTCGCAGTATAGAAGTAAATTTCCATGCTCGTGGTCGCATATATAAGCCTTCTATTCACATCATCCGTATGGGAGCGAGCGTCCGCCGTACTGCGACATCTCGCGTTGAGTCTTGGAACTAACACTCCTGCTCCATCCCGGATCAGGGAAATATCAGGCTAGCCACATTATTCGGACCGAAGTTTTTTTTGCCGGTCCTTAGCACCAACTGATCTGTCCCTGACATGGATAATGTAAGGCTAGCCTGACCTATATCATACCGAAATATGATCCGGCTGAGATCTGTGCGTGATCAGGCTATCCTGATCAAGCTATCCCTACTGATGCCTGATCAGGTCCTTACTCGTTAGTATAGGCTAGCCGGATAAAATTTCTGCTCGGGTTTTTTTGCCGGTCCTTAGCACCACCCAATCTGTCCCTGACATGGATAATGTAAGGCTAGCCGGGCAATCTATGTCATACCAAAATATGATCCGGCTGGGATCTGTGCGTGATCAGGCTATCCTGATCAGGCTATCGTTACTGATGCCTGATCAGGTCCTTATTCGTTATTATAGGCTAGCCGGAATACATTTTTGCTCGGATGTTTTCGCCGATCCTTAGCACCACCTGATCTGTCCTTGATATGGATAATGTAAGGCTAGCCTGGCAATCGATGTCATACCAAAATATTATCCGGCTGGGATCTGTGCGTGATCAGGCTATCCTTACCGATGCCTGATCAGGACCTTATCCGTTATTAGGCTAGCCGGATGAAATTTCTGCTCGGGTATTGGGTTTGATGACTCCATTTTTTTGGAATTTCTTGAATGTCATATTTTAATCAATTTCTCTAAACCCCTGTAATTGAAAAAAAAACTTTCGACATACATTTCCATCGAAAAAGATCTCAGCTTTTTAAAGAAAATATTTCCAAATACGTACCAATTCATATAAGCATAGAAAATTAGGTTTTTTCCTCGAAAAGGCGTTTTATCGATGAGCCTACACTCCAATCTGTTTTTTCATATTTTTTTTCGGATTTCTGAGGTTTTTTTAATACGAAAAAACCCCTTTTCCAGAGTGAGATCTCTGCGGCATCAGACCGTTAGATATTAAATATAACCTGAGGTGCTGTAAATATCGAGAAAATAGTGCGGATACCATACTGCTTACTGCGCTAGTATTGTATTGAATTGTTACTATCATTTTTTATCGAGGTCGTTATGGGTTTTTAACTTAATTTTTAATTTATTAGTACTGTAACATAAGGATTTCACTACGAGAAAAAATAATAATACCCTGAAAGCAATATAAGATAACACGATTCCGGGGAATGGGTGTGTAAACAAACTTTAAAAAACATCCATTCATCTTTTATGAAAATATTTATTGACGCATGTTTAAGGTAGTACATGCCTGACCATCCAATTCAAAAGTAAGCGTAGTTTATGATGTACGAATAAGGGAGAGCCCCCATGGCTGAAGCTGAAAACTTTTGGCACTACCTATCCACTGCGTACACCAACACTTGGAAGGGTCGTGTATATGAATGTCGCATACAGACTTTCGTGTATACGAATGAACGCACACAGACATGTTCGTCATACTTTGAACATTTATAACTCAGGAACTTTGTGGTAAAATGGGACAAATTTTTTTCCAAATCATCGCCAAACACTCCTTTATCTTTGCGTAAGTTTTTCATCGTCTTTTGTCCCGTAATTTTTTTATTATTAATCGAAATGTGATATATTGTAGTACGTACCCTATGCAAAGCGTGTTAAAAATGCCGATTTCAATTGTAAATATCTCGAGAGGCGAATGGTCAATAGATTTGAAATTCTACAAGCGCATTCTGAATATCCTGCACCGAGAAAAAGGTTTGGTAAAGTGAAAAAAATGTAGCTTGAATTAACTAAACCCGGCGGTTACGGGTGGCGAACGAAATGTGTAATTCATTTAACTCAAAACGTGTATCAAAATGGAAACAAAAATTGCATTCCCATAAATACATATATCCTTGTCCCAACAGAGTAGAGAATCCGTTCAATTGAAAATTACATTAATTTGATTCTATATTTGGTGAAATGCACTCAATATGCGATTGAATAACCAAATGGTTAGTTGAATGAATAGTTTATATTTTCTATGCAATTCAGATGTTGTTCACCGGGAAAAAAATCCATTCAATATAAAGCTAGAAAATTTCAATTGAATTAACAAATCATTTGATGATATGCATTATTTGTTTAAGCTACGAGGGCTTTTACTTGACTAATCAATCGTGAGATTAAACAGTCAAGTGAAAATTTAACTTATTTATCCTTGCGCCACCAAAATGCATTAGTGGTCTCATTCAAATATGTAGTCTTTAGTCCATAGACCTGCGCGACCACAGAGCGCGGGTAATGTTCCATCAATTTAAAGTTAATTGAGGACTCCGATGCTGGTAATACGCTGGTACTTATCGGTGCTCAGTGGCTGTCTCGCGGCGCGAGAGCGTGCGCCGATCGTCGCCACCTTACGGATCTCGGGCGAAGTACCGACATCGTGGTAGTTATTATACGTACTATCGACTAAATGTGTTGTGGCCGCATTGAAATATTTAGTCAAATTTATCAAATCATTTGATCGACCTGAAAGAATTTACTATTCTTTTTAACTGGATGAAAAGCTCAAATCAAAACTAGATTTTGTTGATGAGATGAAACATACAGTTAAAACAATTTTATTTACTTCCAGTAAATGACTAAATATTCGATTGAATGAGAAAACAAGTTGTTGAATCAATCTCGTTTGAAATCATTTTGATCCAATGTAGTAATTGCGGTGAATGCAGTACACATTCGAAACAACGACACCAGTTTTATTATTTCAACAACGGGGTAATCAAATCAAATATGTGACGATTGATTCGAACGAATTTTCCGTGATCGCAGCTGGGTAGTTGATATTACTAAGCCTTTTTTTCGGTGTGAATAATATTAGTTTCAAATGACAACCTTCTCTGTCCCAGAGCGGTTCCGGCATGTACTACCTTAATTTTGTGCAAACAAAAAATATTTAACAATTTCTTGGCGAAAAATTAACCATGCGTCAATAAATATTTTCATGAAAGATGAATGGATGGTTTTTAAAGTTTGTTTACACACCCATCGCCCGGAAGTGTGTTATCTTATATTGCTTTCAGGGTATTATTATTTTTTCTCGTAGTGAAATCCTTATGTTATAGTACTAATTAATAAAAAGTTAAGTTAAAAACCCATAACGATCTCGATAAAAAATAATAGTAACAATACAATACAATACTAGCGCAGTAAGCAGTATTGTATCCGCACTATTTTCTTGATATTCATAGCATTTGAGATTATATAGAATAAGGTACCCGCGGGCAATAAGGCCTGTCGGGTAATAAGGCCTAGTCGCCAAAAATGATATTTACAATGACCGCTTTCGCGCAAGGCTACACTGACTGAAGCATAGTGCATAAAAATGTCGCTACAAGTTCGCGGAAGCGGGATACACCGTTCTCCGTCTCCAGTGTTGCATCATCTATCATATGACGCGGCTGCGCAGCACGAATACTAAAAAAACGGTCCACGTAAATCGTAAATATTTTTGATAATACTACACTTAACGATCTAAAATCGTAGTCTGTATCTTCATGAACATCTACTTCGATGATCTTTACGATATAAATAACGTATCATGGTCCAAATATTTGTTATTTTTCTCAAATATGTGGTTGGTGGTTAATAAGGCCTATTAAATTTTACCATAAAAAAAACGTGTTGAAATTTTTTTTATTATGTTGTTTTTTACATTATAGGGAAGTGTTTCCTCCATTTAATTTAATTTATTATTAATTGATGATTGATTTCAGTGACTCGATCCCGATGCCTCCTAAACCAGCGTTGTGGTAAGAACACGACCTGGTATCAGCTGTCAGAGCAGTGTAAAGAAGAATTTTAAGTTCTTATAAAGCTACAGAGAGGCATTAATATGATTATTGATCACAAATACCAAATGTATTAAGTATAGCTTAATTATTTAAGCATATTAAAGCCGTAGGCCTTATTACCCTCCTATAGTAAAATAAGGCCTACTGATAAGGTTTTTTTGAATGTTTAATTTCGTTTCTGTTTATGGAAAAAATTACCATTTTTCGTTTATATTTTATAGAAAATGTACTTGAATAATGATTATCATTAAAACTTATTGGTTAAATTGTATATTTTTCATTTTATTATAAATCTCCCTTAGTTAGGCCTTAGCTAGGCCTTATTACCCGCAGGTACCTTATATAACGGTGTAATGCCACAGAGATCCCACTCTGAAAAAAAGGGTTTTTTCGTGTAAAAAAACCTCAGAAATCCGTAAAAAATATGAAAAAACAGATTCGAGTATAGGCTCATCAAGAAAACGCCTTTTGGAGGAAAAAAACCTATTTTTCTATGTTTATATGAATATTGGCACGTATTTGTAAATATATTTTTTGAAAAGCTGAGATCTTTTTCGATGAAAATATGTGTCAACATTTTTTTTTTATAATTACGGGGGCCAGAGAAATTGATTAACACATCATTCACGAAATTTCAAAAAAATGACGTCATCGGTACAGTGAAACTGGTCGATTTAAAAATAATAAAAAAAATTCCAGAGTGTACTCTCATACAGTACTATGTGTCCCTCAAGTTACAAAACAATCTTTGACCATGAGGCCCAAACGTATGCTGTCTTTCGAAATTTCGACCCATATATTTTTTATAATTTTACAAAAAGTAATCACTATATTATCAAACCTTGTTATACTAATTAGTAATCTCCCCCATTATTGGGAAATGGGATGACACTGGAAATGGGATGACCTAATATATTAATTTTTACAATTGTGGGGAATGAGGACAAGAGAATCAAGAGACTTTACATAGATCTCGTGAATGATTTTTCTCGATTTTTTCGTTGTATTTCTAATCCGGGTGGAAATAGGATTTTATTGCAAGACGAATACATTGTGGTATAGAAATTGAAACGAAAAATTTTATTCAGTAAAATTCTCTGCAGAATCTTCGTATAGAAAAAGCACGAAAAACGTGTCGATGCGCGAAAATGGTGAACGCAAAAAAGTCCGTACTTTTGTAACTTGGCCACAGCACAGAGTGGAATTATTTTCGCTCACCGTTTCTGAGGGTTTAGAGGGTCAAAGGGAAATCGGGATTACCCGACGATATTGAAGGAGAAATACGAAAATGTCGCGAAAGTTTCAAGTGACAAGAGATTTGAGAGGCAAAACGCTACACAGAGAAAAAGGGTATAAATTCGGAAACAGGCGCCACCATATACATATATTTATATCTATGTATATATAGCATCATCATGCGGGCCGGGTGTGTGCACTCCCCTTTGGCAACCTCATCCCAAAAGCTTCGTTCTTCAACCCCCCGTCGACTAAAATCCCTCGCCGGTCGGGGGCGCGTTTATAACGCCCCCTCGCGACGATGAGGCAGACGGCGACGCCATTTCCGCGTGGGCGTGCAACATTTTCCTTCGCTTTAATTTCTTTCTCTCTCTCTCTCTCTCTCTATATATATATATATACACTGCCGCTCAAAAGTTTCCGGACAAAAGTTCGAAAAAGTATTCGAACATTATTGACTGCCATATCCCCGGTGGTCAACCTAGGCCAATGTATGATCCGCCATACTGCCGCCGTTTTAAAAATTACAATTTTTCGTCGTTTTTTTGTGGATTTTGTATCGGCCGCCTTTTATAGTAAAAAAAAATTTCGTCCTTTCCTGTGACCGTTGTCAGAAAGAGGCTAGTTTGCACTTCAAATTCTTTTTTTAGAAATTTTTGTACGATTTTTTATTCCCGAGATATCACATTTTTTGTAAAAAAATGGGCAATTAAGAAAACCGTGCATAATACGAAAACGATGAGGTTTCAAGAAAAACCTCAAGAGTGAAAAAAAGGGGCATTGCTTCACGCTGAATTTATGTACATTTATTCAGATTTTTTTCTTCACATTTTTTTTTCGCCCACTTCCGACTGAAGCTCCATTGATTCAATGACCATAACTCGAGAAGTATGCGGTTGGCGATAAAGTTTTTCAGAATAAAATCGAATGGATTTTTTTCAGATTTTTTTCAATATTTTTCTCCCTCGTAAAAATTTTAATTAATTAATTTTCGTAATTGAAGAAAGATTGAATTGAAATAAATTGAAATGAAGATTGATCGATCGCGATTTACGTAACAAAAATAAAAAATTTTACGGCGGAGAAAAATATTGAAAAAAAATCTGAAATAAATCCATTAGATTTTATTCTGAAAAATTGTATCGCCAACTGCATACTTCTCGAGTTATGATCATTGAATCAATCGAGCTTCAGCCGGAAGTGAGCGAACAAAAAAATGTAAAAAAAAAAAATCTGAAAAAATGTACATGAATTCAGCGTGAAGCAATGCACCTTTTTTCACTCTCGAGGTTTTTCTTGAAACCTCATCGTTTTCGTTTTATGCACGGTTTTCTTAATTACCCATTTTTTTTTACAAAAAATGCGATATCTCGGGAATAAAAAATCGTACACAAATTTCTAAAAAAATAATTTGAAGTGCAGACTGTCCTATTTCTGACAACGGTCACAGGAAAGCACGAAAAAAAATTTACTATAAAAGGCGGCCACAATACAAAATCGACAAAAAAACGACGAAAATTGTAATTGTCAAAACCGGTCAAAATGAAGGGGAATCCTTCCTCTTTAAAATGGCGGGTCATACATTGGCCTAGGTTGACCAACGGGGAAATGGCAGTCAATAATGTTCGAATACTTTTTCGAACTTTTGTCCGGAAACTTTTGAGCGGTAGTGTATATATACATATATAGGGTATTTCAGGTCAAATCGACAAACGTTTGGTCCTCACCCTCATGATTTTGGTTCACGATTTTCTCTGGGATGTTCCAAAATCGCTTCCGCTTTCTTCAGTTTAATCGAAAATTCGCTACACTTTGTTTTAAATATAAAATATTTATTACCCTTACACGAGAAACAAAGAAATTTCCTTTAAAAAAATTAACATTTTCTTTTCATAAAAACGAAAAAACTTTCTATTTGTCATTCTATTTATTCATCTGACGTGTTTTTCTCTAATTCTCAAGTTGGACTTGCGCGTTTGTTTGACAGTGGCTCTATTTTCGATATTAAGAAGAAAAATTCGCAAGTATTAAACGAAAGGTAATAAATTCACAGTTCCGGTCGAGATTAGACTCCCTGTTAAAGGATTCTGCGGGTCCGATTGTAATTCCCAACCGTAATTTCTAATAAAATTACGCGCGATTGAAATGATATTTTATCGCCCTGAAAAATGAGTGGATAATGGATGGGAAAGTGGAATTGTCAAAATTTTCTGAAGCACCCCGAAAAATTATTACAGCCGTTTAAATATTAACTAGAATCGTGGACGAAGAAAAATTGACAATGTGATATAGTCGCTTTTCCAACGCTTTTATAGTTACGTGAAAGTTGACAAGTCCTTCGGAAACGTTCAACTTTGAACTTTTCATTCGTTCTCACGATTTTCCTCGGGAAGAACAATTTTACCAGCAACCGCGGAGCATGTCGAATAACGACAAGTGCACCAGAGTTTCTCGACGATTTTGACGTGGATTGAACTAGACTGGGGTGACGGTGGAGGGTGCTAAGTGCTTCTTGGCCTCCGGCCTTGGTTTTCTCTCATCTCTCAACTATCTCTTCTCTCAGACTTGAGCCTCTCTATGCTCCTGACTATATTCAACCACAAACCTTTGCCGATGTTTAAAAAAATAAAAAAATAATACCCGCAGAATCCACGTAAAACCCTCGTTTTCTATCGAGTCCTTCGGCACGACTTGCCTGGAGATTTTTTTCATTCCAGTTTCCATTTCCCAGAATATATTGATCGTTTAATTCTTGAATTATTGCGGTACGGAATTGTATGGATCATCATTGGAAACCGAAGCGTCCCGATTTCCAGTTAGGACCACCCTCGATGTCCCCCGTACGATAAAAAACCACTTCTGCGATTTTTTACGTCGCCTCCGTCTCAGTTCTTGGCTCTCTTTGATCTAGTTTCTGTCTCGATAGAAAAAAAAGACACTCTTGTGTCCGGCATTGAGACACTCGATTCTCCTTTAGTTCTTCGTCCACGAAGATGGTCCCTTCGTGTAGAAAGACGGAGGATAAAAAATCATCCCCTCGCTGTTCCGTTAAAAAATAAAGACGAGACGACTGTGTATATACGAGTGATCGTGTTACGAAGGCGCTCGTGTTAAGCCCGAGGAGAGGTAACTAAATATATCTCTCGCTACCCAAATAGCCGTCAAACGCCGTGCGACAACGATCGAATTTGTTCGACGGTGCGTGATCGCCGCTACCCCGGAGGTTCTTCGGTCGGTAGTCTGCGGCTTCTGCTGTTTTCATCATCTTTAGGCCACATTGAGGAGGGTAATCTTGCTTGTAAAATAATCGAATGTTCTCAACTACTCTCTAAGTTTTTCAAACAAATTATTTCTCACAATCGTTCATTCTTGCTTCCTCATCAGATAGAAGTTCGTTATCAGGACAACAAAATTTCAAGCGTTTTATGCCAGCGTGTGTCAAATGTTCAAAAATGTGGAGAAATGGTACTTAGAAAAGAATGTTCGGACATGTGTGTGCTAAAAATGCTTACGTAAGATTTGAATTTCATAATACTACAACAGTTATTGAACTCAAACTTTTTACTAGGAGACACTTGGTTAGAAAGGGGGTTGATGTTGAATTGGAGAAGAATCGCTCCCAGATTTGACATTTTATAAAATTTTGAGTGCTTTAGAAATGTATATCATGGCTAAAACTGACATAGCTTTCATGTAAAACTTGAATCATATAAATAAAGAGCCTAACACAGATGATTGGTATTGAACTTGTAGTGAAAGTTGCTTTAGATGTTAAAAGTTTAGAAAATTTTGAAGTTTCTAGGAAATTCTTGTGAACGTTTCAGCCTCCATTGTTTTGCAGCTTTCAAGCTTAAAATTTTTGCACCAATTCACTCGGTGATAACGATTCTCAATATCATATTTGGAAAGAATTACTGATGAATTACATATTTTATAAAATTTTGGAATTTCCAAAACACTTTTGTGAACGCTCGAACTTTCGTTATTTTGCTGTTCTGCAACCAATGGTTTTAACATAAATTTATTATATAATCAGGATTCTCGGTATTAAACTTGCAAAGAATTGCTGGTGGATTACATATTTTATATAATTTTGAGATTTCTAAAAATCTTTTGGGTGCTCTGACTTCCATAATTTCGCAGCAATTGAGCCTAAATCGTTTATATAAATACACGACGTAAGGAGAATTGGAATCTGTGCAGCATATCTTGACTTCTTGCAAACTTCACCAGATATTAAGAACCAAGTATCTAGAAAACTTCGTATTTCCGTCGAATCTCGAAATCTTCCCTACAGAGTTTATGAAAAAGTTATATGTTTATGTTACAAGTTGTAAAAACCGACCCTTCGTTTCTCCTTGAAAATTCCAAAAATCACTACACGGAAAAAACGATTGAGTTGGTCCAACCAAACACTTTGTGCTCTGAGCGCCAAATAGAGAAATTGGTTGGATCAACTAGATTATTGGTTACCATAACCAAGTAGACTAAATAATTAGCTGATCCACCCAACTATCTAATTGATCCAACCAATTTCTCTTCTGACGCTCAGAGCACTAAGTGTTTGGTTGGACCAACTAAGTCGTTTTTTACGTGTACACTGAAAAAATTTTTTATTACACTATTTGGTTTTTCGAGTACCAAAAGGTACAATAAAATATAGCTATTTAGAGATAATCGAGGTACAGTTGCAAAAAGTACAATCGTGAGCGAAATACAGAGTTTAATATCTTCTGTTGCAATAACTCATAAGAATGTTGGGCTTTTACCTACAAATAATAACAGTATTTCTAAGTCTGTATATCATAATTTGCTATGGTCTCGGATACCGAAAATTATAATAGTGCTTTAAAAATAGCGAAATAAAATATTTCACGTGTTGGTTCTCGTGCGTAAATTTGATTGAGGCCCCGATCGGTTTTCCCTAACTTACTTCGGGCCCTTGACTGGAAGCCCAATAGGGCCCCTGAATGGACGGTCACGCTTTTTCGACAAGGGCCTTAGAAGGTTGCCAAATAAGGGCCCTTACAACCACCTCACGTCTGCCATGTCGAATCCACGACAAGCCCATGGTCAAGCCCTATCAGGGCCCTAGTACGTACGTAGTATCGCTATGCGTGTAGATTGTAAAATTGAATTATATTATTATTATTGTTATTAATAATTAATTATTAATAATATATTGTTAATAATTCTCCAAGAGAATTTTTACGAAAAAATAGTATAAAGCAGAGGATTTCGTAGAAATCTTGCGGATATGACTACTCTCGAGGCTCTCTACTTCCCGAGAGGCCTGACTCTGCGGTGTCGAATACAACCCCTGCTCCCACTTCGGCTATATAAGCATACTATTTGCATATTCCGTATGGGAGAGAGCGCACGCCGTATGCGACATCTCATGGCGAGTCTCGGAACTAACTCCCCGTGAAGCCCGATTAGGCCCTCAAAGGGTTCCTTCGTCAGTGCCATGTTTGAAATAATAACGGCTTTTCGCCCTATTTGGGCCCGATTTGGTTTTGTTGTAATTATACCGGCTTCTTCAAATATGGGTTGCCCGATCGAAGCCCGACAAGGTCCTCAACGGGTTGCCTTAAGTCAGCCATATTGTAAGTAAGCCTGGAAACCTTGGCACTGCCCTGTCGAGGCCCAACCTGGCGGTGTTATGGCAATTCATGACAGGGCATCCACGTTTAAGCCCGACAAGGTCCTCAACGGGTTGCCTTAGGTCAGCCATATTGTAAATAGGCCTGGCAACCTTGGCATTGCCTTGTCGGGGTGGTGTAAAGGCAATTCCTGACAGGGCATCCACGTTCAAGCCCGACAAGGTCCCGACTTATGTCAGGGCTTCTTATGTTTGGTATCGGGGCATTGCAATCTCTCTATACCACTATTCTAAAACCACTATTCTTGAAATGTCATCCGTCCCGGGGACCGTAGCTATGAGCCTCCGGGCTTTTACTTAACTAATTAATCATGAGATTAATCAGTTTTGACTTAACTAATTAATCATGAGATTAATCAGTTTTTACTTAACTAATTAATTATGAGATTAATCAGTTAAGCGAAAGCTTAATTTATTTATCCTCGCTCCCATAAAGAGCACAAGCGCCACCAAAGTGCAATGGTGATCTGGTTTAAATATGAAGTCTTTACTTTTTGGTCCATAGGACTGCGCGACTGCAGAGCGCGGGTAATTTTCCAACAATTTAATGTTGATTGAGGACCCCGTACATCGGACTTTATCGGTGCTCGGTGACTCTCGCTGGCGCGATAGCGCACGCCGACCGTCGTCACCTAGCGGATGTCGGGCGAAGTGATGAGATCGTGGCAGGCCCCAGGTCGTCCCGTTACAATATATATATATATAAAGTCTTCCTCGGCCGAACTCGGGTCCGCTCGAGAACATTCGGCAACTTTTGCAATCGTTTTTTACTATTTCCTTCAAGTCCGCATTACAAAAGGTACAAGTGCTTCTCATTTTAATGTACGTTCTTATTGAGAATAGTAAAGTTTTATATATTCATCGCAACTTATATTATTTTAAATAACAAGTTTCTAAATTGTCCTAGCAAAATTTCTAAAGAATCACTATCGTTATTTACAATTTCGATTCTCCAAGAGCAGAATAGCAATGTTTCGAAAGTCATATAGTAATTCTTGCTTCTCAAGATGAAATTAATATATATAGAGATAGCATAATGTCCTATTATTATAGGAACGTTTATGATTGTACCTTGTTTGTCCCTAAATAGCTATATTTTATTGTACCGTTGGGTACGCGAAAAACTAAATGGTGTAATAAAATTTCTTTCAGTGTAGGTTCAGTCTGTCACTCTGTTAATTATTAATCATTATTACAATCCAGTTATTTAAGGTAGACTTAGTTAGGTCAGTTTAAACTGACAAATTTGTAATAGCTGTAATACCTCCATGCAAATGGATCATTAATTCATTCATTCGAATACAAGACGTGATAAGGATCCCAGCAAACACAGTTCCGAAATAGTTACGAAAATGTTGCGTAACGTGTGTTACATTGGACATAACTTTTATGTCACAAACTCCGTGAATGAAGCAGAGTTTGTTCTCAAATATGTCATCCTATAAACAAGTCACAGATACGAAACATCTACGAGGAATAATAATGAAATAAACTCATACCCAAGATGTAACATATTCAGCTCATAGATGTAATAAACTCATCACATAGCCATAACAAACTCAGAAAATAGATGTAACAAACTCAGATCATAGTTGCAACAAACTCAGCTCATTGATGTAACTCCTACGAAACGAAATGTAACCCTGGTGCATAATACTCGTAACAATGATGTCAATGTGATTTCGTGGTTACAGGTAATTTACGTATATACATATTTTATGAACAAATTACGAGAAATTTATGTATTTCCAACCTACGTATTAGGTTGGAATTTTATTTTTATTTTAACATTTGTAAAGTACATTTTAATTATAATTTATAATTTTTGTAGAATACCTACAAATATGATGTATCATCCACCATTTGAGGTACCAAATGAACAATTTTTTGGGACTAGTTAGAACCCTCAAGGTCCACCGGTGTCCTGAAAAGCCTAGTTTTGAGTTTTTATACTCTACGCTAATAAACTGCTGTAGACGTCTCATTTCCTTTGTAAACTTTTTCCCACGGGATGAGCGTGGCACATTTTGATTAAAGTCAAAATTGTGACCAGGACAATGCCTGGAAAGTTCAAAATAGGCTAACAATTTCAAAGCAGGCCTGCAACTCTGAAATAAAGAGCAGAAAACATGTGTCATGCTCATCTCATGGGAAAATGAGTTACGAAGGAAATGAGACGTCATAGAACAAAATCTGTCTATCAATTCTTTCTGAATCATGCGCAGAGTATAAAAACTCAAAGCTAGGTTTTTACACAGAGTGTAAAAACTCAAAACTGGGTTCTTACACTCTGCGCATGATGCCGAAAGAATTGCTAGATCGATTTTGTTCTACGACGTCTCATTTCCTTCGTAACACTTTTTCCTATGGGATGAGCGCGGCACATTTTGATTAAAGTCAAAATTGTGACCAGGACAATGTCTGGAAAGTTCAAAATAGGCTAACAATTTCAAAGCAGGCCTGCAACTCTGAAATAAAGAGCAAAAAACATATGCCGTGCTCATCTCATGGGAAAACGAGTTACGAAGGAAATGAGACGTCGTAGAACAAAATCTGTCTATCAATTCTTTCTGAATCATGCACAGAGTATAAAAACTCAAAGCTAGGTTTTTACACAGATTGTAAAAACTCAAAACTGGGTTCTTACACTCTGCGCATGATGCCGAAAGAATTGCTAGATAGATTTTGTTCTACGACGTCTCGTTTCCTTTGTAACACTTTTTCCCACGGGATGAGCGTGGCACATTTTAATTAAAGTCAAAATTGTGACCAGGACAATGCCTGGAAAGTTCAAAATAGGCTAACAATTTCAAAGCAGGCCTGCAACTCTGAAATGAAGAGCAGAAAACATGTGTCATGCTCATCTCATGGGAAAATGAGTTACGAAGGAAATGAGACGTCATAGAACAAAATCTGTCTATCAATTCTTTCTTAATCATGCGCAGAGTATAAAAACTCAAAGCTAGGTTTTTACACAGAGTGTAAAAACTCAAAACTGGGTTCTTACACTCTGCGCATGATGCCGAAAGAATTGCTAGATAGATTTTGTTCTACGACGTCTCATTTCTTTCCTAACACTTTTTCCTATGGGATGAGCGCGGCAAATTTTGATTAAAGTTAAAATTGTGACCAGGACAATGCCTGGAAAATTGAAAATAGGCTATCAATTTCAAAACAGGCCTGCAACACAGAAAGAAAGGGCAAAGAGAAATTAAGCGAACGTGCAACGCGAATAAGGTTATAAACCGAGTAAGGGAAATTCCTGGGTGTTTTTCCATCACGGCAAATACCCATATAAGTTACTTTTTTCTTTTAAATGAAGGGATCACATTAAACTTACCTCTTGCAATTTATGCTGTATTATTCTGGTTTATTCTGTATTACGCTGGATTATTCGATATCACCTCCTTGTACTTTACACTCACATATTGTTTACGTTCCTTAATCGACGTAACCTTAAAATGATTGAAGACATTTCTCGTAATATATGATACGTATATGTTGCGGATTTGTTACAAGAAATGACTTGTGACATTTATGTCACACATTATACATATTTGCTACGTAGCCTATACTATGAGATTATAATATCACCAATGTTCTGTAATTGTTACAGCAATGTTCTATAATTGTTACGGATTTGTTACAAGAAATGACTTGTGACATTTATGTCACACATTATACATATTTGCTACGTAGCCTATACTACGAGATTATAATATCACCAATGTTCTATAATTGTTACAGCAATGTTCTATAATTGTTACGGATTTGTTACAAGAAATGTCTTATAACATTTATGTCACAGTGTGACATATTTGCTACGTAGCCTATACAACGAGATTATAATATCACCAATGTTCTATAATTGTTACAGCATCGACTCGTAACAGTTTGACAAGTTTACAGTACATGTAAATATCTCGTATAAGAGTGACGAGATCTTGACGTATCAATGTTACGTATTTGTGATGTCTATAGTTTTTCGTAATTCCTACATCTTTCATTGACATCCTTACTACATATCGTCAGGACGTATTATATACATCTCGTTTACGTGTGTTATGAAAAAGTTACGAATTTGTGATGAACATTATATGACGTAGTTATTACATTTCAATTATACGTAAATGTTTCGTAAATCATCCAAGTGTGTTTGCTGGGATCGTTTCAAAATGCATGACTCTTGACACGAGTCAAGGAGGGGGGGGGGGGGGGGACAATACGATTGGTCTCATCGACACTATCTAGAAAATTCTCGATTCCCAAGCGTTATTTGACCAGCTGCATATCGGTTCACTTACGTTAACAATATAGATTTTCGCGTCTATATCGATAAGAAAAAAAGGATGGTTCCGAAATTGTATGTACAAAGATATTAAACTGAGTGCATAACCACGAGCTTCCGGTGTCCTGAAACTTGCTCGGAGCTCGCCCCTTCATAATTTTTCTTCCTTTATCTCGATTACCAACATTGCCCCCGGAGATATTATTTTGATTCGGGGAGGTTGAGAGGGAAAAAAACGTGCTGAAGCCGACACGCGGTTAACGTGAAGTGGGTATCTCGTAAAGTGTACATAATCTCCCTTACACAAATTCGTATATCTATAAAATTTGTATATACGTATATGCATGTGTATAGGCGGGTTTGGGTTTGTGTGCGGACCTTGCCGGAGGCACAAGCGAACGATGAGAGAGAAAAGACTCCAGGTGCAAAGCACTCGGGCGTTTTCTTTCGTCCTTTTTCAACGCTTGTGTATTATATATACAAGGATCTCATCTTTACGTCGTTTCGATCTCGTGCCCGCTTCGCGGGACCGTTTCTCGCTTCTTCCTTTAACCTCTTCGGGTTTTCGATGCCTCAAAATTCATATGAGCTATTCCGCATGTAGTTGAACATTTTTCGTTGATTCTGTATTTCGAATTTTTCTAACGATTTTCTCTTTCATCCTTTCAATTGAAATCCTAGATTTCGAATTTATCCAGCAATTCCTCGACTATCTTTTCTTTTTTTCGATAATTTTTCATTATCTTCAATCCTTCATAATTGAGTTTATTATACACAATGATGTTGAAGTTTGCAACGCAACGCTGCAATGCAACGGAAATGAGTTTTTTATCAACGGGTTATACGTAGTCAAGAAACCAAAAAAAAGCGATTTTTCAAGAATTTTTTCTGGAAAGATATTTTAATTGATTAGCGTAAAAATTTATGTACATATTTTTGTAACTTTTAACGTTATTTTGAATTTTTTCTTTTTAAAAAATAATGATTCTTGAAGCTGCTGTAGCCGATCTCCTGGAGGTTCTCTAAACACGGCGTCTCGCGATGAGCACGACATCTTTGGGTTGGATCATCCAAAATGTAGAACAATAAAAAAGATTTCGTTCATAGAAGGTATAATCTAGTATTTAATCGAAAGAATAAGTAAAATATTTGTTTTTAACAAAATAGCGGCTTCCCAAAAAAAAAAAAATCCGATTTTTCATGAAAAATTTTGCCTGAAATTATTTATGAAATGAAAAATATTAATTGGTAAAAAAAACCTTCGATTAATTACTAAAAAATATATTTATAAAGCTTGTGTAAGAATTTGAGATGATCGGTTATGCCGTTTCTGAGAAATCTTGCTCACCGACTTTAAAAACACAGTTTTGAGAAAAACGCGTTCGAAGTTTCAAAAGCAATTTACCCATAGTAATTACGAGTCTACAAATATGTTCATAACTTCGAAAATATTGGTTGGATTGACATAAAATTTTCTGCGTGTATAGATAAATATACAGGGTGTCACATAAGTAACGGGACGGCTGAATATTTCCTCAGCTAAGATATTTTTCCAAAAGGTCAAGGTCATTTTCGTAGTAACTTCTGACTAGAAATTCAATGGTGACCTTAATTTTGACCATGACGATCACCTTCAAGGTTATTTCAAGGTCAACTTTTGTTTTTCAAATGGAAACCCCCTTTTTGACATCAGCAATCAAAAGAGCGAAACATTTCACGTTCAAATATGTACTTAGGTCAGAGGCACATTTTGACCTTGAAGGTCCTCTAAAGTCAATTAAACTTAAACAAGGTGTGGATACCTTTGGGAATTAAAGCTTTTCACATTCTTTTGTAAGGACCAAAGTTATTTATTTTAACAAGGTATATACATTTACTAGTGACCTTGACGATCACCTTCGAGTTGATTTCAAGGTCAACTTTTTTTCTCAATGGAAACTTCTATTTTTAAGTTCTGAAATCAACAGAACGAACAGTTTTACATTTACATGAAAAGATTCAGAAAAAAGCAATCAATTTTTTCGAAATAAGTTTGATTTCAGCACTCACAAATACATGTTTCGATTTTTTTAAAAAAGTTGACCTTGGAATTACCTTGAAAGTCATCGTCAAGGTCGATACTTAATGCGCCCTGTTGAAATTAAAAACTTTGGTCCTTATAAAAGAATGTGAAAAGCTTTAATTCCCATAGGTATCCACACCTTGTTTAAGTTAAATTGACTTTAAAGAACAACCTCCAAGGTCAAAATGTACCTATGATCTAAGTACATATTTAAACGTGAAATTTTCCGCTCTTTCGTTTGCCGATGTCGAAAAGCGAGGTTCCTATTTGAAAAACAAAAGGTGACCTTGAAATACCCTTGAAGGTGATCGTCAAGGTCAAAATGAAGGTCACCATTAAATTCCTCGTTAAAAATTACTACAAGAATGACCTTGACCTTTTGGAAAAATATCTTAGCTGAGGAAATATTCAGCCATCCCGTTACTTATGGGACACCCTGTATGTAAATTACGAAAATGTAACTTGAAAAATTAATTTTTTGAATCCTGATTGCGTATAACGCCTTAATTCATTTTTGATTATGTTTACGGTTTACTCATGCAATCAGCATCCCAAGTTCTTAATGACGACCCCAAAATACATTTGAACGATTTTTCTCCTTGAAAACGTCTTAGGAAGAATGCATTTTTCTTTGAAATACACTATTTCCGTTGCATTTAAATAGTGCAAATTTTAACATCGTTATATACATGTACTCTATGTAAAATATGTAAAATGTAATGATTTTTATAGGCTGTTTGTTTTACATTGACGTAATCATCACGTGTGACTAAGAATTTTTCATAGAAAACAAAGAATATTTTGTTTTTTCGAAAGATTATTTTCTGTAAAAGCGATATTTTTTAGAAGTATAAATGTACTCTGCACATTTCAGGCTTATCGGAAAAAAATTGATTGAAATAAATTAATTGAAATAAATCTTTTCATTACGTTTAATCCACTTTTTACATTTCAAACGTGCTTTTTTTTCAAAACTGAGTTTTCAGGCAGTGAGAAAAATATCTCAAAAGCTATTGCTTGAATATTTCTGAAATTTTCGGGGGGTTTTTAGACGTAAAAAGCTTAATTCCGATTTTGAATTGATTAAAAAAATCGCAAAAATAGAGTCTTGAGCTGCCTGACACCCCTAATTTAGGTTTTACGAGTTCAATGTCTGGCAGAAAAATCGTATCGCTTTGCGTGGAATAGTCCGTATGAATGTGTGCGGTCGACGCACCCTGTTGGTGGTGGCCCCAAAGGTGGTGGCTCGCACATCCTCGTCTCGCTTTGGAGGAAGGAAGAGGTAGAAGCGATATATACATATACATATATACATGTATGAGAGGTTTCTCAGGTCCTTTGGGTTCGGGGTTCCGCGACTATACATCGCGTCTTCCCGTGATCGCGAGCGCCGGGAACGGGGGGCCTTAAGAGCAGCGGGACAGCAGCTGCAACGTATATATACGTACCCCGTACTCCCGAGATGATATAGTATATATATATATGAAAATACAATTCTCGATCATGGCACGAGCCTCACTCGCGGCATGTGTTTCCTTCCTCGCTCCGTCTGCCATTTTTTTCTCTCCACGAAACTTCAATCTTCCAATATCTATCAGTACATGAATACACCGAGACTTCCTTCCATCCTCCGTCCATTATACTTTGTTCGAGGAAGAATTCGTATTGAATTTCGATTTTTTTTCTTCATCATAACGCCTTTTCTCGTCTTTGTACATTCGTTCTCCTTCTCTGGATTGTTCGATTCATGCCAATTTCACCTGACAACTTTGCGAAGCTACAATGTCGAAAGAAATGAAAGAGCGGAAATATATCGCCTGCTACCGATAAAGAAAGCGTGACCCCAACAAAAAAAACTGAGTTACCGGCTGAAAGGAGATACCTAGCATGAAAATTCGCGAGTTGTGGATTTTTTGCGTAGGCGTAAGGTATAAGTAGATATAAAGTTTACATAAAAAAGGTTCGATATTGTTATTGTTACGTCCTGGCCCTTTTTCGCACAATATACAGACGACAATTTTCATGCTCGATCGTAACAGTTATATTAAATTTTGCCATAAGTGGCCCGTGCAGAAATTACGGTAGAGATCCAGCTGGATTCTCATAATTCATCCTCATGGATCAAGATCCTTCTGGAGATCGGACCAGATTCCATGACCGGAATGAAACGTTTGTAAAATGGAATCTAGCAGGGGGAGCTCTTCTAGAACAGAACGGATCCGTGACTGTGTCCAGGGCGGATCTTATTTGATGCTTGAATGATCCATAGCGGATTACTGAAGAATCCTATAGGATCGTTAAATAAATTATATTTATTAAAATGGGCATTTTTCCAGGAAGGCACCTAAGCTACACACATTGTCTTTATTAATGATTAAAATGTTGTGTGAACGTGTGTTGCCCAAACGACTTGCTGAAGCGCGCCCTATAATTAGTTGCAAGTAATATAATCACAAAAAAATATTTGAAAAAAAAAATGTTTTAGCGTTATAATAAGAAGTGAACCCGGGGCCAACCAGGGATCCAGCAAGGACTCCTCATTAGGATATTCCTAAGAAATCCCGATCAAGATTTTACAGGAAACTGGAAAATCCTAGCAAATTTTTGCACAGGAATATTCATTTCGGCGTTGCCCCAACAAATCCTGATCGAGATTTAATCGAAATATGAATTTTTGGGGTGCTGGCTAGAACACCTCTGGGGAACTAACCGGAATCCAGCAAGAACTCCCCTTTTAGGGCATCCCAAAAGAATTCCGAACGGGATTTTACTGGAAACTGGGATACCCCAACAAATTTCTGCACGGGGGTCGATATGCTTATCAATAATCATGTAATTTCAATTCATTCAACATGTAAAGGAGGCCCAAATGATAATTTAAAATACCTCACACATCGAGAATTGCAATCTGAATTCATAACCGGAATTCGGAATCTTAATTCAGAAAGCCCAGAATGGCATGCAATTGAGCTCGTTTGCTCACACGCTTTAATTTTTTCCGGTTCTACATTTTTTACATCGATCTGGTAGAATGATATTGACGAACGTTCTGAATTCTGGACCAGACATATTCAGATTCTGAATTAAGAACGTGCGTCCTTACATATATTTAGGGGGGTGACATCGCTATCTATCCTTGTACTTCAAAGTGCTACGCATTCTGTCCGCATTTTTTAGTTCTTCTTTTACTCTGTACGTGGCGCTAGTTGTTCTCGTATATATGCTTTACGGCGAGCAGAAGACTGCTAGCGCCATGAGTGACGAAATTTGGCGTAAAAAAAGACGGATACTTTGCGTTTCGATTCTAACGGTCAGTGTCACCCCTTTGCTAACTAAGATCTTGGCGAGGGAACGTGTAACTTTGCGTACGACAATAAAGTTAATATGAAGTATTTGTTAATATGTCGGGATAATTTCGCAACTTCTTCACTGTGGCGTGGTACTCCACTAGGCCTAGGTACTCCAGTAGGCCTCCCTCACTGTATTTAGGATTGGAGGATGAATCCAATATCTTCGTTTGTGATTTTTTTTTTTTTTTTTTTAGTTTTCAACAAAAACAATGCGATGAGCATCATATCCTCGTTCATATCAAGAGATGCAACAGCGTTTGAACGCCAAGTATTATTTAACAGAAATGTAAATGCAAATTCAGACTAGAGTCGTTTCACGGCGGTAAACAAGACTATCGACCTGATTTTTTAAGCAACGTGTGTGATAAGTAGCCGGAATTCAGATTCTCAATTCCGGTTCTGAATTCAGTTTGCCATTCCGGGTGTGCGAGGCCAGACTTACGTTTTTTATCGCTGACGGTCGATATGTAATAAAAGAAAAAAAAGTTGTCCGAAAGAAAGGAGCAAACAGTCGGGTGTTTATCGTCTTGAAACTTATACAACATTGTATATTATTTATATAATGCACCTCGCGCAAAGCCACGCCACATCTGTTGCTCGAGAACTTTGGGTTTTCGGACGCCCCAGAGTTCTTTCGGGAAATAAAATTAATGCAATTTTTTTTCGTTCATTTTTTGCCCTCTTCGACTTCTGCTGCCACTTCTCCCGGTGTGTGTCTGTGTTAGTGTGTGTATCGGAGCACCAGCAGAATCGCGAGAACCGCAGCGTGCAACGAACTTGCCATGAGTTTTCGTGGTTGCCTCTCGTAGTCGACGTCGGAGCGCATCTGCTCTCGGGGTCTTTTTCGATGAAGTGATTTCGCGCGTTGTATTGTGCACATTTTTTTTCTCTTCTCCACGACCACCTCCGTATATCCCGTATGTAATAGGAGGGTACGATTTGGAAAATCGGAGTATTTTATAATCGAGCGTGGCCACGTGTTGATGCGAAAACAGAAATTAACAATTTTGCTTGAATTCATCATATTTTAGATTTTATTTATATTATGGTAATTTGTTAATAATTATTTTTAGATCATTTTAATTTCAAATTATTATTATTATTTCAATTTTAGCTCATTCCTAATTTTTCTTACCTGACTTACAAACTAGTGTGCACGATTTTTCATCTCACTTTTATTTCGTTTGCTGTTTCGTCGTTTTTATTTTGCGTTTTAAAATTAAGGAGAACAAGTGAGCGTCAAAATGCCGATTTTTGAACACAAATATAAATGTCCATTGAATACGTGTAAACCTGATCAATGGTTAATCATTTGACGTATCGAATGAAGAAATTTCGGACGTTAGTTGGAACCCTTAAGGTGCAACCATTCTCTCATAAATCAGTTTTCGAGTTTCACTGCACTGTGCACGATTCTGACCAAACCGCTTGATGGATCTTAACACTTTTCCGGACTGCTTCAGAGCGGCACATTTTTTTTAGATTCTTATTATAGAGTTACAGGTCACTTTTTGAATCTTTGAAACAGAAAATGGGTCAAAATTTTAAAAAGCGGCCTGTAACTCCATAATTAGGACCTAATAAAAATGTGCTGCCCTTAAGCAGTCCGGACAAGTGTTACGAAGGAAATGAGACGTCGTAGGATAAGATCCATCAAGCGGTTTTGGTCAGGATCGTGCATAGCGCAGTAATACTCAAAAATTGATTTATGAGAGAACCGCTATACCTTAAGGTTTCCAACTAGCGTCAAAAATTTCTTCATTTGATGTACGTGAAATGATGGACCATTGGTCAGGTTTACACGGATTCATCGAACATTAATATTCATGTACAAAAATTGGCGTTTTGACGCTGACTCGGTCCCCTTTATACGCCTGCACCGCTGAACTTCTGTAATGCTTATTTTTTGCTCGTATGTCCAGCACGTAGAATTTTGATCTTCAGATTAGGGATTGTAAAAATGCCGTAACTGGGAACAGCGAAGACGTAAAATTAAGAGGCGCTTTTTCGTCGTAATTGACCGGTATTTTTGGGCGGACAAAAAAGGCCAATGAATACAAAGCAGGTATAACTTTCGTGGCACAAGGTTTTCATCTGCCCTTTTTTCTGGAGCAGATTACGAGGGGAATGAAAATCTGGCCGCACGAAAATATCCTCGATCTTGCAGGCCTCGAATCATCCGAAGACGCGTGCCCGAAAGATCCTTCCATATGATCTATTTATGCGTCCAAACGCGCGCGCGTGCGTGTGCGTGTGTGTGTGTGTGTGTGTGTGTGTGTGTGTGTGCGCGCGCACGCGCGTGTGCGTGTGTATGAATGTCGAAATGCACCTGGTGCATTTTCTTCAGCAGCGCGTGCAAGGCACGTGGTCCCACCTCGTCCTTTTCTTGCTGTTATTGCCTCGAGCTCAAGAAACGACCTGGAAAATCGATGAAGTGAAATTCTTCCTTCTTGGAAAATTGAATTCTATGGATTTTTCCCTTCAATATGTATTATTCTTCCGCCATTATTCTCTTGGCACACTTCTCACAATACGGACCTTCATAAGTACCTTTATATGTGGATTACAATGCTGAATTAGGCGAGTTCACCAGCCATCACGTACCAAAGCTTCACCATGGAATAATCGACTCTTGGATCTTACGACAGATCAATGATTTTTTTTTCATTTCAGGAAAATGCCTTGAAATAATTTTTGACAAATGATTCATGAACATTTTCAAAGTGCTTGCACCATATTACCCTTAATACCCCAGGGATGCCACGGACCTGGAAAACCGGGAAAAGTCGGGGAATTTTTTCGAATTTCTGGAAATTTTCTGCGCCGTTATTATTTGTCGCTACACTGCTGTCCAAAAGTTTGAAAACGCACTCACCCCGATTTCACGCCGGACTGCAAGTTCGCAAAAATATTCAATTTTTCGCCAAAAACGACCATATTTATAAAATGTACTCCATGTATTTATTGTACCCAATGTATTTATAAAATGAACTCCAAAACTAGTCGGTTTTCGTGAAATAATAAGAGAGAAAATGTTGCATACAATCATTCTGGATTTAATGAAATTTTTTCAGAATTTTTTAAAAACATTTTTTCGTAAATTTGTGCCGTCAACGAGATTTTTTTCATTCTTAACAATCGGGCCTCTTACTTTCTCGATACTAGGGCGATTTTTTTCGACTTATTTTTTTTCTTTTACTCCCCATCCGAAATTTCGTTGTATACACCGAAAAAAAGATTTAGTGATATCAACTACCCAGCTGCGATCACGGAAAATTCGTTTGAATCAATCGTCACATATTTGATTTCACTACCCCGTTGTTGAAATAATAAAACTGGTGTCGCTGTTTCGAATGTGTACTGTATTCACCGCAATCACAACATTGGATCAAAATGATTTCAAACGAGATTGATTCAACAACTTGTTTTCTCATTTAATCGAATATTTAGTCATTTACGGGAAGTAAATAAAATTGTTTTATCTGTATGTTTCGTCTCATCAACAAAATCTAGTTTTAATTCGAGCTATTCATCCAGTTAAAAAGAATAGTAAATGCTTTCAAGTCGATCAAATTGTTCGATAAATTTGACTAAATATTTCAATGTGGCCACAACACATAGTACGTATAGTAACTACCACGATCTCGGCACTTCGCCCGAGATCCGTAAGGTGGCGACGATCGGCGTGCGCTCTCGCGCCAGCGAGACAGCCACCGAGCACCGATAAGTACAAGTGTATTACCAGCATCGGAGTCCTCGATTAACTTTAAATTGATGGAACACTACCCGCGCTCTGTGGTCGCGCAGTTCTATGGACTAAAGACTACATATTTGAATGAGATCACCATTGCACTTTGGTGACGCTCGTGCTCTTTATGGGCGCAAAGATAAATAAGTTAAGTTTTCACTTAACTGTTTAATCTCACGATTAATTAGTCAAGTAAAAGCTCTCGTAGCTTAAAAAAATATTGCATATCATCAAATGTTTTATTAATTCAATTTAAATTTTCTACCTTTACATTTTTTTCCGGTGAACAACATCTGGATTGCATAGAAAATATAAACTGCTCATTTAACTAAACCATTTGGTTATGCACTCGTATATTGAGTGCATTTTACCAAATATAGAATCAAAACAATGTAATTTCCAATTGAACGGATTCTCTGCTCTGTTGTGTCAAAGATATATGTATTTATTTAGTTAATTCAAGCCATTTTTTTTTCCCTTTACCAAACCTTTTTCTCGGTGTATGTCTGAAAGAAAATTCCCTGAAAGTTACAGTTTTATGGTTTATTATGCTATCGCATTGATTTTGATCGCAATTTACGCAGATTTGAACGATCTTTGAAAGTGTCCCCAACAGCGTAAGTGTAACTTACACTGGTGAGATGGTACAAGGTCACTAAAGTTGTCGCAGCTTCCCAGAATTCTCGATTTTTGGTTGTTATCTCCGAAATAATTAACTTAACCCAAAAATCGTAAAAGGAAATTTTGTTGAAAATTTAATTTCCGAATCATTAACGTTAGTTTCATTGTCCCTAATTAAACCGTGTTTTGACGCCCCGCCCCCCTCCCCATAGATAGCCTGGAAAATTTCCATTTTTAGTCTGGAAAACCTGGAAAAGTCAGGGAATTTCAGCTTCAGAATTTCGTGGCAACCTTGCCTTAATACTCTCAATACTCTTAACCCTTACTTGCCATACTTCCGCGAAGTAACACGCTTGCCACAATGGGGTGTCGGCCACCCCAGCCATTAAAACTACAACAAAAAATTAACTATTGGATTTTTTTTTTCTTAATTGATTTCCAACTTCTCAAAAGCTTACTTTAAAAGATCATACAGATTCAAAAATTAAATTTGAGTACCCTAAAAAATGTGCAGAAGCAAAAAAAAATGACAATTTTTACAAAAAAATCACATTTATTTTTATTTTTTAATATTAAGGGCTAACATTTCAGCTGAGTCTTCTACTGATGTATCATTATAAAAAATATATATTAGTTTACTGGATCTTTCAAAAAAGGTATTTATTCCGAGAAATGAAGAACGAAATTTTACGGGAAAATGAGATATGAATTTTTGCCAAAAAATGCTATTTTATTTATGAAAAAACAAGAAAATCTTACATTATTTTTACTGAAAATGATGAATAACATTATTCGACAGAAAAACTAATCAATCTGGAGTATTGTTTTATATATAAACAGTCATTGCACATAGGTACGCTTGCAGTTGACATACTGCACTATGACAGGATGCACAGCCTGATTTGCTTTTCCTGTCCACTTTTCTTGTGCAGATTTCACATCGACGTTGAGTCGACGCATTTGAAATAAGAAAAGTACAAAATCAAAGGTGGTAAATTATAGTTGTTGGAACGTTTTAAGAGGGTCGAGTCAGCGTCAAAACGCCGATTTTTGAGCAAAAATATAAATGTTCGTTGAATACGTGTAAACCTAACCAAAGGTCCATCATTCGACGCATCAAATGAATAAATTTTTGACGCTAGTTGGAACCTTAAGGTGCAGTGGTTCTGTCATAAGGTACAGCGGTTCTCTTATAAATGAATTTACACGGCGTCGAATTTTCTTCGTAACACTTTTCCGTACTGCTTCAACACGGCAAATTTTTTTTTATGTTCTTTTTGTAGAGTTGCAGGCTACTTTTTGAGTTTTTTAAACAGAAATTGGGTTAAAAATTCAGATGGTGCCCTGTAACTCAATTGAGAAAATTAAAAAAAAAAGGTGGGGTGTAATCCACCCCTAGGTGGCAAGTAAGGGTTAATAGTCACACCGGGTGAAATATACCCCAGCCGTTTTTTGACCTGATATATCTTCCATAAAATTTGGGAAAATGTGAAATTTTTTTTGCATATTTAAAATCACACTTCTCGAAAATAATCTGTATGTTCGTGTAGAAAAAAGTTGACAGTACATTGCAGTTTTTTTTGTTTTTGAATTCTTAAATAATTTATCTCATTGCAAAATGATTGTGGTGAATTTCACCCTACAAATAACTTTTACGTAAATTTTTCGAAGTGTGACTATTAAGGGTTAAATTTTCATTGGAACTAATAGAGGATTTTTTACGTAAATGTGTTTGTGCTGAATAGCGTGCATTGCAGTTCACGAAGACATTCCTTCTGCTCTGGGACAGGATGGTGAGGAAAAAATATAATAATCGAAAGCAGACACAAGGGAGTAAAAGAGTGGGGTCCTCGATATCGTATACAAAGATCTTTCTGCTTAGCTTGTGGCTAGACACGAGGGAAAGAAAATACGTCTCGTCGTCTCGCGAGATAGACGCGGCGAAGTTCGAATCTCCACTTCATTCTCAGATTTTGGTGTACAAGTTTAATAACGAAATACTCTCATGGATAATAGCTTACAAGTCATGACTTATAATTCATGATATATAATCTTTGACGCATAACTGATGACTTGAAATAATTACGAATAACAATTCACAGGACTCCTAAGTCCTGAAATAAGTCACAAAACCCAATTGGCGACCCCAGAAGAGGAGTCAAATTCTTTTGTGCCATAAGTCTGAAACTACAAGTCCCACGAAATATCAGCTCTTCTGAGTTATGATTCGCGAGTCATAAGTTGCAAGTCTCCCTGATCACAAGTAGCACTTCACGAGTTACAGATCCAGTTATAACTCTCCTGAATCACGACTTACGATTCTCACATAATTCATAATCTCTCGAGTTGCAAGTCTCAATAGTACAATAACTAAGAATTATTGAGTCATAAGTCACGACTGGAAAATTTATGTCATCACGATCTCCTTGAGTCACGAATTGCGAGTCTCAAGACTTGTGACTTACGACTATGGATTTCAATTCCTTTGGCATACAAGTCGCAAACTACAACCCTAAAACAGCTTCAAATTTTCCAAGTAACAAGTCTCTAGTTAAGAGTCGTAAGTCTCTCAACGAACTCTCTCAAATCACAGTTCACGAGCGGTGAGTCCCATAACTTACAAGTCATCTGCGTGTCACATGTAGGCTATAAATATCACAAGTACAAAACCGTTAAAGTTACAAGTCGCGATTCTTGAAATCCAAAGTTCTCCCAAGTCCCAAATTGTAAGTCTCGCGAGTCATAATTCTCTCGAGTCGCATCGCAAAATTTATAAATCTCTCGTGGCTGCGAGTCCCACGAGTCATACGGAACTTCAAGAGTCGTAAGTTACAAATCTCACGAGTCACAAGTCTCTTAAGGGGGTTGGGTCAGCGTCAAAGCGGCGATTTTTAATAATAATTCATAATTTTTGTAGAATGCCTACAAATATGATGTATCGCCCACCGTTTGAGGTACCAAATGAACAATTTTTGGGGAATAGTTAGAACCCCTAAAGTGCACCGGTTTCCTGAAAAACCTAGTTTTCAGTTTTTACACTCTGCGTGTGATTCAGAATAAACCGCTCGACGGATTTTGTTCTGCAACGTCTCATTTTCTTCGTAACGCTTTTTCCCACAGGATGAATTCTGCACATTTTGAATGAAGTTAAAATTGTGACCAGGACAATGCCTGGAAAGTTCAAAACAGGCCAACAATTTCAAAACAGGCCGGCAACTCTGAAATAAAGGGTGAAACAAAATATGTGCCGCGTTCATCCAATGGGAAAAAGCGTTACGAAGAAAACGAGACGTTGTAGAACAAAATCTGTCGAGCCGGAGCCACAATGACAAAAATAAGAAACAAGGAATAAGAATCAGCCATCCGATTGGCGTAGTTTCTCTAAAGTGCGCAGCGATTGGCTGATTCTTATTCCTTATTTCTTATTCTGTCCTCGTAATCACGGACGTTAACCCGTTGTATTGTTTACTTAAATTATAATGTTAAAAAATATGACATGTGATTTTTTAAAGTGACAATTTGTGCAATTCGATCGAGTGTAGTGTGGTTTATTGTGTGGGGATGTTTTTTTTTCATTAAGAAAATTGTGTATTTCAGGAACTTAAGGTTATGTTTCATATAGTTTTTTTCTTTGCATAAAAGTAATAACATTTGGAAAGAAAAAAATTTAATCCATAGAAGTGTACTAATTATCAATCATTATATTCTAAAGAAAAAAAACATTTTATCAAATAGTAAGAAATGTCTAAAATTTTTGTCCAATTAGTGTTTTTTTGGCGAATACGTTGAAAAGTTATAAATGAATAGAACAAAAATATAAAAAATGCTATGTTAAAATTGTTTAACTCATTTTAAACTCTTGGAATAGTTAAAATGTATCAAAATGAAAGTACATGGTAAAAATAAAAATAAAAATCGTTCACGCATCTTCGTGCAATGAGCGAAAAACTAAAAAAAAAAGTTATTTTCGTTAAAACAAAATGGTTCAAAGAACTGTAAAGACTTCAAACTCTACAGAACACTTCTTAATGATCCTATAAAGAAAGTCTATAAGTTACAAAAACATTGGTTTACAGGTTGCGGAGATCTGACTCTGGACGGACACAAAAATGACTTTTTGGCTCAAAAATGACTGTTTTTTTAGGAAATTTCACATTCAGCATTGTCTGAATGGATTGAGTCAAAAAATGTTTTGAGATTATAGTGAAACAAAACTGTGCTATAAATTTGAACCGGATCCCTTCGTGGATTGCTGAGTTATGAGCACATACAGACAGCCGACCTGACGGAAAATCCAAAATTTTTTGTTTTGGTAAAATATGCCAACATATGTTGGTATAAAGTTTGTATGGTTGTTTTCATAAGGAATAGTTTTTTGGAAGGCAATACTAATAGGCACTTTTCATGTATGGTGAGTGCCTAAAAATCGCCATTTTGACGCTGACTCGACCCACGTAACCAACGAGATTCATAAACGCTCACTTTGCGCCATCTTTTTTCTCTTTCTTCGGTTGTAAAATTGACACACAGATGTATTCGGTCAAGACGCGCCCGATAGCCTCTTCCCCGGTCATCACGTGCAATCGCACCACGACTGTTTTATTATCATTATCACTTCCGGTATCTTCGTATCGCCCCGTTCCCTCCAATCGCGGCTTCTTACGGGCTTGCGAGCACGCGCGCTCGTAAAGAAAAATTCTTAAAAGGCCCCGGCTCTCTCATTACTTATTATAATGCCGACAGACACACATACACACACACACAGCCAGGAATCAAAGCCCTGAGGAACAAGAAGAGGGATGTTGAGAGGAAAGGAAGAGTTTCTCTCGCCCTCTTCGTCTCGCTTATGTTCTTTCCGATCGTTGCATCGTTCGATCTTCGAGCGTTTCTCGCGATGTCAGAATGACGCTCTGTCTTCCTTTCTCTCTCTTAGTCGAACCCAAGGGTCGATGGTTATCGGACTTCCTGTCCGGTTCGCCCTCCGATGCGCTCTCGCAGCTATACGCCGCCCGACGTCGCTTTGACGCCATTAAAAACAAAAAATGTACCGCAACATATATTTATGTGTGTGCGTAGACGAAAAAAACCTCTGACGAAAAAGAACAAGTAGAAAGCGGCAAGAATATATATACAATTTGAAAAAAAAAAGACGAAGAAAAAACAATGAGAGCCTAAGACGCGGATATAATCAACACCGGGCGGCACGCGGCGCCTCTTTCCAATACTTTGTGGATTTTTTTCATCCTTATGCTCTTGTTCTTACTGAAGTCGTGCATAGTCAAAAAACAAGAGAGACGGAGAGAAACTTTATGTATGTGTGTGTATGTGTGTTCTTCGGGCCATGTGCATCTGCTGTCCCGAAAAGACGTGATCCATTTGGCGTCTTTACAAGCTCGGAGCTACACGAGACCGTTTTATAGCAAGAAACTCAAGAGAATTTATTCATATTCAAAATTTACAAATGGTAGAGCCTGCAATGCTCTATTTTTCGGATCAATTCGACGCGATAATTGACAGAGAAGTATGGGAATTGACCAGACGAATCATGAAGATTGAATTAAACCAATTATTGATTCCTCGTCAAGTGTTAGATTTTCGATTCGTGATGTAATCGAAAAATTCATTTATTTCGGAGAGAATTTTGTCGATTAATCGATCCTTCATGTTAGTTTATCAACGATTTTTTGGGAAATTTCTTTTTTTTTTCAAGAAAAGTGTTGAAAAGTGTTCTTTAAAATAATTAATATATTTTTCATGGTTAAACGTGGAAGAGTGCATTGGGTCATCAGGAAAAATAAGTAAACGTTGTTCGTACATTTAAAAGAATCAATCCAATCGTTGATCTCTGTAAATTTTGGCATGGAAATAATTTTTTATCATCAATAATTACACTGTAAAAAATGTTATTAAATTTAATGCACAAAAGTATATGAAATTTCAATAACAAGTATAAGAAATCGAAACTAATATACATTGTATTGGAAAATTAACAATTTCATCTTAAATTTAATATTTGTATATTAAAATTAAAAAAGTGAACATTGAAAATTAATATCCCCGTATATGAAAATGGTCTTTATATACTTTTTTGCAATTTTAAGATCCACTATTCGGAATTAATACACTTATATCTTAAAATTACAATCAGCAATTGTGAAAAATGTAAACATTGTTTTTAAATTTAAAATACAAAAAAATATGAAATTTCACTAACAAGTATACGAAATCAAAATTAAAAGCATCGTATTGGAAAATTAACAATGGCAACTTAAATTCAATTTTTGTACATTAAAATTAAAGGAGAGAATGTTCAAAATTAATATTGGTATATTAAAATTGAAGGAGTGAATGTTGAAAATTAGTATCCCCGTATATGAAAATGGTTTTGATATGCTTTTTCGTAATTTTAAGACCCATTATTGCAAATTGAGATACTTATTTCTTAAAATTACAATCAATCACTGTACAAAATGTTATTAAATTTAATACACAAAAAATATGAAATTTCAATAATATGACTGTGAAAATTATTTTTAAATTTAAAATACAAAAGAATATGAAATTTCAATAATAAGTATACGAAATCGAAATTAATAGACATTGTTTGGAAAATAAACAATTTTAACTTGAATCCAATAATTGTATATTACAATTAAAGGAGGGAACTTTGAAAATTAATATCCCCGTATATCAAAATATCTTATCACCCCCGAATACTAAGTCTCATCCAGATTAAATAATTTTTCATTCTGGGCCGCCATATTGGAGGCGCCATTTTGAATTTTAGAATTTTTAGTTTAGATTGGTGATCAACGATCCCAAAAACTCTCGATCACCAAATTTCATTCAAATTAAATCATTATTGCATTTTGATCCTCCATTTTGAATTTTAGAATTGTTCAGATTCATGATCAGCAATCTATGGAACTCCCAATTACCGACTTCCATTAAAATCGGACCGTTTTTCAATTTCAATCTGTCATATGGGATCCGCTATTTTAAATGGTATGAAGTTTCGAATTCGAATCGAGATTCGAATTCGCGAATCCGAAAATCAACTGTCACGGATTATCGCACCTTCAAAAGCATATATCATTTTTTTCGGTATTCCAGCATTCATATGTCACACAAGTAGAAGGAGTTCATAAGTACTCGATAGCGTAATAGGTAGCGTGTTAGAGGTAGATAGGTAGGATGGTAGGTAAGGTCGAGGGTTCGAATCCCGGTCTCAGAGAGAAATTAGATCGGACAATTCGTGCAGATTTTTTTTTTTCTATGAATCTCTTTTTGGGGCCTATTCGGGAAGGGCTATATATTTTTTAAAACATGTTTAACCACAATTAATTCCAGAAACGATAACCTAATTTTAATAACATGAATATGAAAATTCAGACTTATGTAAAGTCATTTTAATATACGAGCGTATATTAATTTTAATATTTCATCATGTTTGAAAATTAACTTACTGTGATTAAAATTTAATATACTCATCGATACTCATTTTCAAATTATTTTTCCCACTTCATTTTGAAAATCAAGTTCCGGTAATGTAAAATTGATATACAAAAGTATTTTAAAATTAAAAGAAGTTATTTGATTTTTCATATACTTATATTGGAATATTACTGTACACAAGTATATGAAATTTAATATGCGGTATATGCGGTACGGCATCCAGACTTCATATACTTTATATTAATTTTAATACAAAATTTTTTTTCAATGTAGGAATCCAATTAATCAACTACTTCTAGTAGTATCATCCCTTCGAATTTTAATCAATGATAAATCGTAACTGGATTAAGGGGAAAGTCAAGGAATTTTTCCGACTGTTTTTAGTGGCCACCGTCTTTTACGTTCTGCACTTTAAAGCTTTCATTTGATGCACAGTACGATGATGTCAAAAAAAAGTTGCTTCGTTGTTCACCCCTCCTCCCCAAAGCCCTAACTGTTGCCGAACATTGGAATTCACACTTTTATAGTTAACGTCTCTTGTTCGGCCACTCTATCTTACAAATATGCTAAATATCAACTTTCTCTATCAAACGTTCTCTACCAAAAAAGGAATTACACAAAAATGCTGAAAAAAACCTCGTTGTATCATTCTCTTTTGCGCGCTTTTGAGCATAAAAGCGTATACAGTAGAGAAAAATTACAATGTCGTCCAATTACACACCACCCGGCGCGTTTACAATTACCGCAGTAACGAGACTGCAGAGTGCAAACGTACGACCGTGTTTCTCCACTATAATGAGAAATTTTGCTTCGGGACTGAACTTTACGCACGCGCATTAGAGGTCGCAGGAGAATTAAGGTAGTCACCCGAAACGGCGGGGGTGGGTGAAATAGATGAAAAAAATGACACCATTGGAAAAAGAGTGCACTGGGTGAAAAAATGAAGGAGTTGGAAGGAGGTTAGGGAAAAAATGTGGAATACGATAAAAAAAAAGTGGTGGAATAACAAGAATAATGGAATAATGAGGAGAGCTCGAAAGAGCGGTCGTTTAACCAAAGGAAAAGGCATTCGGGGTGTTTTATGTGTATATATATATATATATATATATATATATATATATATATATATATATATATATATACATATACATATAATCGAGGGTTGGGGGCTCGGTTGCAAGACGACGACGACGGACACGTGACCGGAAGGCGGGGGGCAGCGCGCACGCGCCGACGTACTCCACCTGGCGCATCACCTGCTGCCCCCCCCCCCCTCTGCTCCTCCTTAAGGCACTCTCTTTCTCGTCCTCCGCCTTCTATATACTTCTTTTCATTTTTTTCTAACCTTTTTTTCCCTCTTCTACCTTCCACCATTACCACTTTCAGCAACACCCTCACCCTCCCCCTTGTCTACGACCGTTCGTCTCGCAGACGCGATTCTGCGCCGGCTTGGCAGGGCAATCCGGGTCAGACGAGTCCGGAAGGCATTTAATCACGTCCTCATTAAATGGTTAATTTTAATTTATTCCGAAATATGCCGATTCCGAGTGCTCGACGCGCTCCGTTCCGAGAAAAACTCAGGAGCGTACGCGTGTAGTTTACATTGTATGTGTGGTGTCTACATTTTATCATTTGGGGCACGGCAAAATTTTACCTACGACTCTGTTCCAAACGTGTCGAGTTCAGAGCACTGTATCTATATATATGCCTCTCGCCATAGGAAACGCCCCCCCCCCTCGGTGGGTTTCTTATATCGAGAGTCCAGTGTAATAATTTTTTTCTGGAACAAAAAAAAATAACCGAGCAATTCCTTTAATTTCTCGATTATTTTTTTGTATGAGATCTTGAGAATTTGACATACGATTTGAAAAAATTGTGAAACTTAAAATTTTTTTTTATTGAATTGTAGAATGATAGATGAATTCCTTTTGGTAAATCTGTTAGGTTTCAATGCGTCATGGCGTTTTAAACATTTCAGAATTTATTGTAGAAAAAATCGTTTAGTAATGTTGAAATACGTAATAATAAATGACCCCAAAGATCGAAAAGATCTGTGGTGTTGAAGAAAAAGAATTGGCAAATTTGCACTGTCACGAGCGTTTCAATTGAGTTTTATGTCTCGACCATTTTGATAAAAATCTTGAATAATTTTTGAATTATCGTTGTGGAATTTTTTCGTACCTTGGTTCTTTTAAACGCGTCGTGATTTTTCGATTACATTTACATTCAGGTGCACCCATATGCACTATTGCAAGAATATGCATATTCGTCGCTGTTTGGCTGCTCTGGATCTGCATATATATATATATATATATATATATATAGGTACTCGTGCGATAAGGAAAAATAGTGTGGGGTGTAAAATAAAAAAAGCGAGAGGAATGGAAGTTAATTCCAGCAGAGAACGAAAGAGGGAGACAGAGAGACGGAGGGAGCGATCGTGTACGATTAAAAATAACACGAATAAAAGGTCAATCAATAATCATAATTAAAAGGATGTCCGACTCAAAACCTAAAGAGGCTCAATTTCATTCAAAATAATTGTAATCCGAAGTACAATCGATATACAATTGATGTATTGTTTTCAATTATTTTAAGTCCATGATAATTGAATTATCGGCCGAATTTTTTAGTGTCGCCTCACCAAGCATGCATACTAGGGTCGGCTGAAAATCCGCTTTTTTTGAAATTCTTCTACCAATACCGAAAACATTGCTTATTATGCTACAAAAAAAATATTTACTGAGGGAAAAATTTTTGAGTCAACATTTTAGGCTCGCCAAAGGTCGCCAAAGTTCGAAGTGTTGAAAAAAAATTTTTTGGGGCTTTTTTTTATTGGAAATTTAATTCTCTACAAAAAAGGTCCTAATATCAAATCATGCAGGATTGATAGTTTCTAAAATAATTGCTGTTTTGGTGAAAAAAATTCTTATTGCCCTCTATATTTATACTTTTTATGTGTAAAAATGATTGATAAACTTCTTATTTTATAGATGATTTAATTCTTTATCTAAATGGTCTCCGTGTGAGATCATGTAGGATCGATAGTTTCTAAGATCATTGGAATTTTAGTAAAAAAATTGTAATTTTCCCCGATCAAAATAATCATTTTTTGTTGCCCTAATGCGTACCCCATGCATACATTCAAATATTAAGAGGAGGATAAAGATCAACATAACCTCAAAAATTTTGACTAATTTCCGTCACTTTGCATTTTAAAAAATATACCTATGGATTTTTCGGCTAAAACCGAATCATGTTCCTTTAATCATCATTCTTTTAAAATTAAGTAGGAACTTTCTACTCCAAATCCACCCTCGGTCACACTGATTTCTCCTTCAAAGCGTGTACAAACAATTTTTGAAATCTTAGTAATTACCTTGACTGTACTTCGAGGATAGTCGTCGATGTACATTGAGTTACATTGCGCAAAATACATCAGTACGAGTTTATTGAGAAGATCGAGACAAAAAACGATACAAGGTGAAGGCAGAAGCATCGAGGTGCGTTTGTGTATGGCTAAGAGGGAAAAGGTTCTCGAGGGCACGTGACTGCGGGGCCTCCTCCCCGTATCACCTGCTCTCTCTCTCTTCACCGGGCCGCAATCGCGCGCGCGCGCGACCACCTTAAAGCCTTCGTCCTGGAGGACCTTCCGAGCAGAGGCCGAAACCCTTGGACGCGTTAAATATATACTCGTTCGTATCGCAGGGGTTTGTACGCAGATAGCTTATGAATAAAAGGGCGCAAGTCGAGTCCTCGTTAATGTTCGTTCCACGAGTACCATGACTTTAAGTCTACTAAGGCATTTTAATTCTTGTGTGTGTGTGGGAGCAGGCACGTGAGATGACGATGCAAAAGAGAGTAACAAAAACCTGGAGGCACATGGCGAACGGGCGTTCATAACGAGATGCTTTTTTTCTTCGTCTTTCTCTTTTCTTCTTCTCCTTCTTAATGCATTAATTAACCGGTATTGCTTAGTCAGAGCTCGGTCGGACGTCGGCTTCGATGATTTCGATATTGGAATTATAAACATTTCAATGGTACGGTGCAAGGAACACGGAAAAAAAGAAACAGCGGAAATCATAGAAAATAGGGTGACATATTTAACTTTACAGTAGAACTGAGTAATGTAGATCCTTTCCTACAAAAATCATGACTTTTCCTGTACACACGATATGTTTTATGAGAAAGGAGAAAACAGCAAAAAACACGTTCCAACCTATCAATTTTAAACTTCCTCGTCCGATATCTCAACAACGATCAACGATAAGTGAAAAATCCATATGACTTAAATCTAGAGCATAACAAAAGCAACAAAAAAGTTTATTATCACAATTTTCGTATCATGACGGAGAGCTGAGTTATCGCAGAAAAAAACAAAATTTCCCCTTTTTCAAGATGGCGGCGAAAGCTCATGGGAAATCTTGGTCGACAATTTGAAGTTAACCTTTTCTAAGCCCCCCCGCCGCCCCCCTACACACACACACACACACACACACACACACACACTATATCAAAAAATCAGCTCCCTTGGTTCATTTTCATTTTGAAATGTACATAATGACTGAACTAGCCTGGTTAAGCGTGATCCAGGGAACGAAAATTGTTTTTTCGGCTTCTCTCCTTGGACTAGATCTCGAAAGGAGCTTCACTCACAAACATGTTTCAACATGTTTTTATGAGAATTTCATTTTTATCGTCGGTCAGTCGGCTTCTGCAGGCGATTGTACATCGACTCAAGTACTTCAAGTTTGATTGAGTCGCGGAGGGGGGGGGGGGGGACAAAACACATTTTATAATTGACTTTGAAGGGTTATCTTCATTATTGAGTTACATTGTGTTCGGCTAGATCTAGTATGCGATGAAGGACAAGGTTTTTGGTATTTTCAAAAATTGACGGTGACACGATATATGGAAGAAAGCCATAGAAGTTCGCCTTCCTAATTTAGTTAAGATCAATTGTTTGTAATCAAATACAAGTTCTCTGAGAGTTCAAAAAAATTCCTCTTGGAATCTTCTGAGTGATCTTGGATTTTCATATCTTGTAATCTAATACACTGGCGCGTGCAAGTAAACTGGTGTATATACAAAAATATACGATTGATAATATCGCGTAGCGGGGGATGGAAGCGATTAGGCGAAAAAAAAGAACGTGAAAGAAAAATGAGCACGCGACAGAAGGAGGTCTGGAAAGTGGGCACGAGAGAGCATATGCCCAGGGTGTGCTTCGCCGCCCCAAAAGCGAGAGGGCGAGAGACTACGCATAGATATACACGTACAGACGCTCATCCTCTGGTCCAGGTGTTCGAAATCCTGTAGGTTGTGTGTGTTTATGTTTTTCCACAGCAAAATGCACTTTCTGTGCTTCTGAACACATGGCGAAACAATATGCCTTCGCTGACATCTGAGGATTAATAACGGGGCTGCTTCTAATTGTCAAAGTATGAAAATCACTTCGTTTTGAAACTATGTTTTTTCAATCATTCTATAAATATACCCTAAAGGGCTTGGCCAGATAACAATGGTGAATCTGCCCCCACCGAATTTTGTGGCGCTGGATTTTCCAAAGTTCCTAACCTAAAAAACAATTTTGTGCAAAATTAGAGCCTTCTAGATGTTGATGGGAAATTTTTTCTAGTTTTTTTAAAAGCTAAACTCTATTTTTAATCATCGAATCTTCCTTTAAAAACATGATTTTGTAACAAAGAGATTTTTTTACTATTGTGACAAAAATTTACAATATTTAACTCTTCCTGCTCTACATTCTAAAAACAAAGTGTCAAAATTCGACCTGTAACACATTAAAAAAACAAAAAACCATAAAATTTCTTATTTTACACTGGAAATTCATACACAAATCATTCTCTGGGTTTAATTAATGGGTGATCATGGCTGGGGTATTTGTGAGACAACTAACAGATGTAAATAATATGATTTTATTGCTAATTTTAGTTTATTCAACCCTTAGCATCTATATTGCAACATGTTAATCTTCATCGCTACCCCTGTTGATCACGGCATTGACCTCTTCAACATCGAAGCGTCCTGCTTCCTATTTTCCAGTCATGAGCACCCATTTATTAAACCGAAAGAATGATTTATATATGGATTTCCAATGAAAATGTATGGATTTTCCTACACAATTTTTCTCCTACATAAAGGTGATCCTACAAAAGAAATGCTACACAAAATATCCTACACAAAGTTTTGACCAGCATTTATTATCCTACACAAAATTAATGACCCCCCCCCCCCCCCCCATAACATTCTACACAATTATCATACACATATTTTCCTACACAATTATTAAAACCAAATTTATAATCCTACACATATTTTGATACACAATTATTTTTTTGAATAGAGGCCGTCGTCCTACACATATTTTGCTACACATTTTAATCTTATAATACAGACACATGATATCCGACACAACGATTATAACGTAGACTATTTTCCTACACACAATTTCCTACACAATTGAATCTTTTAATACAGGCTGTTGTCCTACACATGATATCCTACACAACGAGTTTAAGAATCGAGAAAGGAAGGGTAAGGCAGAGGAGGGGGTTTAGTCTACGTTATGATCGTTGTGTAAAATTTCATGTATAGGAAAACTTATAATACAAACATCATGTGTTTGTATTATAAGATTAAAATTTGGAGGAAATTATGTGTAGGAAATAATATGTAGAACGACGGCCTCTATTCAAAAAAATAATTGTGTGGTAAAATATGTGTCGGATTATAGATTTGGTTTTAATAATTGTGTAGGATGTCATGGGAGGTCATTAATTTTGTTTAGGATAATAAATGCTGCTCATTAATGTTGTGTAAGATAATAAATGCTGGTCAAAACTTTGTGTAGGATGTTATGGGGGGTCATTAATTTTGTGTAGGATAATGAATGTTGGTCAAAACGTTGTGTAGGATATTTTGTGTAGCATTTCTTTTGTAGGATCGCGCTTATGTAGGAGCAAAATTGTTTAGAAAAATATGTGTAGGACGCGACTGCTGTGCTTTTATAATTGTGTAGGAAATTATGTGCAGGCTATTCGAAAAAATGATTGTGTAGGAAAATATGTGTAGGATTATAATTTCGGTTTTAATAATTGTGCAGGATGTTATGGGGGGGGGGGGGGGGGGTCATTGATTTTGTGTAGGATAATAAATTACCCCACTCCAAATGGTTCCATAATTTGATTTATCCTTTTTGTTACAGGTAAGTTTGAGATGTCAATGATATTCGGAATTTGTCCACACAACATTATGAGTGAGTAACTAAATTTAGTAATCCACCGAAGGAATTTCCGAATTGTAAATTTGATTTATTTCAATCAAGTCCGTCGATTTTTTTTTCAATCTACTTGATAATTACATATTAATTATTATATAAATTTGAGAAATAGTTTATTCATAGGCCAAGAAATGCACTATGAGAATTATAAATTTATTTAAATAATTATTCGATCAATTAAATTTAACATTTAATCACCATTTTTGTTGAACTTATAATTTTTACATCTGTGATTCCGTATTTTTTAGCTCAGGTTACTCACTACTAAAATTTTTTTCAATGCTTTTTTAAATCCTTCCAAACCCAACATTTTTGTAGTCAACCCCAAGTCTTTAAATTTTTATTCCACCTTCTATTTCACACACTGTCATCGTACTCGCAATTTTTCCAAACTCTTACAATTCGGCATTCGTGTATTTGTTTGAGAAAGAGAGAGAGAGAGAAGAGAGACCAAAAATGCCTGATACCGTCGAGTCAGTTCAGAGAGGACTTTTGTGAATGAATTTCGTTATCGTCATTCTTCACGGACCGTGAACTCTGGCACGATCGTCAGAGAGCGTTCGGGGTCAAAAAATAGGGTTTCTCGGTGGATCCGGATTACGTATTTTCGCGGATGCCTCGTATCATTTTTTCGCGTTTATACTTGCACAAGCATGAAAATGACAATCAATTTTTTTTTCTTCCAATCACAGTTTCTCTCATTCAAAAGCCATCGAATTTTAGAATTCGACTTTTAAATTAGGCGTTCAAGAAAATCAGTTGTTTTGAAATACAATTTTTAATTTCCCAAAAGTGCAGTTTATGCCAAGTTTCAACGTTGATGTTGCAGTTGTGAACAAAAATCACAAAAATCCATTATGTTGAAGATTACGTCGCTGGATCGCAACGAAAATTGGTATTTTTTTTTCACTTTCAGTATTCCTCACGATTACAAATTACAAATTACAACATTGTAATCGCAAAATACAAATTACAAAAATTGTAATTACAAATTACAAAAATTGTAATTACAAATTACAAAAATTGTAATTACAAATTACAAAAGTTGTAATTACAAATTACAAAAATTGTAATTACAAATTACAAAAATTGTAATTACAAATTACAAAAATTGTAATTACAAATTACAAATTATAAAATTGTGCTCTCGGAAGGAATACAATGAAAAAAAATAAAAACGCATTTTGACCGCTGTAGATACGTACGCATGTATGCATATTTATATTTCAATGTGTTTGACGGTTCAATGTCTCGGGATCGTTCCTTCGGGCTGGTAGGACATCGTCAACAACAATGTGTAACCGCTAAAAATATACTCTCCTCAATCGTTCTCATTCACTCGCGATCGCGCGGTACTCTTCCCTCCTGGATCTCCCTTCATTTTTTATTTTTTTATTTTTTTTATTCCTCGCCATCTCTCATTCGCTCTCTCTCGCTTCCACTTTCTCATATTCTCCCATACATTTTTTCCCTTTACTCTCGCGTCTATGTGTACACGAGATCGCGCCCTCTTTCACATCAATCTTTCTCTCTCTCAGTCATGTATTTTATCCGCTGACGAGAGATATTCGAATGACGAAACGACACGCCAGTTGCAGCACACACGAATGTACAATCGCGGTTTCGATGCCACGGCAATTCACTTGGACATGTAAGAAGAAAAAAAAACCTCACTGCCAATAACAAACGCGTTTGCTCAAGGACAATCCAATGTACATCAATGAAAAATCACTATTGCCGATATTAGAATTTTTTTACTTTTTTCTCGCAATTCGTCGAAAGCACGAAAATTTTTTGAAAAATGTGTAATCAATTTTTCGATCGACGAAAAAAAACATCTGCAAATTAAAACTTGAAACACACTTGTCGATTCAGATCAAGATTTAGGTTTGTTCATAAGGTTTGCTTCCAGTATGGTGAACAATTGTTTAAACAATTTATTAATAACTTTTGGGCAATTTTATGATTGATAATTGTTGTTTATAGCATGCCAAATGTTGCTGATTTTTTTCAGATTTTTATTGTATCACGTAGTACGGAAATTTCAGTCGGATGCAATTTTTCGCTGGTACGTCATCATCAGAGTTTCGAGCGAAAATAGTAAAAAAAAAGTTTCATAGGAAAATTCTGAAATAATTGTAGGCGATTCCGAGTATACGTACCCTACTTTTTTCATATTTGACGTTTTCTCTTAAACTCTATAGTTTTTTAGTTAAGTTGCGTTTTTCAAAAAATTTGTCTTTTTTAGCCAAAAGTGAATGAAAATTTTGAAAAAACGAAAATGGAGCATCCGCTAATCCTTTCAAATGTACCCCAGATAAAAAAGACGAAAAAAAATGTCTTCACGTCCTCAAAAGTGCATACCGGGTCGAAAAAATCATTTAAAAAAAAAAGCGAAACAAAGCTGAATCCCTTCCCGTCAAAAAGCTTTTTGAAAAATTTGATTATCTTTTTCTTTGACGGAGTTATGCAACTTCTAGTGTGGCAAGAAATATCGACTGGTGTATCTAAACTTTTGAGCCGGGGTGAATTAAATATTGTATGGGAATTTTGGTTCGTCTTTATATCAATGGATTTTTTCGAGATTTAGCAAAATCAGGCTTCATGCCCGAAATCCCAATAACGGAACATTCTACCCATTGAAGGATTCTACTCTCTTAATTCCTGACATGGCTTTTAATAATACTTGTTTAGTGCTTTTTGTCTTCAATCATATAATATACGTAGTTAACATATATATATGAATAATAACGTAATAAAAATCAATACATGAATATTTCAAACAGCTTTGGAGATTTTTTAAATTGGTTCAATTGATCGTTTTTTCATGTCAATTTCTCTTATTTGGTGCTTTTCGGGGACGGAAGAATTTCGGAGACGCGAGGATTATTCAACGCACTTAATTTATGAATGCATCATGTTCTTCGAAAAAGTTTTTCGTCGCTGTAAACCACTCTCTTAATCCTTCTTTGGTAACGGAGGACTTTGGAAATTACTTTGGTGTTTCTTTTTTTAATGAGAGGATGACGTTTTAAAAACAATGCCAACCACTTATCGCCTGGTCTGTTCCCTTTCAAGGAATTTTCTCGACGTATTTCTTGTAGCAAATTTTTAACAGCATTTTCAACTTCATCGGGATGCATAGAAAATCCTAATTGAGCTTTTCCGACTATCCACTTTTCCAACCGCAGCTCTTCTTTTGCAGTCAAGATAGATTGTCTACTCACGACACAATTTTCAGAGACTTGCTCATTTACTTTGGAATGTAAAGTCGTCTTTGGAACACCATCAAATATTGCTGCCTTGTTCAATATATCATCGATCCAGATTTTGTCATAATTCAATCGCTGATGCAATTTTTGAAAATCTAATTTATTTCATTATTTACTCGACGCATTTTTTTCACACAATGCCATCTACAAATAATATTTAATAAATTATAAATTAAAAACTTGATAGTTGAAATGTTATTACGACATTAGTAAATATTTGCACGGAAAAAAATGATCAGTGACAATTCATGTGTAATATTTAAAAAAATACTGTATTCAATGCGGAATATACGGTTCAAAACTGTAATTCAGGCATTTTACTGGGAATCCATTATAAATTAATGGATTTAATGTAGTTTCTACTTTTCAAACCATTAAAAATGCTGAATTACACTGTAAAAAATGCAATGTTCACCGCAAAAAAATGACAAAGTAGAAATCACAAGCAGAAACGACGTAATCCACTGTGTTTGAACTGTAAAATTTACAATGGTCTCTGTAGAATATTCAAAGCACATAATTAGAAATTGCCGTGTTCCCAGTGAAAAATCATATGCGCGCCGCAAAATATGCAACGTCAATTTCAATTTTTACAGTGTGGCACTGTAACGGGACGATCTGCGGCGTGCCCGTTCGCCCGAGATCCGCTAGATAGCGTCGGACGGCGCGCCCTCTCGCGCCAGCGAGAGAGCCACCGAGTACCTATAAGGTCCGATGTATTACCAACGTCGGCGTCCCCAATTGACACACAATTGTTGGAACATCACCCGCATTCTGTGGTCGAGCAGCCCTCTGGACTGAAGACTACATTTTTTTAACAGATCACCATTGCATTTCGGTGACGCTCGTGCTCTTTATGGGTGCGAGGTTAAACTAAATTCGCTTCATTAATTGATCTCACGATTAATTAGTTAAGTACAAGCCCTCGTATAGCTATGAGCCTAGGTGGGGATAAATAACGGGTTTATTGCAATATTTGAATAAATTAGAATTTATTCAAATATCGAAACGTTTCACTACACTATAATTTATTTTAGAAATTGCAGTATTTTCAGTGAAAAATAAAAAACGTACCGCAAAATATACTACGTTCTTTTCAATTTTTACAATGTACACTGTAATTTTTTCACGGGCCCTGGATAATTTTTACAATGTGAAATGCGTAAAAAGTTCACCGGATACAACAGAAATATAACGTTTCACGTAGTGTACATTTTACTGTTCCACACTGTAAAAATTCGTCTGATAGGCATGTACCATGTCATATGTGACATCTGTATATTGTATTAAAGAAATATGCAAATTTCACTGTTTGCCCTCCAGGCGGCGCTGTTGATGGGGAAAACTGTAAAAATTAATGGGAATCTCAGCAGTTCTCAGTTAATAGGCGTTTAATAGAAAGATGTTATAACATTTCGCATATTTTTATTATTTTACGGTTAAACATTGTTTCACCTTGAAGAATAAACAGTTTTATTCTTGTTTTAATGGAAACTTACCGATGACAGTGATTATTTCATTGAAAACGAGGCTAAAAAATCACGAACATTTGCGACCGGATCTCTAACTACGATTCGTTGAAAAACAACCTATTCGAATTTTTTGTATGCGTAGTGCGATGGAGAAAGCACTTTGGTACGACGCAAAGCAGTTGAAAAACATCTATCAAACTTCAATAAACAATAAATATGTCACTTTAAGGGGGAATATACACCTTTTTTTGTCGTCCCAAATCGATCATTTCAAACTTCATTATTCGACCCTCGCAACTTGGATTATTATTTTTCTTCGCATTTCGTCCGATATCGATGGATAGCAATTCCATCAATTTCCTTCTTTCTTGGCTCGTTGTTCTCAATAATATGGCACAATTTTTTTATTTGTTTTTTTTCTCAAATATTTCGTACGAACATCGAGACTCGTGAATTCTCGGCGGAGAGATCGAAGAGAGAGTATATAATCGATCACACACGATGTGTGTAGTGTGCGTATTGGAAAAGATCCCGAGAGCCGCGGGAATTTAGAGAATCCGGTTTTTGTATTGAGAAAGGCAGGGAAGAGTCTCGCGATCCTCTTTCTCTCTCCCTCTCTTCTTGAATTTCTCTGGCGAGCCCGATCTTGTTTCTCTCTTCCCGCATGTATATATATATATATATATATGTATATAGTATATATGTATATAGTATATATGTATATAGTATATATGTATATAGTATATATGTATATAACATTGTGGTATATAGAAATTCCCCATTGGAAAGGAGCGCGAGAGATCGTTCGGCTCTTAAGTCGATTCGGAGTCTCGTAGGTCGTGCTGACGTCGCGCCGGTCCCGCAGCGAGAGAACTCGACGAGAACAAACAAAAAAAATTAAGAAATTTTTTTTTAAAAAGTTGTCCCGCGCTCCGCTCTCAAAGTGGCAGCAGCAGTAGCATCAGCAGAAACCCACGACGCTCGTCGTGTTTGTAGCGTCGGAGGACTACTTATATATCCGAGACGACAAAGACGACGACGACTTCTCCTCTTGGCCCCGTAAATGGTGCAGTGCAATGAGCAACTCGCAACTCACATTCTCCTCTCACGCGCATAAAAAAAGTGACAAAAAAAATATGATTTTTCGCACCGTGCGAAAATCTCAATAATTTTACCGAATTTTTGACGATAAATTTTGATGATTTTGTTTAACATCCATCCCTCCCGCCATCGCAATGTTTATTTGAATTTTTTTAAATTTCTGCCTCCTTTTATCCCGGAAGTTTGTGAAAGTTACCTGGAAAAAACCATTACGAGTGTCTTTACGACACTCTTATCAAAACAAAACGATTTTTTAATATAAAAACATTTGTTTTTCATACAAAATATTTTATATCATCAAAAAAACTATACATTTTTCAATTTTTTTATATAATTATGTTCTGTGCGATCAGGAGTTTTTTTTTGCCTACAGTAAAGTTGATTCGTTTTATTAATCATTAGAACAAGATTTATTGGAATGGCACGAGAAAAATGCGGCAAACGAAAAATTGCAAATTGATTTCTTCGAATGTTCTGCAATGTCTTCTCTACGAGAGGACCAAAAATGGAGTACCGATGTAAAAATTTAAAAAAAGGCTTCCTCGAGATTATTTCTCGAGGATGTGCAATTTTTTCCATTTCATCAATTATTTCTTATTCCATCATTCTTGGTATTCCAATTATTTTCTCTTATTTTAATTCATTCAAAGTAAAATTTATTACCATTTCTTTCATTAGGCCGATTTTGATTCTCGCTCGCGATCGATTAAATCGACCCCTACATGGCTCTTGTCCCTTCCACCCCCATTCTTCTCCATCGCGATAGATCACTCGGGAATTCTCGCGATACTTGTGAATCACGTCGTGGGAATTGTCACGCCTCGTCGTTCTCGTTATAATCGTGACTTGACGGTATGCGAGCGCCGGCGTTAAAAAGTTAACGACTGCCACATTTCTCTCTTTCTCTCTCTCTCTCTCTCTCTCTCTCCCTCTCTCATAGTTAAAAATACGATTTATGATTTACGCCGGTGCTCTCACGTCGTCATCGTTGTCGGTGAAGTCACACTCAGTAAATTCCGGAAGTGTATCGTTTCGCTCGTGACTTACTCATTCATACCTCGTGGCTCAATCTCTCAATAGGAAAAAAAAGAAAAAAGAATAGTCGCGATTTTTCCGAGAGCTCTGACGAATACGATTCGATTGATAATTCACGGGAGCATTGAGTAGAATCTTCGTAACCTATTCTGAGAACGATTTTTTTTCGGTTTATCGTCTTTCTGTGAAGAACACGTGCTATGAGCAATCGTGACGAGGCCAAAATGGTATTTTCCAGTGATCATCAGCGAAAGACTTTGCGAAGAAAATAATAATTACCAGTAGTCTACTACACTGTGACAATTTCAAAAAACTCGTGCGACATTTTTCTTCTTCAGAAAAGTGAAACAATGTTCTTCGAAACATTTCATTGATCACTTCGTTAAAGAGACTGAGTCATTATCACAACCTATGTACGTTTCGCAGACGGCAGACTACCAAGGGCCAACCCTTACCCAAGTCAAAATAAATGCTAGGACAACTTTGTTTTGTTAACACCTGTCCAAGTTATGGTGCCAGGAATCGGCCCGACATTGTTTATGGGTATTGGCTCAGAAGAAGTGTCCAGGTTTGGGCCAGATATTATCGCCAGTCCTGAGACAAACCCTAAATCAATACTTTGTCAGTACAGTTTGTCCCAATATTGATTTTGAATTGTATTAGTACTGGCTCTTGACAGTTTGCAGCTCTCTCGCTTCCAGTGCGTCCCCAATGATGAGCTGACTGTCGGGTGTAAATCGAGATAGTCGGTATGCCAATAATAAAATATACATCAGCCCAATACACGCCCAGCATTCGGACAACTCATGATATCGTATTGGCAATGCGCGATCGACACACAAAACGCAAATATCACCCCACTGTATGCCCGGTCTTGAGTCAACTGTTGGGCTCATGCAGAATTAATTTGCACTTGTGTGTTCCGTTGAAAGTCGGCCCAACACATAACCAATACTGAGATGACTGTCGGGTGTCTCATGAAATAATCTGCAACTAGTATAAAATACAACATTGGCCCAATATATCGCCAATACCGAACCGAGTCTCGGCTAAGATCCATTTATCGTTCCCTGTCAGTACACTGTTAAAATTTTTTTTTTGATCCAAATAAACCAAATTACTTGAGACAAATCGTTTTTCTTTGCATTAAATAAAAACAGAAGTTGCGCTCAGTAAGTCATTTTCTTGGTAGCAGTTGTTTGGTCAAATCAATCTAATTCATTGACACTAGTTACAGTTATTTTATTCAAATGCAGGTTTTCTACGTACAGCAAGCCACAAATATTAGATAGAAATAATTAATATTTTTAATCGAAATACTTTATTTGATCAACACCAAACGGAGTTATTAGTTGCGTATATGTAATATTTTTAATTGGATAAGCCAAAAATACTGTAAGCAAGTAATTTACATTTTTTACATCAATTGTGTTTTTCTTTGGTACAAGAAAATATACCCAGATGCAAAGACTTGGTATCCTGGGATAACAAAAATAAATTACTTGATTCAACTACTTCGGATGATCCATCGGAACATTCTGTTTTATCAAGCCAAATAAAAATTATTTAATACTAAAATATCAATATTATTTATCTGAAATGATTATTTTATGTGAGCATCATATTTTATTGATTCAAGCTATTAGTTGTGTATATGGAAAATTTGTGAGTGAATTAACCAAAACTTTTTGACGCAAGTAATTTAAGTTTTTCATCTTACCGTGTATTTTTCCGGTACAAGAAAAAATTATGTTATATTATGACACGGTATTCTAAAATCGAAAATAAAGATGATTCTTCTGTGGCTTCTGCGCAGAACGGGTTAAGTCCATTTTTTCGAAAAATGAGTTAACGACTAAAATCAATCAATTTATACTTTTCGTTTTTTTATTTTTTTGTCATTTTATTTTAACATTTTTCTTTCTAAAAATTGTTTATTTGTTTAAACAATTTGTTATTGTTTTTTTAACAATTTTTTGAAATTATTTTTTAAACAATTGATTAAAACTGTCGTTTTAATCAATAACAAATTACTAAAACTACAAAGAATTGGTGAAATTATAACCATTGTTCAAATGTATCGTTTTTTTAATTCAAAATTTTTGATTTTTTTCTCATTTTATTTAAAGATTTTTCTCTCCAAAAATTGTTCATTCGTTTAACCAACTTGTAATTGTTTATTTGTTTAAATAATTTGTTATGGTTTATTTGTTTAAACAATTTAAAACGAAAGTTTTAATCAATAGCAATCTGATGATTTTGCATTTTTTGTATGTACGATATATACGAATTATAGCGAGCAGAGTGTTCGTGAAAAAAAGGTATTCATAAACAAAATAAACTTTCCCTTGCCGGATAAAATTCGAATCTTCATAACCCTTAACTTTTTTCAAGTGCATAGTAGTAGTCGATAGCGTAATAGGTAGCGTGTTAGGTAATTAGGTACGATAGGCAGGGTCGAGGGTTCGATTCCCGGTCAGACAGAAAAATTAGATCGAAGAATTGGGGTAGATTTTTCATTTTTTTTCTATTTATCACTTTTTGGGGCCAGTAAACTATGCATATTAAATTATTTTGCAAGGGCTATATATTTTTCATAACATGTTTAGGGACAAATATCCAATACGCATTTTATTGAATCGATCATTTTTCCTGTTGATTGGACTAATTACCAGTTAGATACAACTATATATATCAGTTAATGCAAAATATCATAATATTGATCTAAAACAATATGTAATTCGACCAATAGATTTGGATTTGGAAGAAACTGATGGGATGTTTCATTTAAATGAGCAGTTTCTAGATCAGAGAAAGCATTTTCTAACTTCTATGGAAACATAGATGGCACCAAAAAAGTCGGAAGCTTTATTAAAATTTTGATTTACTTGACTGAAGTAAATCGGTTTGATATTTCAGTCGCCCTCACACTCCCGTATAATAACTGTGCGTTGTTTTAAAAGATTTCATATTTGATATTATTGAACAAAGATATTTCTATCAAAAATATATTTACTTTATCCCAATAACGAATTAGCGGATTATATACAAATAATTTATTTACTTGCATCAAATAAATTTTGTTTGTTTCAAATAATTTTTTTTAACAGTGTACTAGCCATCAGCATTCACCCAGTAGTGGTGACAATTCATCTGTATTGTGCCAGTACTACTAAACGACATTTGGCCCAATACATCGCCAATACCGAACTGACTCTCGGCTAAGACCCATTTATCTTTACCTGTCAGTACTAGCCATCAGCATTCGCCTAGTAGTGGTGACATAATTCATCTGTATTGTGCCAGTACTACCAAACGACATTTGTCAGCCGAAATTCTGTCAATTTTGTTCCGTATGGGTAGGTCTGGCAGAAACCTGACCAATAGTCCATCATTTGACGTATCAAATGATGACATTTTTGACGCTAGTTGGAACCCTTAAGGTGCAGCGGTTCTTTCGTAAATCAATTTTTGAGTTTCACTGCGCTGTGGACGATCCTGATCAAACCGCTTGACGGATCTTATCCTACGATGTCTCATTTTCTTCGTAACACGTTTCCGGACTGCTTAAGTGCAGCACATTTTTTTAGGTCCTTATTATAGAGTTACAGGTCACTTTTTTGAATTTTTGAATCAAAAAATGGGTCAACAATTCAAAAAGTAGCCTGAGTCTTCATAAAAAGGACCTAAAAAATAATGTGTTACACTTAAGCAGTCTGGAAAAGTGTTACGAAGAAAATAAGACGTCGTAGGATAAGATCCGTCAAGCGGTTTGGTCAGGATCGTACACAGCGAGGTGAAACTCAAAAAATTATTTATGAGAGAACCGCTGCACCTTAAGGGTTCTAACTAGCGTCAAAAATTTCTTCATTTGATACGTCAAATGACGGACCATTGGTCCGATTTACAAGTATTCAACGAACATTTATATTTATGTTTAAAACCGGCATTTCGACGCTGACTCGACCCCTTAAGGGGGTATTCATTGCAAACAAATATTTTTTAATGGCTAATGAGAGTCAATTTTGTTAAAAATTTGTTACAGAAGAACTTAAAAAATCCTCCAGCTTTTTGAATAAGTCTGTATTGCATTTTCACACTTTGTTTTAACTAAAATACTTTTTAATCTCAAAACACGCTATAAAGTACCCCAAAAGGTTACTGAGAATCCTTTTCGTCGCAGGCGCGAAAAAAAATTGGAAAAACCATGTTTTCGTCAATGTGCTTCAAGTTTCCCCTAAAATTTCCCTAAACAAAAATCAAGCACTATTCTCCATAAAATGCACTTCTCATGTTATCATCAGCTCGATATTTCTTGAAGCTTAAAATTTGGAAAAAAATCGATTATCGCTAATTCGTCGAAACAAAGTCGTCTTGGAAACGCCTCTTCGTAAATATCGCAACGATCACAAAAAATGCTCGATAATGGTATTGAAACCCTTCGGCTCTCCGGAAACTCAGAACAAAAAATAATATCTATCAAGATGCAGTAAAAAAAGCAATAAACGGTACAAAATCGAGGAATTGATAAGCTTGTTTATTGCGTGCTCCGCGCTATTGCTCGTGACGTTTAATGCCCGTTGACGCACGTGAGCGTTCTATACATTCTCTCAAGTTCGATTTTATACTACGTCACACGTTTGTCACGTGACGCTTTCTACGTCGCAGACTTCGACACGACGCAGTCGTCAATGTTGCGCCTCATCGAGGTCGCTGCATTCGCCGTATGCGCTGACTTTTATCCATCTCTCTCTCACCACTTAACTTTCTGACTTGTGAGCTTTTACAACAACGACGACGCCGTACCATCTCCATAGGAGCACAAGCCATAAGTGATTCGATTGTCCATAGTCGCGTTGTCGTCGCCTTGGGCCTCTCCTCTTGTCATTGTATTCCTCCATTTTCGAGATCGAAACAAAATGTACCGAGTCGATGTATGACCCTTCGCTAACACAATGCCCGATGCTCTCATCTGATTCCCTTTTCATGTAGAAAATTACAACAGGCCTAACCCGCTACAGCGACCCAGTGCCACCTTTAAAGTGCTGTGTGCAATAAGAGGAAAAATGCGAAGGACCGCGCTTTTGCTCGGTAAATTAGGAGAAAAATATGACCTATCGAGCAGGCATGGCATCTATCTCAGTCGGTCGCTGGTCTTCGTACGAAACTCTTAAGTGGCGCGTTTTGGGTCGCTACAGACTCCGGGTGGAAATACACTTTTCCGAAAACTAATGAAAACGACCTTCACCATCTTGTAGCTGGGAATCTCTAGTTTGCAAATCACTACAATTAAATCAATTTAGCGCGATGAACAAAGGAAAAATCGTTAAAAACGACCGACAAGTCCTACAGGCCAATTTTTCGGAACTTTTTTGCATTTATTGACCCTTTGTTTAAATTAAAATGTCGATTGCGGCTTGCATATTCTCATTTCGGAGGTTATAACGATTCGATTTTACTACTTACGAGTTAGAAAATTCTGTTTTAAACGTGTTTCATAACCAAAAGAGTTGTGGGTCGCTGTAAACCCAGGGTGGACCGGTCCAGGACGCCAGAAAATCGTGGCCGTCAGTGGACTAATATTGGGCCAGTATTGGTGGCCATGTACCCAATGGCTCGATAACGGCAGCCATGACGGACCCAACCATTGGGCCCAGTAATGGTTGGCAGTCTTGGCCAGCAAATGAAAATAATACTGGTCTATGCATGGGTTACGAATAGTATTGGCTCATTCATGAATGCAATATTGGCCCATGACTAAAAATAGTATTGGCCCATTAGTAAATGCAATATTCACCCACTAATAAAAAATGATCCCCCCCTGCATCTGCCAATGCCAAATTCACCACTAAATTAGATAAATAATCTAAATAAAAAGAGTCTCATCTTTACATTATGTATTATATCGCTTCGATGCTTTTTAATTTAATGATAAAAAAAAATTATTAATAAATTATTTAATCAATTTGTTAATGACTTTTGGGCAATATTCTTATTGATGAACAATGATCAATAATTATTATTGATCATTATTGTTTATAGCATGCCAAATGTTGCCGAATTTTTTTCAGATTTTCATTGTATCACCGAAGTACGGAAATTTCAAACAGATACAATTTTTCACTGGGACGTCCCCATCAGAGTTTCGAGCGAAAACAGCAAAACAAAAATTACATAGTAAAATTCTGAAATAATTCCAGGCGATTCTGCGTATACGTACGCTACTTTTTTCATACTTGACATTTTCTCTTAAACTCTATAGTTTATGAGTTACGTTGCATCTTTCCAAATTTGTCTTTTTTAGCCAAAAGCGAAATAACTTTGCGAGAAAAAATTATACGAAAATTTAGAAAAAACGAAAATGGAGCGTCTGCTAACCCTTTCAAATGGACCGTAGATAATAAACAAACATAAAAAAATATTCTCAAGCTGTGCGCCCAATTCGCGATGGTCGAAACCAGGCCAAAAAACGGTCACGTACAAAAGTGCATACCGAGTCGAAAAAAAATCATAAAAAATATTTTAAAAAGCGAAACAAAGCTGAATACCTTCACGTCAAAACGCTTTTTTTTAAATTCAATTATCTTTTTTTTGACGGAGTTGTACAACTTCTAGCGTGGCAAGAAATGTCGGCTGGTGTATTCAAACTTTTGAGCGCGAGTGTATATTGGTTAGGACTTGCGCCTGTCGTCAGTTTTGGGAATATCTACATGGGTTAATTGTTCACGGTATTCATATCAGCAAAATTGAATTAACCAATTTGCTTTTAATAAAAATTCGCGCTTTGAAATAACGTCGCGATAACGAAAGTATGAATAATTTATAGGATTTTATTTCGATGCATACAATAATTTCGCTTCCTCATAAAGGAAGCTTTGTTTTCATGAAAAAAAAAATTCGCGATTTTTATGCCAATATGTTCAAAATATCCTAAAACATCGAGAAATCATATTTAGAAAAAATGTCCCGATGGATGTGTGTGTGTGTCCTGAGTTTCAGATGTAAATAATTAATAACTCGAAAACGCTTCGAGATATCGAGCTAAAATTTGGCACACTTTTCGAGCACGAATTGCTCTTCATTATGAGAAAAAAATGTGTTTAAATTACAACGGGTGTTCAGATTTTATCGACTTTTTTCGTTTTTGCAAGAATGGCGTGAACGCTCTAAGCTCTGCAATTTTCAAGACATTGCACTCAAACTTTGTACAGAATTAGTATAGCTATTAAGGTTGTTTGGTATTGAATTTGTCGGAAATCCATCGAGGGATTAAAATTTTATGAAATTTTAAATTTTTTGAAAAATAGCCTAAACGCTCTAACTTGTGCAATTTTTAAGATATTGTACTGAAACTTTGCACAGAGCTAATAAAGCTATCGAGGTTATTCGCTATTAAATTTGGCAAAAATCCATCGAGGGATTCAAATTTTATGAAATTTTTAATTTTTTGAAAAATAGCGTAAACGCTCTGACTTGTGCAATTTTTAAGATATTGCACTAAAAATTTACACAGAGCTAATATAGCTATCGAGGATGTTCATTATTAAATTTGGCGAAAATCGATCGAATGATTAAATTTTTATCAAATTTTTAATTTTTATAAAAGAAGCGTAAACGCTATAACTTTTGAAATTTTTTAGATATTGTAATGAAATTTTGTGAAGAGCCAGTACAGCTATCAATGTTATTCGCTACCAAATTTGGCGAAAATCGATCGAATTTGCACATTGATTACTAATATTTTTCAATAGTTAACAAAGCTTCCTTTATGAGGAAGCCAAATTTGAAGCAATGTGCAAATTTTAATTTTCAGGGTTTTTAAAAATAGTTTTCAAGTTCCATGATTAAACGATAAGTAGAGAAAAGAGGGTATAATTGATAGGGGATCTCCTCTGATTTTGTTAAATTACGAATCCTCATTTTTCGATGACCGAGTGATGACCACAAAACAATTGATTTGTTGAATTTGTTGCATTGTCTTTATAATTCAAAGACCACACACAAATCGACGGCTTCCAAGTGCCTTTATAATGGACTAGGATTAAAAATGTCTTCGTGTCAATGTTCCTGGACACTGAATACGGGTCCTTGTCTTTTCCATCAATCAGATACGAGATTTATAATCATCGGTTTTTTGTTTAACCGTGATCGGAGCATCGCGCGTTCTGATCCTGAAGTTGCGTGTATTAAAAAACAAATGAGGCAAATTTTATGTATTATACGCGACTCATGTATATTATCTCGTCTTCAAAATCTACAATCTCGCCCTTGGTAAACCGGATGTGACGACACTCGTGCGTGCACTTGGCCCTCGACGCAAATCTCTAATTTTACGTTGAATATCCGAGCAGCTTATCCGGGTTATCTGACAGACGGACGAGTCATAAAATTTTTTAAAATGTCCAAAGATTTCTTGTAATCTCGAAAAAGTAATGAAATGTGATTTAAAAAAAGGAGATAGGGTTGTTAGGCACATGAAAAACAGATTACATCGGTAATACTCGGGGTATTCTTGCTAACCTGAAATAGTCTGGGAGAAATCAAAGAGTGAGGTTTTTTTTTCTTCATAAAATTAACTTGACCGTATTTTCATCAAAATACAGCAAATTTTAATTTCAACATTGACACCTCATTCTTTTACTCAAAAAAAAAAATAAGGCACCGCCGTTTTTTGCCTTCGTCATAGAGGGCATTTTTCGAGTTTCGTGAAATTTTGAGGAATCAATATTTATTTTTATGATTTCTACGATTTATCTATTTTGATGAATATCCAATTTAGATAATTGAAAAATGACTTGGATAAATTTCTTTTAAATGTTATTTGCAACTTTCAAAATAAATGTATCCAAGACTTGGTATTCTTATGTATTTTGACTCGCTGATCATGAATATGATAGTGAAAATACGCGCAAATTTGACTTTCAATGTCAAAACTTCAAAAAAATGATTTTTACGAAGTTGTAGCCTATGAAAAAATGCATCTTTTTTGTTCCATACATTTTTCGTCCAAAACTATTCTGTTTCGGGAAAAATAGGATCATTATATGCACCAATTGATGAGTACATTTCGCCAAAATTCCATTAGTTTCGAAATTGTCTATTTACGCACTTTACCGCGAGAAGCTTGAAGTTTGGTCTGAAGGTGCATGCTTTTTAATGATTTTTTTGCATTTCATTTCTTTTTTTGCTTTTTTTTGTATTTCATTTCTTTCTTTTTTTTGTATTTTATTTTATTTTTGTTTTTTTTTTGTATTTCATTATATATTTGTACTTTATTTATTATAAACAAAAACGAAAGACAAGAAAACTCTTGGTTTCCGTATTTGGAGCAAAAAATATATCGAAAGAAGTATGGCCGATTGATTTTTTTTTTGAGCCGTTCGTTTTGGGGCAGATAATTGCAAATTCAAAAACCGCAAAGAATATTTCAAAATATATTCGTAATATATTGAGTATATTTTATTCAAAAATCTCCAAAATTCGATTTGTCGAATATCCAGCTTCAGGAACAGAGTATATTTTATATATTTGAAATATATGTTTCATAATTGTCCCATACCGTAAAATGGGGCTTCTTTGTTCGTGTTTCGGAAGTTTTTTGGTCGTAATTTTTTCTTAACATCCGAAATTAATTATTTTTTGCTTGAACAGAACAATGTGACCTTTGGCTATAAAATGTATAACAATAGCAAACTACCGCCCCCCCCCCCCCCCCCCATAATTTTATATATTTATAAAAAAAGTCGGTAACCTCGAGTGCGGGGCTACTTTGGGGAGGCATTGAAATGCAATTTATGTCAAAGATCGAAAGCGTAAATGCAGCTTTGACATAATTTCGATAAAAAAAACAATAATATTTTATACATTATACATTAAATTAAAAACAACGATTTTTGACATTCAATTCGTCATTTTTATTCAAGAAATATTTTACATAAAAATACCAAATACTTAGGCCCGAATTTTGAGTTCTGAAGATCTAACTTGAGATCAAACATTCCATTGAACTCAAGTTGGAATTTAAGATCGAACTTAAGTTCCAATGTAATATGAATCTTGAGTTTGAGCTTAAATATTATTATAACTTCATACTTATGTTCAAACTTTAGTACGAACTTCAGATCGATCTTAAGTTCAAACTTAAATTTGGTTTGAAGTTTGATCTTAAGATCCATCTTGAGCTTGTTCTTACTTAAGTTCACTTAAGTTTGATCGAACTTAAGTTCGATCAAACTTCTTTCATCGGCTCCCTCGACCGTATTTTTGGAAATTCATTGTCAAAATAATTAAGTTCGATCGAATTTAAGTTTAAGCTCAAAATGGATCTTAAAATCAGGCTTTAACCAAATTTAAGTTTGAACTTGAAATGATCTGAAGTTCGCACTAAAGTTTGAACTTATAATAGTACTTACGTTCAAACTTACGATTCATCTTAAATTGTAATTTAAGTTCGATCTTAAGTTCCAACTTGAGTTCCATGGAAAGTTCGATCTTAAGGTAGGACTTATTACTTGAAATTCGGGCCTTACAGATGTAACAGATGTTGGAGTCGTTCTTCTCGCCCTTCTTTATTCTCTTCATGCGAATGGCATCGTCGATTGTTCGGACATCTTGGCTTGTTACACATATCTGTGTACCTGGTTTATGAATGACTTTTTCCTCTTCTACCCACTCCCTACACCGCCTTCCGCCCCACAAGGTCACGAGGGTTCACTACGCACACGTTTTTATCGTATTTTGCTGCTCGTCCAAAGTAGCCCCAAAAACCGACAAAGTTACTCCCAAAGTCAAAGTAGACCCGTTTTACGGTACACTTTATTTTTCCATGAACCCCGACGTAGTGTTGTCGGTCGGTATTGCAGGGCGCGCGATACCGGCATGCCGGGGCGAGAGAAAAAGGAAGAGTGGGAGAGAGAGAGAGAGAGAGAGAGAGAGAGAGAGAGAGAGAGAGAGAGAGAGAGAGAGAGAGAGAGAGAGAGAGAGAGAGAGAGAGAGAGAGAGAGAGAGAGAGAGAGAGAGAGAGAGAGAGAGAGAGAGAGAGAGAGAGAGAGAGAGAGAGAGAGGAAGATTAGCCGCCGCATCGTGGCGGCCAAGTGGCTCGTCGGTGAGCGGCGTCGGATCGCGAAGCGCGCGCAGTCCCACGCGGACCGCGCGCCACAACGTCGGTGCGTGGGAGAGAGCAGATCAAGAGCGTCGATCGTCATCCATCGCAAAAGTGTGTGTACGTGCTTTAAAAAAAAAAATCAATGTACAAATCCTGTAAATAGTATTTCACGATAAATCGCATCCAGAGACTTGAAAAAAACTATAATTAAAAAAAAAACCACTCAATTCGGAGTAATCATCGAGACGCCTTTTCCTCGCACATAACCTGCAAATAAAGAATCACGGAAAACGTTGCGTCGCCATTTTGGATTTTCTTCCTCAATTTCCCCTTCTCGCTCTGTCTCAAAGTTTCACGAAAATTCGTATTATAAAGAATACATTTACCGAAAAAAGTATTAATTCTTTCTATGAATTTCACATTTCGTTACAATTTTAATGCTGCTCCTTTTTCCAATACCGATAATTCCAGAAAAAAATTCGGAAAAGTGTAACGTGTAACGCTGTGAAAATTCTCCTCTCGATCGCAAAAGCAAAGACTCGATATGGAACATCGAATATTTTTTTGTTCCCGAACAGAAAAATGGACATAATGAAAAAATCGCGGGAAATTTTGAAAAAACTTTCGATTTTCACACTCAAACGATATTTAACTCGCATTTCCGGTGTTACTTGACAATAAAATTGAAAAAATTGATTCGCGAAGGAATCTGATTTGGGATTATGGAAATGAAACTTCCAACGGAACAAAAACAAAATCGCGAGCTTTTGAAGGAGCTTGCAAATTTTTTATAATGTTTGAGAAGCAAAAAAAAACGGTATGATTCTGAAGGAATACTCGATCCTTTCTCGCTTATATTTTCATCGAAATTTATTGAAATTGCAGCACAGAGAAATATCGAAAATTCGTGGAAAATTGTTGGTGAATATTGGAAAAATCAAAGTGAAACGATTTTTGAAAACAAATCACGAAGACTTCCGGTTTCGATGCAAAAGGATCGTACTTCCGGTTTTACTAAAAGTTACGACAGATACTGTGTATGCTTAAAAAGGAAATCAATAATTGGAAAATAAAAAAAGGATAAATTAAAAAAAGAAAATTAAAAAAAAATCAAATAAAAAAATAATAATAAAATAAAAATAATGAACGTGGAAATAAATTGAAGAAATTGGATCGTGAAGCTTCGAATTTTGCGCAGTTGGTGAGTTTGCACGCGAGAAATGGAGCTCGGGATTTATAATGCCTATATTGTACGACGAGGAGAAAAACGCGAGAAAGATAGGCACAACACGTGTGCATGTTTGTACACAGTTCTCTCTCCTCTTTCCTTCCTCTCGTCATTTATCGCTCCGTTCTCTCGCTACGATGTTTCATTCGCCTATAAACCATAATAAAACTTTGACGTGGGCAATTTTATATGAAAATGTGCTTCGTGTACGTCGACAACGTGTTTACGTACAATATCGCACACTGAGAGCCATTCGATAACCAGCGATGCGCGCGAAAAAAGATGCGCGCATGCGCGTGACGAAGCGCGGGAAATTCAAATTCCGCGCGCTCCAATTTTCCCCATCGGACTTTGAAACTAACTTTCTTGTAAGCAGATCCGACAATTTTTGTTCTCGAACATTCTGTGCTTTGTCAAAACTTAGATTTATCGAATATTTCGCTGGAAAAAGGCGAAAAGAGGGATTAAAGTCATTGTGCAAGCTTTCGATCGATTGTTAACCCGAAAATAAACGAATTTCGACTGACTTTATGGAATAAATTCCTTTCGAATTCCTTATTGGCACTCATCCGTGCTTTCTTGTGACCTCTGGCATTACTGTCAGCATTTTTTTGTTTATTTATATGTACATATGAGGCAATCCACGCCATTTCGCTCGGCCGTGACCCTGACCATTTTTAATTTTTTTCATTTTTTTTATTAAATAGTATACTATGCAAGGAGTATTTTTACCAATTTTTAAATTTTCATCGCATATATTTCAGAAGTTACAATTTTTCGAAAAATCTCGATTTCAGAAATTTCGGAACCGTTCTAACGCCGATATCTCTTAAATTAATCGATATATCGAAAAATGTATTACTTCTGAAATACATGCGATAACAATTTAAAAATTGGTCAAAATACTCCTTGCATAGTATACTATTTTATAAGAAAAAATGGAAAAAATTAAAAATGGTCAGGATCAGGGACAAGCGAAATAGCGTGAAATAGTGCATATATATGTGTCATTCCATACCATTTCGACCTGTATCTGACCCTTGACCTCTCGAATTTGTCTCGCGATTTTTTATATGATAGTTCTCACTTTGAAAGGCAACCATTTTTTTAAAAGATTTTTCAGATTCAATTTGAATCTTCTACAATTTTTTAAACAATTTTATTGATCGACACAATTTAAAAAACTGAAAAAATTCTGAAAAATCGTGTGTAAGATATCAAAATTTTTAAGCTTACACACGGAGTGGGGAGATTTTTTCTTTTTAAAATTTTTAAGCTTTTTCCGAAAAAAAAACGTAAAAAAATAGAAGCGGGAGTTATTTTACTGTGAATGGTTGCTGAAACATTTTCATTTGTCATATCGGATGTTTGAAAATTTCTTCAGATTTTTCGCAAGAGATTTTTTTGTTCTTTATTTTGCTATAATAAATGGTTCCGGAAAATCTGAAAATTGAAAAAAAATCCGATCTGATATATGAAAATGTTTCAGCAACCATCCATAGTAAAATCACTCCAGCTTCTAATTTTTTTTGCTAATACTTAGAGCCGGAGTGGGGAGATTACTATTTTCAGGCTTTTTCCGAAAAAAAAACGCTAAAAAAATTAGAAGCGGGAGTCATTTTACAATGGATGGTTGCTGAAACATTTTCATATGACGTATCGGATTTGTGAAAAAAAAATTCAGGTTTTTCGGAACCATTTATAAGCAAAATAAATTTTAAAAAAATCTTTTACGAAAAATCTGAAAAAATTTTCAAAAATCCGATATGACATATGAAAATGTTTCAGCAAACATTCACTGTTAAATAACTCCAGCTTCTATTCTTGTTAAGGTTTTTTTCGGAAAAAGCTTGAAAATAGTAAGAAGGAAAAATCTCCCCACTCCGGTTTCTAAGCTTACAAATTCTGATATCTGACACACGATTTTTCAGAATTTTTTCAAATTTTTTAATTGTGTCGATCAATAATATCATTTAAAAAATTGTAGAAATTTCAAATTAAATCTGAAAAATGTAAGAAAAAAACTTGGTGCCTTTCAAAGTGAGAACAATCATATGAAAAATCGCGAGCCAAATCCGAGAGGTCAAGGGTCAGACCCAGGTCGAAATGGTATGGAATGACACATATACACATAACGACGTGTTTCTTTGGGTTCTATATATACGTATGCGACATAGGTTTGGGTCTTCGCTCTCGCTCGTACATAGAGCTCATATATACCTTACGTAACCTCCTCCGGCTTCTGGCCCGATAAGCCAGATAATTAACGAGCCGCGGAGTTTCAAATCGAGATCGAAGGCGCGCCGGCGTCAAGAACCAAAGGGCAAAGAGAAAGAGAGTGAAGAATTGAATGCGTCGACCGGAAGTCGTCCCAAAAGAGAGAAAGGGAGATGGAGCGGGAGAGAGGGAGGAGAAAAAAGAGTGGGGGAGGAAAGCATCAGTTGTTTGGATGATTCTGAAAAAAGTATCGGGAGGAAAAAGGAGGGAGGTTAAAGAAGATCGATGGAGAACTGGACTCGTGCCAAATAATGAGACGGAGGACGGTAAAGATCGACATAGAAAGGAATTTTCATTATACACTCGAACGCTTGGAATATTAGATCTTCCAGAAGAAAAAGAGAGAGAGAGAGAGAGAGAGAGAGAGAGGGAGGGAGAGAGAGAGAGAGCGAGAGAGAGAGAGAGAGGGGGGGGGGATTGGTTCATATGACGAGTGTTCTGCTCGTCGAGAGATACGTGTCATGACGATGAATGGATTTACCGACGAGAGGAGAGCATGAGTCATCGTTCGAGGATTTTCTTCCTCGTTCTCATCTTCCAAGCTTTGCTGCTATACCACGATATTGATGATGATGATACCGATGACGATCATGCTGTTATAGTTATCCATATATATCCGTTTAAACACGCATACAGACATTTTTGTGTCGTGGAGCTCGGAATGAGCATGCGAAGCTCAGCGAGATTTCGCGATGACGTACATACGCCTGGACGATGACTAATTCAACAAATGAATTCTTTCTTCGCTTGAATCTGATGAAAATCGAATTTTTCTTTTTTCCACCCAGAGCAGGTAATCGAGGGTCAAAAGAAGATTATTAAAATTGGCGATGCAAAAACGTGTGAAGTGGATCGAAACGTTTCAACAAACGATCGAATAGAGGTCGATATTAATATTCAAACCAATTCTACGAAGATCATCTTTGGGGCCAGGGTTTTTTTTTACATCATGATATCATCGAGACGAGAATGGTTATTCGAGAATAAGAATCTCCAGCTTCAACTAAAAATTGAGGAATTCTGCTTTACCGATGAAGGCGTCAGAATCAGAAGAGTAAAAAAAGGATCTCTGAAAAATTGTAAAACCAATCTACAAATTCCGCTCTGTCGATAATGCAGGATACGGGAATCAGAAAAACAAGATTTTCCCAGATTTTTTGGCAAAAACATCGACACGAGAATGGTTATTCGAGAATCGGAATCTCCAGCTTAAACTAAAAATTGATGAATTCTGCTTTATCAATTGGGAATAATCAGAAGAGTAAAAAAAATTCTCAAGATCTCTGGTGAAAAATCGAAAAACCAATCGACGAATTCCACAAATCAATGTTCATATCCATATTATTGTGTAATCGTGAAATAATCGATACGAAAATGATAATTTGAGAAGAAAAATGTATGTTTTTTTACAAATAGCTGACGATAATGACGAATTCCGCTCTGTCGGTAAAGCAGGATACGCGAATCAGAAAAACAATATTTTCCGAGATTTTTGACAAAAAATACATTTAGAAAAACATTTGATTCCACGAATATAAATGGTGAATCTGGGTTTTTCAAATTCGTGATATTCTAGAGACAATGGTAATATTTGTGGATCCCAATCGCTATCTTGAAAAGTAACTACGCCGGTAATGACGAATTCTGCTTTACTGATGATACAAATTAGTAAAAGTCATCGGAAAACTGAATTTCGCAAAGATCTCGGCTAAAAAATTGAAAAAGAAGCAAAAGAAAAGTACCAATAAACGATATTGAATTAGAATTTGAGTTCAATTCCGTGTAAATATTCAAATATCACGATATCATCATAACAAAAATAATTTATCGATACAAGATAACCTTATGAAGAATTCAAAAATTGATGGACGTCTGAAGAATGAAGAAGAAACTTGTTGGAAAATCACCACGTCGATAAGGATAAATTTAGCTCGGCCGATAATGTAGAACCGTCGCAGCAATCTTAAACCCGGAAAATCCGCGAATCTGATCACCGAAAAAATCTATTTTAAATACACGTTTGAAGAATGAAGAAAAAACCATGTTAAAAAATCACCACGTCGATAATGGCGAATTTAGCTCGGCCGATAATGCAGAAAAGTCGCAGTAATGTAAAACCCAGAAAATCCGCGAAATTGATGACCGAAAAAATCTATTTTAAATAAACGTCTGAAGAATGAAGAAAATACCATGTCGAAAAATCACCACGTCGATAATGGCGAATTTAGCTCGGCCGATAATGCAGAACAGTCGCAGCGATCTAAAACCCGGAAAATCTCCGAAATCGATTACCGAAAAAATCTATTTTAAATACACGAAACCATGGCCGAAAAAAAGTGATCGAAAAACGAAGTTATCATCCAGAACATTTTTCGGACTCGCACTTGTGGCATGGCCAAATACACACCTACGGATATACACACACACACACACACACACTCACGCACATGATATATAGACACATATATCGTGGCAAGTGAATTTCATACCGATGGAATCTCGTTTAGTTTTGGACGACTAAGATTGGGCGAGAGAATAAAGAAGAAGAGCGAGAGGAAAAGAAACTTGTACGAAAAGGAGAGAACATAAGAGAGCGCGTCCTTTTCTATCTCGCTCCTCGGTCGTTCCTCGCCATCGTTTCTATCTCATTCTCTTTCGCCTTCGAAATTCGGCGTTGCTCATAGTCCTCCTATCGATGTGAGAGGTGTTCGTGTGCGTGTGCGCGCGTGTGTGTGCGTGTTTTTGCGCGGTGGGGGATATCAGTGCGCGCATGGTCTCGAGAACCAAGATGGCGGACGCGTGCCGCGCTAAGCGCGTGGTTGAACGTGAGGAGTCTTCGTAGAGACAAGTTTGCGAAGCACCTGGTCCTATTCGACGAGGTAACCACGTGTTCTTTTCATTTCTTCCCTCAGAGTCTCTTGTTTCTTGGTTCTTTCGAGACTCAAAAGTTTGAAACTTTTGAGTTTCCCGCCATTTTCGTTTGAATTCCCATTTCCACCTACAATCGCTTCCCGATCGAATATATCGCGTATCTTCGACTCTCTTGATGACAATTTTGGTGCTCGGACGTTTTTTTGATACACGCACACATCTATATACACACACGGACGCGCGCACACACGCGGACGATTGTCCGCCATGTTTTTTTCACCACGTTGAGGGACAAAGATATCCGGGAGGCGACGCGCTTCGTTCTCTTCACCATCATGATATTATATATTTGCCACGCGGGCTCAAAGCGCGATAAACGCGCGCGGGCTACACCAAAATGGACGCCGCACGCACGAGCGACGAAGTGATTCGCGTCCACGAGGCAGCCGCAACTTTTTCCACCGGAAACGTTTCATCCTCCTTCTTCTTCTTCATGGTAAGACAATTTTGATCAAATTTCATGGATATATCGATATATTTGACATATATCGAAAATATATACGTATATCGACAATGAATTATATCCTGGATATAGCCGACGAATTAAGCATTCCAGTTGATATATGTCAGATATATTTTTGATATATCGATATATCCGTAGAGCAGCAGCAAGTTATTTCATAATTATCCTGGAGATATTTTTAATATATTTTGGATGTTCAAAAGTAGAGAAAATATATAATATAGCCATAAATAGTATTCTTATACGATATATTTGTTTTTTAATGGCGTAACATTTTCAACATCCCTTTTCGGCAACTTTTTTCACCAGAAACGTTTCATCCTCCTTCCTCTTCCTGGTAAGAAAATTTCGATCAAATCTCATGGAAAATATCTCGATATATTTGACATGTATCAAACAAATGTACGTATAGCGGCAGTGAATTCCCTACCTCACATATATTCCGGATATAGCTGACGAATTGAGCATTCAAGTTGATATATTTCAGATATATTTTTAATATATCGATATATCCGTATAACAGCCGCAAGTTATTTCATAATTATCCCGAACATATCTTAAATATTTTTTGCATATTCAAAAACAGAGAAAATATATTTTATAGTCATAAATTGTAGTTTTATACGATATATTTCACGATATATTTGTTTTTTAATGGCGTAACATTTTCAATATCACTTTTCGGCAACTTTTTCCGCCGTAAACGTTTCATACTCCTTCTTCTTCATGGTAAACAAATTTTGATCCAATCTCATGAAAAATCTCTCAATATATTTGACATAAATCAAAAATATATACGTATAGAGAGGTAATGAATTCCCTATCTCACATATATTCCGGATACAGCTGACAAATTGAGTATTCAATTTGATATATTTCAGATATATTTTTGATATATCGATATATCCGCATAGCAGCAGCAAGTTATTTCATCATTATTCTGGAAATATCTTGATTATATATTTTGGATATTCAAAAGTAGAGAAAATATATTATATAGCCATAAATTGTATTCGTATACGATATATTTCATGATATATTTGTTTTTTAATGGCGTAACATTTTCAATATCACTTGTATTTTAACGTCATGACATGAGGTATTTATTTTATCTCGTATATCTACTACGATTGAAAATCAAAAATTTTGAAATGAAAATGCGAAAATTCGTCAAATATCCGAGACTCCGGCCAAAAATTGGAGTCAAATGGGCATGAAAAAAAAAATTATATTCTAGAGAAATTTTTTTATTCGCAAATATATCATTTTCAGACGATTATCAAAAAGTAATTTAGTCGTACATCAATAAAATCTTACCTGCAATAATTAATAATTTTACGGGTTATAATTGAAAAAAAAATTTATTAATGCATCACTGAAAAATTTATCTGCAATTTACTGATTGAAAGTAAAAAGATATTATCAAAATTATTAGCACTTCTTTAGAATCGCGAATTACCCGAATTTTCAAGTTTCTTTTCAAATTTTGTTCACGACGCAGTAAAAAAAAATAGATTGGGGAGTTTATAAAAGTTAAAAGGTTGTCGAGTCATCGCTCCGAAGTCATGAAAAATTAATGCCATCAATCGTTTTTAGGCGACAATTCTTCTGCTCGTTTTTTATTGTTAATGCTATAACTAATATATTTCAATTTCAATAAATTCAAACTTTTGACAAACTTTTGACAAGCAATATTTAATAAATGCTAAATTATTATTGCGAAGTTAATTCCATCGTCATAAAAAAAAATAGTTATTTAGTAATAGTTAATTATAATTAATTAGTTAATTCCATTGTCATAACAAAAATGATTTATAATTTCCACAAATTTTTTGCTTAAATTCTTCACTTTGAAAGGATAGAATTTACTAATTCTTTGAACGGAGGCAAATCGTTAGATATGAGAAAATTCATTGCGAAATAATATTTCAGAATTAAGAAATGACGATACGATAATGTTCATACAATTTCAGGCCGGAAAGAAAATTTGAGAAAAAAACCTTATATATGCTTCTTGATTCGCTTCGAATTTGTGAAACATTTTCATACACAGTTTTCACCGGCATATCGATGAATTTACAGCTCGAAACTTTTGAATTCGACGCTGTACTCGTGTAATGTGATGATTTCACAAATCCGGAGATTCGTAAACTCGTTTTCGAGAACAATACAAATTTGTCATCCAAAGTATAAATACACAGGAATAAATGAGAGAAAAAAAATGCTCTACTTGATGTCAAACTTTGTTTATTATTGTATCGAATTTGGACATTTGGGGAATAAATTTCACGTCGATATTGCGACGTTCGATTTACCGAGAAATTTCTTGAAAATTCACTTTCGTCTTCGTAGCGAACGAGCACACCTCGCGCTCTCTTTCTTTTTTCTTTTTCCGGCTCTTAGCGTTCTCGCTTCTTGTGCGTTCTATCGCTCATAGCGTCATCGAGTAGCGCGCGCGCACACATTTTCAAAGAAATTCCAACGAGTTCACGGCCCTCGGTGTGAATAAGCTCTTTTTCCGGGCCGAATCGATGTCCTCTTCGGCTTTTTTTTTTCCAGAAGCACACCGTGAAACGCAGACGTCTCTAGAAAATGTGGGCCCAATCGTTTGAATTCATGAATGAAAGTTGATCCCCTTAATTTTTTTTCTAATTCACAATTTCCTCACTGGCGCAGTCTGAATGATTGAAAAACCTATACATTGTAAAGTGATTGACAAAAAAAAACTATGAATGTATAATCTCGATAAAAAATTTCCAATATTTATTTTTTTCAATCATTTTTTGAACGTTTTTCGACGTAAAATCCTCAAATATTCGAAGAAAAATATATATTAATGTTTATATAATGTTTCCGGAAATTCGAATTGGAAACAAAAAAGACGCTGAAAAAAAAAAATCATCATTGCTCAAGATTTGAAAAGAAGTTTCAAACCTTAACTTTCCTTAAGGGGGCCAGCGTCAAAACGCCGAATTTTTGACATAAATATAGATATATATAGATAGATAAATATAGATGTTCGTTGAATACGGGTAAATCCGACCAAATGTTCATCATTTGACATATCAAATTAATAAATTGATGCATAACACGGTCGAGGGAGGCGATGAAAGAAGTTCGATCGAACTTACGTTCAAGCTCAAGATGAATCTTAAGATCAAACTTGAAACTTAAGTTTGAACTTATTAAGATCGATCGCACTAAAGTTCGAACTTAAGTTTGAACTTATAATGACACTTGAGTTCAAACTTAAGATTCATCTTAAATTGGAACTTAAGTTCGATCTTACGATCTTAAAATTTGGACCTTGGTCCCCTTAAAGTTCATCGCAGAGTAATTTTCAACTTTTTTGAAATTGAAATAATACCGATTTTCGGAAAAAATAGTTAAATAGAAAAGTATTAAAAAAATGTCTCTGCAGACACAGAACAAACGAGTTATTAATAAAATTACTCCAATTAATTGTAGTTGTTTTCAAAGCTTACGATAACCGAAGTAATTATAATTTTTCCTTAAGTTACGGTTTACTCTATGTGAATTTGCTATTTTGGAATAAACTAGAATCTGATTAAATTTAATACATATGTCCTTAGACCGACAACGCAGGAAACGTCTAATTCAAATTAATGCAATTCCGATAAATCCTATACTTTATTCAAAAAAACCATTTCTTTCAGTACGCCCCTAACTTTTTTCTCTTCTCTCCATGTTTCTCCCCCGGATAAATATACCTAATTACTTAATTGAAAAAATGCCAATTCTTCTGATAATTACAATTGGCAAATCATGCCCGAATATTTCTCTGTAAAATAAGTTCTAAATATTATCACTGATTTGACTGGCGCTCAAATCTCTTCAGGAACTTCTCTCTCGATTTCCTCTCGTGCAGACAGACTCGTTTAAACGCAGACGATATTTATTTACGTACAAAATGGACGCGGATCGATCGATCATGCCGTCCAACAAAATGGCGGAACTGCGAACGGTTATATGGTTAAAAGTGACGCTAGTTAAGCCCTTATGTTTTCCATCGGTCATAGTTTCGTTCGGCCTCTTCGTGCCTCGCGTTTCTCGTCCATCTCGCGAGAGACTGTTTTTTTTTCTTCTTTTTTTCATCAGCAGAGGCGGCAAAATGGCAAAATGGTAACGATATTACGGGCCCGGGCGCACATACAAGCGCGTTATGCAAAAGGGTGTGGTGCGCTCAACCACGGGGGCAAATATAAACCCCCGGAGGTGGCTCACCTCCCGTCCTTATTTTCTCTCTTCTCGCGGTGTGTTGCCAGCGATGGCTGCTGTCGGAAGCTTTAATGGAGATTGATGGTAAACGACGGCGCGCCGCCATCGAACCCACCACCTTTTCAACCACCCACCCCTATAAAACCCATCGTCGTCGTCGGCGGCGGCGACGGCGTCCTCGTCGTCGGCATAACCATCCCAAACGCAACGCCCGTACCTTTTTTTTTGTCCCCGTCTTCGGATAGTTCCGTTCCAAAAGTTTCGCATTAAAATCACAAATAGCATATTTTTGGATACTTTGAAGGTAAAGTGGATACTTTGGGTACTTTCGATACTTTCGCCCGAATCTTAAGATCTTAAGATCTGTCTCAAGATCGATCTTAAAATCAAACTTAAGATCAAACTTTTCATTGAACTCAAGTTGCAACCAAAGATCGAACTTGAGTTCCAATTTAGGATGAATCTTCAGTTTAAACTTGAGTGTCATTGTAAGTTCATACTCATGTTCAAACTCTAGTGCAAACGTCAGATCGATCTTTAATTCGAACTTAAATTTGGTTTCAAGTTTGTTCTTCAGATCCATCTTGAGCTTGAACATAAGTTCGATCGAACCTAATTTTTTTGACAGCTCGTGTCAAGAAACATGGCCGAGGGAGGCGATGAAAGAAGTTTGATCGAATTTAAGTTCAAGCTCAAGATGGATCTTGAGATCGTACTTCAACCCAAGTTTAAGTTTGAACTTGAGGATGAACTTATAATAATACTTAAGTTCAAACTTAAGGTTCATCTTAAATTGGAACTTAAGTTCGATCTTAAGTTCCAGCTTGAGTTCAATGGAAAGTTTTGTCTTAAGATAGATCTTAAGATCTTCAAATTCGAGCCTTTGAAGGTAGTCAGTGTACAAAAAATTAAAAGAAAAGTCGACACTTATCATTCGCTCAAAATAGGAACCTCGTTAAGACTCAAGTTTCACGTAAACTTTTGTTTTCGTACAAATAGTTTTCACGACAAAGATATCGTCAAATATTTGAATTTCTCAATTTCCAAAAAAAAGATGCATTTGTCATAATTTAAGCTCTGGCACGGCAGTCGGTAACTTCTGTTTAAAAAGATTACTTTCTTGAATCATTTTTGCTCACAAATTGTTTGATTTCAATGAGTATTTTTTTCCCTTTAAGGGGAGGTTATCGTCGAGAGGCATGAAAAATGCATGAAATTTAGGAATTTTTTTTTGTATAAAATAAATACTTTTTGAAACGGTTTTTAACGTATTTTATTCTTCTATCAATGAGAGTAAGTTCTAATTTTATTTATTAAAATAAAAACCAAAATGGCGACTCCAGCTCCCGTCAAATAAAGCCCTGCACGGTGTTTTGGTCTGCGCAGGACGCTCCATAGCTCTGCCAGTTCATCCAAAACAAAAACGGGTTGAAAATGATTAAACTAGATTAAATTTGGGAGGCTTTATCGATTTTCGTTGTCAAAAAACACTCTGAATAACGTAATGCCTGCCGTTTGAAAAAAAAACCCAATTTTTTTGCCCTGTTTTTTCTTTTTTGTTGCTTCAACGGACAAAAAAACTATTTCTAAATCAATTTTTGACAAAAATCGCTTCCTGATGGCCCCGCAAATTAAATTTCCTTTCAATTGCGCGGAGATTTATGTGAATCGGTTCCTTGGTTGAATCTGTAAGACGCCCCATACGCTGAAAAATGTCGTTCCCAGAAAAACGCATTTAAGTTTAACATTATAAAAAATCTTTGACAATTCACTTAAGATGTGAAAATATTCTTTTATCCACTTGTTCTAAACACTTTAGGGATGTACATTTTGAAAAAAAAAAACAAATCGAATTTTTCACGGTAACCTCCCCTTAAATCAACAACACACACTGAAAATGGATGTTAGCACCGGGGCGTTTGAAATATTTGAAGATACTTCATGTAACAAATAAATCTATTTATACTTCAAAACAATCTGCTATAATGCCAAAATATGTAATATCCCAAACGTTTTGAAAATATTCGTTCTACCTGAACTATGAAAATAAATTGTAAAAATTGCACACTGTTTGCATTTCAATTCTAGACAAGGATGCAAAAATCTTTCTCTAAATATAATGAATCGCGCGTACCTCAAAGTTTCGAGCCACCCTAAAGAAAATAGAAAGATGCCGCCCTGTCTCTCTTATTATATCTCTGTATATTGTATATATATATATTTCGCCGCCGCCACCGCCGCCCCCGCCCCCGTGTACAAGAATCCAGAACCCAAACCTCCAAACCCAAACCTCCAAACCCAAACCTCCAAACCCAAACCTCCAAACCCAAACCCCCAAACGCAAACCTCCAAACCCAAACCTTAACGACGCGAGTGCGCGTAGCGCCCGAGCCGCACGAACCCTAGTATATATATATATATATATATTCTCGAGAGCCGTCATCACCTGCATTTTCACCTGCTTTTTCATTCGAAACATTAATTCTTCACCCTCCTCGGCACGCGTCTCGGCGAGGGCGTGCTCAAGCGATTACAGACCAAACGCACATCCCTGCTCAATTATCTCGTTCGATATGTAAGATCGATAAATAATGCAGACACATGATTTAATAGCGGTCCCTCGATCCTCCCTCAAATCACATAGAGGCAAAGACGAGATGGATCCTAGATCACAAATATGCTCGACTCTGAGGCCCGAATTTTAAGATCTTGAGTTGTATATCAAGATGAAACTTAAGAACAAACTTTCCATCGAACTCAAGTTGGAACTTGAGTGTCATTATAAGTTTATACTTAAGTTCAAACTTTAGTACGAACTTCAGATCGATCTTAAGATTTAAACTTAAATTTAGTTTAAAGTTTGAACTTGAGATCCATCTTGAGCTTGAACTTAAGTTTTATCGAACTTAATCATTTTGACAACTAATGTCAAAAAACACGGTCGAGGGAGACGATGAAAGAAGTTCGAATGAACTTGAGTTCAAACTTCAAACGAAATTTAAGTTTCAACTTAAAATTGATCTAACGTTCGCACAAAAGTTTGAACTCAAGTATGAACTTATAATGATACTTAAGTTGAAACTTAAGATTCATCTTAAATTGGAACTTAAGTTCAATGGAAAGTATGACCTTAAGTTTGATCTGATCGGTCTTAAGATAGATCTTGAAAACTTCGAATTCGGGTCTTAAACTACCCCTTACAGTCTTGTTGTACGAAGGCAAATGGAATCAAGTTTGAGGAACGAAAATGAAACTTTTTTGTGATACGCCTGCCACATGTTTTTTCCTGGGGGTGTTTATGTTCAAGATGGTAAGCAAGTTGGCGTCAGAGGGAAGAAAAAAAAGGGGTGATAATTCCTTCGGTTAAATGGATCGCTGCGCCCCGGTGAACCGCGGTCACGTGTTCAACGAGGCATCTATTTTACGGTTGTCTTCTTCTCTTTCTTGAAATTTACCCCTCACTGTATTCTCTTTGAATCCCGAATAATGTTTATTTTTTTATTCGGTTCATGAGCCGAAAATCGTGCAATTACGAGCCAAAAGTCAATTTAGATGATTTTTTTTTAGTTACGCGAAATCTACCCTCTGATGAGAGCGATTTTTGAAAACTCGCGAGAGAGAAACGACAAAACACACACGAGGGAAACCCAAAGAGGGTGTGTATGCGAGTTTCACTGAGAATAGAGGGTCGCAGGTGGCCCTTATGTCAGGATGATTAAGTCTCACGACGAGCGAACAATGAGACCGGCGTGCGCCTTCAACGATAGACGCGCTTCACTCTCGTGTGAAATTTACCCGCTGCACAATGTCGCGAGAAAATAAAACGCGCGTGTATTAACTTTCGATGTGACTTGGCCCGGTGTTACAATTAGGGGTGCCCGAATAGGGTTCGTCGAAATTGATGAAATCGCTCATTGGTCTCAAGCCCGTTGAATGTTCCCGAATGAAATTTAATAAATTTTGTAAATTAAGTTGCAATAAACCGCTCTGACGATCTTGAAATTTTTCTCGCATTCAATTCTCGGGCAATTGGCATAGAGTAAAATCCGGATAGTTGCCCCGAGGCGATAGTTGCCCCGGTTTTAAATACACTATGTTAGAGATGCCCCTAGCTTTAGCGCTTTTCTGTAATTATTAATATGCCCTCGCAGGCCTCAGTGCCCAAAAGACATAGGACAGGGCCCACAAGTTTCGTCCCTGTGAGCGAAAATCTTCCGCGGTGAGACCTCGACGAGCGTTGTACTAATATTGGTTAAGGTAAGTGTACCGAATATTGGGCTAGTACCGAATACTGTTCGTCCAGTCTATTTCTTATTAGAATAAATTCAGTTTACGTTCAATAAATGTAATGTATTTTTTTAAATAATCTTCATTTAACGTATTGTCACTCGAAATAAATATCGAGTATGAGCGAATTGTATTCAATTCATATTTCCCGTAATTCATGACAAGTTACCGAGCGAGGTAAAAAAACGGTCGTTTCCTTATCGATTTGGTTAAGGAAGTGGGCTTGCGAAAAAGCATAGTTCATAATAAAAAAAAGCATCGAATCAGTCGAAATAAGCTTCAATGTATTATAAACGAGTCATTGAAATAGAAGAGTGCGGAAATAGACGAGCAAGTTGAATATTTGGCCGAAAATACATACCCCATAATTCGGTACATAGTGAGAATCGTGTGCACCGAATATTGTGGCCCATGTATAACCTCCCTTCGGACGTCAAACGAGTACAACAATATTCGGGACATGCATGTGCCAGTAATAGGGCCGTTTATTTTACGAATGACAAACGAATGTCAAACGCATGTTAAAGTGTTCAACACTATTCGGGCCATGCATACCCCAGTAATAGGGACATCTGTCAAAAGTGTAGAACAGTATTCGGGACATTTGCACATGTACGCATTTTCAAAATTACAATTAAATAATATAAATAATAACAAAAATGAGGTGGGCATTCGTTAGCTGAGATTCCACGCTTTCCAACAATACCAATACTTGTTACCCTGAGACAATTTTAAATAAAGATTTTCCTCTGTTGATGGCGAGCGAAGCTCAGGTCCCCAGTATCCGGGACACTTACCTTACTAGTTTTTATTGAATAAATAATGTTATGGTTGAGGATTCAGTCAACTATTTGTTTCCTCGCATGCATTAGAGTTTCAACTACACGGTCTGATACGGTATATTGTTAAATAGCTTTTACTTGTTTTTTTAATAAAAAGGGCAAGTATCCGTATCGAAAAGGATAGTCGCCCCGAATTCTTTTCCGGTTAGTTGCCCTAACGACAATATGACAAAAACCCAGGCGTAGTCCTTGCTAGACCGAAGTTAGTTTAGCACTAGCGTTTAAAGAACTGGATAAGAAAGAAAAACTGTTGATTAAAGGTATGTAAAAAAATAATGAAATTATTAATTATAAAATAATAATATTGATAATAAAATATCTAAATAAAAAAAAAAAATTTTAAAAATATAATAAAATAAAATAATCTGTAAGTTAATATTAATTATAAACTCCTTCAAAGTATTTTCGACCTGAAGCGACTATCCGCCACGTTGGGCAACTATCCCTCTTTGAGGAGGTCAAATGAAACGGGATTTACTCAAAAACAATATTAATTGGGTTTACAAAAATAGTGCACAATGAAAGATTGAAGACCAATGTTTTAATATACACGAAGCATATTGTCAGTAGATACTTAATTTTTAAGTAATAGAGCTTTTTCCTTAAGTGTGGCAGCTATCCGGCTTATACTCCATTTTTTTTCTCTCGCGCAACTAAGGCCCGAATTTTCATATCTTAAGATCTATCTTAAGATCAAACTTTCCATCAAACTCAAGTTGGAACTCAGATCGAACTTGAGTTCCAATTAAAAATGTATTTTAAGTTTGTACTTGAGTTTCATCATAAGTTCATGCTTAAGTTTAAACTTTAGTGCTAACTGCAGATCTCTCTTAATTTCAAACTTCAATTTAGTTTGAAGTTCGATCTCAAGATCCATTTTGAGCTTGAACTTGAGTTCGTTCGAACTCTTTTATTTTGATGTAACTAATGTCAAAACTTTATATCAATGGGACATTCCACCAATTCTTGACTAAAGTTGTGCCGGGGGGTCTGAATTCTGGATAACAAAAATTTTTATTGAAAAGTACATTACAAAGAGAGCTTTCATGATTTTTTTCAATTTTTTTCGTCCAACCCTTTCGAAGATACAGTAGATCGAAAATTGCAAGATTTGCAATTATTGACTTTAGGTATTAAAAATATCAATCCCTTGTAAAATTTCTAAAAATATATTAAATATTGGTTTTTGTGTAGAAAAAGCTCAGCTTTCTGAAATTTTTTTTTTCAAATTTCTCCAGTATCAGGAAAACCACAAAAAATGAGGTCAAAAAGTAAAATACGCTTTTTCGACCAATGTATCATTTTTAATATTTTTTAAAATATTTTTTTCGAAAAGCTGAGACTTTTTTACATGGGAAAGGTATGTTTTGATTTTGGGAATATTTAAAAATAAACCATAGCAAAATAAAGTTGAAACTTTTGTGATGAATTGCCGATAAGTATTGTGCTGCCGTCACGGTCGATACACGAACTATCGAATCAAGTTTGAAATTTTCTGTACATAGCATTATATTCGGCGATTATGTAGTGAACATATATGTTCAAAGTGTGAAGTGGGTAAGAAATTAAAATTATTATACAAAAGCGATATGACAAGGATCAAATCTTTATTATTTGTACTCTTCTTGTCACTGTTGACAGAGAAACATTTCTTACAATAGCAGAACTTTTATCAGCCTTGGCATTGTATGACTGGGCACGTGAGTCATTTGAAAATATTGATTTCGCTTTCATTTCAAATGAGAAATACGAAGTACGCGCAGCACAGCTAAAGTCCAGATTTGCCAATGCTGTGGCTGTAAAAAAGACGCAATCTATGCATTGTATTATCCCTGATGCCGAGAATCATGGTTCTGCTATTGTAAGAAATGTTTCTCTGTGGCAAGAAGAGTACAAATAATAAAGATTTGATCCTTGTCATATCGCTTTTGTATAATAATTTTAATTTCTTACCCACTTCACACTTTGAACATATATATTCACTACATAATCGCTGAATATAATGCTATATGCAGAAATTTTCAAACTTGATTCGATAGTTCGTGTATCGACCGTGACGGCAGCACAATACTTATCGGCAATTCATCACAAAAGTTTCAACTTTATTTTGCTATGGTTTATTTTTGAATATTCCCAAAATCAAAACATACCTTCCTCATGTAAAAAAGTCTCAGTTTTTCGAAAAAAATATTTTAAAAAATATCAAAAATGATACATTGGTCGAAAAAGCGTATTTTACTTTTTGACCTCATTTTTCGGGGTTTTCCTGATACTGGAGGAAATTGAAAATATTTTTTTCAGAAAGCTGAGCTTTTTTTACACAAAAACCAATATTTAATATATTTTTATAAATTTTACAAGGGATTGATATTTTTAATATCTAAAGTCAATAATTGCAAATCTTGCAATTTTCGATCTACTGTATCTTCAAAAGGGTTGGGCGAAAAAAATTGAAAAAAATCATGCAAGCTCTCTTTGTTATGTACTTTTCAATAAAAATTTTTGTTACCCAGAATTAAGACCCCCCGGCACAACTTTAGTCAAGAATTGGTGGAATGACCCCAATATATATGAGCGCAGAAATAAAACGCGGTCGAGGGCGGCGATGAAAGAATCCGATCGAACTTAAGTTCAAGCTCAAGATGGATCTTGAGATCAAACTTGAAACCATGTTTAAGTTTGAACTTAAGACCGAACTAAAGTTCGCACTAAAGTTTGAACTTAAGTACACTGAGGAAAAAAAATGGTTGAATTAATTAAATCAGCGGTTACGGGCGGCGAAACAAAATTTTAATTCGTTCGACGAAATTTTTAATTGATTCAACAGGTATTCAAAGGACCAAAATGTGTTTGAAATAACCAAATTTTTTTTCGTTCTAACTAAAATTTCGTTTCGCCGCCCGTAACCGCAACAACTTTTTTTTCTTGGTGTATGAACTTATAATGACACTTAAGTTCTAACGTAAGATTAAACTTAAGTTCGAAGTTTCAACTTGAGTTCGATGGAAAGTTTGACCTTAAGAGCGATCTTAAGATCTTAAAATTCGGGCCTAAGTTTGCCATAAACGTAGTAAAATCATTATGCTGAAGCTTGCATCATTTGAATGCAACGGAATTGATTTATTTTTTAAGAGAATTCATTCTTCCAAAGAATTATTCAAAATGAAAAATCGTTGAAATCTTGAAATGCAATTTAAGGTCTCTCTTAAAGACTTGGGATGCTAAACGCGCGAGCAAAGCGTAAATATCACTAAAAATTAATTTTAAAAAACTTGTAAAACAATTTGTTATACAATCAATTATTTTTTTAATGCAATTGAAATATTATTTTTTAACGAAAGAAAATATGGAATAAAATTGAATACTCGAGAAAAAATATATCTTGGACATTTTACTGTTATTGCACTTCAAATATCAATATTTAGTGCAAAAAGCCGATTCAAATTTTTTCCAACATGCGGAAAATTTCGTGTGATTCATCATAGTCGAGCAAAGCTTCATATTAATAATTTAATGGCATCAAATTCGACGGTATAGCGTTTCATAGTCGTCGAATTTGGTCGCGAAACTGAAATGGCGGCGTGCGATAAAATGGCCGCTCCGCAATAAACACGGGAATTTTCCATCGTTTTAATTTTCATGATTACGTAGACACGCATTTTGTTAAAAATTTTCATTACAATTAACGCTTCGTCAAATTGCCTTTGGAAAAATACCGATTATAGAAATGACGTCGACCGATAAAATGGCCGCGCTGCGCCAAAAGCCGCAACTTCCTATCTTTTTAACTTTCGAAGTCACGTAAACGAACATTTTATGTATATTTAAAAATTAAATTGATATTTTGTGAAATTCTTTGCGCGAAAATATCGGTAATCAAAATGGCGGTGGTCGACAAAATGGCCGCGCCGCAATAGAAACTGCCATTTATCTTTGTTTCCAAATCTTAGCCAACTTTCTTTCTTTTCAATTCTTAGCGTCGCGTAAATTCACATTTCCAAATCGTTCTTCAATAAAATTAACATTTTATGAAATGTTTTTTTGAAAAAATAGCGCGTGCCGAAATGACGATCATGAGCAACAAAATGGCTGCGCCTCGGTAAAAATAACAAATTTCTCCAGTTTTAATCTTCGGGATCACATACACACAAATTTTCAGAAATTTAGTGAGAAAAAATTAATATTCCTTCAATTTCTCTGAATAAAAATGTCGGCGACCAAAATGGCGGCCGCGTTCTTTGTAAAAATGAAATGTTCTTTCTGTTTCGAGCCTCGAGATCACGTTAACACACCTTACCTGCATATTTTCAAATAAAATGAACACTTCGTCAAATTCGTTTAAGGATTGTATTGGATGTAAGAATGATAATATTGCCCAAAAATTATTAATATATTGTTTAAACAAAAATTATTTAACAATTTTTTGATACGTTCTTTTTTTCTTAAACAAATCGAATGCGTTAATTTTTCTGAACCCATATGAAGTTTTTCAGAATCTTCTCTCTATTTTGAAATATTATAAAAATATTCTGAAATACAATAAAAAAATTGCCAATTTTGTATGTTTTTACATACAGGTTTATCGTCAGCTTTGGAAAGTATCAAGATATTAGGCCAAAAAATACATAAATACACTGAGAAAACAATGTACCAGAATTTGTTATCTGGTAACAAATGTAAAGTTGAATATGGCGAAATCAATTATTTTTTAATAGTCAATAAATTAAACAAACATTTTTTAACAGTTACTAAATCATTGTGACACAAATAAAATATTTGTTAACTACTAACAAATTTTGTAACAGTTGAGAAATATACAAGTAAAAGTGCCAACTAAATAAATTTCTTTATTACAAATAAACTGTTTTCTCAGTGAACGGTAGGGCGGTCCTTATTTAGGGCTTGGACGAATTTTTTATCAGACGCCCCCTAAATTGACTCTAAATAATTCAAAAACAATACCCTAATTTTTTCAGATTTTTATCTAGACTAACCTCTCCCAAAAGGAGGGTAGATTTCCCCATTCGAAATACACGAGCTCCGGCCATACTATTCTCGGGATATATTTTATTCCAAGTGTAATCATTTTTAAAAAAATCTGTAACTGCATTATTTTAGTGTTCATTGATGCTACTATTTGACAAACAAATCACATTATCATACGGGTCAATCTAGACGATTTTCAATTCGTCTAAAATTTAAATACGGGTCATTCTAGACGAATCGTGATTCGTCTAGATTAATAATTCGTATGATAATGTGAATTTTTCCTCAAATAGTAGCACCAATAAACACCAAAATCTTGCAGTTACAGTTTTTGTTTTAAATTATTACACTTGAATAAAATATATCCTGAGAATATGGCCGAAACACGTGTATTTCAAATCGGGAAATCTACCCTCTTGGTGGGAGGGGTTAGAGTCTAGATAAAAATCTGAAAAATTAGGGTTTTTTTTTAAATTATTTCAAGGCGATTTGGGAGGCGTCTGATCAAAAATTCGCCCGAGCTCTACATAAGGACCACCCTAGTGTACAGCCATTCAAAAAATTTCAAAACAGGAAATTCAAAATAGAGAGAAAATTATGAAAAAATTCATATGCGTTCAGAAAAATTAACGCATTCGATTTGTTTGAGAAAAAAAAAGAACTTACCGAAAAATTGTTGAAAAATTATTTGTTTAAAGAATTTATTAATAACTTTTGGGCAATGTTATTATTGATAATTGTTGTTTATGGCATGCAAAATGATGGCAATTTTTTTCAGATCTTTATTGTATCACGAAGTATGGAAATTTAAATCAGATACAATTTTAGGCTATAGAAACTATATACATTTTTAACGCAAATGTCGGTAAAAAAAATAACAAATGGCCGTGCCGCCATTTTATCGCTCATGAAATAGCAAACGCGAGAGAAAAACAGCAATTTTCTCCCGTTCAACTTTTAAGTTCACATAAACCTAAGTTGTCGAAAAAATTTTCGAAGAAATTGTCATTTCCCCAAATTCATTCCTCAAAAATGTCAGTTTCGTTGATCTCCAACACGACCGTGAGCGCTAAAATGGCCGCCCAACACCAGCATGAGCGATAAAATGGCCGCTCCGCAAAAGAAACTACACGGAGACATTTTTTTTTTAAATTAACTAAATCGTTAGTCGCATACGCACGACTAAATATTTATTTGGTCTAACTAAATAATTGGTTTCTTGAATAATTCTGCGCTTCGGTTGACCAAAATATTATTCAGGCAAAAAAATGTACAACTATTTGTTGAGTTAAATTTTTTTTTCTCAGTGTATAAAATTCCTTTTGCACAGACTTCAAGATCACTCGAGTTTGTATTTTTCGTACTTTAATGAATAAAATTAATTTTTTTAAATTCTTACCGAAAAATAGTATTTTCGGACATTTTGCGGTGTTGCGCGTTAAAATGGCGTCGAACTTTGGTGTTCATTTCAATTGACGATTTAATTTAACCGAAATTCAATTTCATTGCTTTTAATGGCGATTCGAGTTTTCAATGTTTCAATGATAATATAAAAAATTATTTTCATTATTTTGGAGTACATTTAAGCCCTTTCCGTATCAATGGCGGATCCTCCGAACACTCCTCATCGTTCCTCTCTTCGCTATCTTATACTTGCTGATCGCTGCTGCTTGCGCCTCCTCGTGGCTCCTCTCGGAATTAAACACACCCTTCTTCTCTCTCTCTCTCTTCCTTTCTCCACACACATACATTATGATCCTCTCCCTACTCTTTCTTCATATTCTCCTTTCTTTCACTCTCTCGTGAAGATTCGTGGGACGTATACAAGGTACACGCATATATATTTATATGAGCCAGTAAACCGGTGATTTTATCGTTCCTCCACCGCGTGCGCCGATCGTTTCTTCGCGAACGATCGGGAAGATTGCATCGTGTATATAAACCCTAAGCTCCGATGCTTCTAATACCTTATCGATAAACCCTACCCTCCGTAATAGATGATTCTTCGTTTGGATAAATCCATCTCCATAAGAAGAAAATAATCCAAGTCTTCCAGTCAAAAAACAGGGTATACGCATGTATTTTTTTTATATTTTCAATTCACTGTTTACATCGTCATGGCATAGTAAAAAAATCGTGCAAATTGGAAATTCGGACATAGCTTCCTCATTTGTTTCCGTCTATCGTCAAGCCTCCTCTATGAGGACCTTCTTGACCGCACCTTTATTTCATGTATGTTTATTTTCATGGCTTCCTCATAAAGGAAGCTTGACGATAGACGGAAACAAATGAGGAAGCTATGTGCAAATTTCCAATTTGCACGATTTATTCATCATTTTCATAAAATTTTAATATTCTACGATCTCTTGCTGCTCATTCAATATCAATTTATTCATCACCTTATGCATTTGTGCGAAGTTTCATCTAGATACTTGCAAAATTACGAAAGTTGAAACGCTGATAATAATTTTTTGAAAATTTCAAAAATTTTTTTCAGCCAAACCCTTCATGCAATTTTTCCGAAATTCTATATTGTTCTTTCTTGGTATTGAATGTGTCAGCATAAAACAATTCACCTCGATAGATGCAAAATTACAAAAGCTACAAAGCTTACTCATTTTTTGCGAAAAAAAATATTTTTTTTTAAACCAAACCTCTTGAGCAGAGTTTCTCAAATTTAATCCAAATAGTTCTTATTATAAGGTGTATCTACACATAAAATTTCAGGGTGCCAACTGCAAAACAGCTGCTTAATTACGAAAGTGTTCACAAGCATTTTTCTGGAAAGGTCTAAATTTTTTTTAGAACAAACCTCTCTATCGTTTTTCACCAAATTTGACCCTAAAAATTCTTATCATCCAGTGTATTTATGCAAAAAAATTTAGCCCGATACTTGCAAAAATGCGAATGTAGGAGCGTTAACAAAATTTGTTTGAAAATTTCAAAAATTTTTAAAAAATGAATCTCTCAAGCGATTTTTCTGAAATTCAGTATTATTTTTCGTTTTTATTGAATGTATCATCATAAAAAAATTCAGCTCAATACATGCAAAATTGCAAAAGCTAGAGAACTTACAAATTTTTTGCGAAAAATTAACATTTTTTTTAAACCGAACCTGTTGGGCGATTTTTCCCAAATTCAATCCCAACCGTCCCTATTATAAAGTGTATCTGTACATAAAATTTGAGAGTGATAACTGCAACATTACGAAAGTTAGACGACCCACAAACATTTTACAAAAAATTTAAAGTCCCGCCAATTTGACAATTATTTTGCAATTTAAACAAAATTTGCACTGAATGTAGGGACATACATGGTCTACTTGTATACGAAATTTCAAGTCGATCGCCCTAACCATTCTCAAGATATATTCATTTTAAGGAAAACACAAAGCACACACACACATACATACGTCCGGACATTTTTTCTAAATGTGTTTTTGGACGTTTTGGGACATTTTGAACATACTGATATGAAGATCTCGAAAAAAAAAATTTCGTGAAAACAAAGCTTCCTTTATGAGGAAGCAATATAAATACGTTCGGAAATGTTTCAATTAAATATTTAAAAAATATTTAAAACGGAGAATAAATTTGATACGTTTAAACACCGCCATTTTCGCGCGCCTTCAATGACGTCACAAGCCATGTCCAGCGTATATGTGATTGTATAAATCGCTACTTATGTGATACTATTTTTTTGCAAAAATACATAGAAAGTTGATTTGACTCAAACGCAATAAACTTGAATGACGTCGTATATAACATTACGTATTATTACTTATAAAGTAATAAATATAGACAGTATGCATCCGTGTTTTAAATTAAATGTTGAAGGATTATAGGTTATGTTTACTGCTCTCAACTCAAAAGTGTATCTATGCATAAAAAACGAATATAATGTATTATTGTAAATGATGTGTCACAATAATTGCCTTGCGGCTTTCACTCCTCTGACCTCAGCGGACGTGAAATTTGGATTTGATTGTGTTTTAACATAACCACTTTCATTCATCGTCCTAGATGATTTCCAATCTCACGAAGATGCTAAAGTTGCACTAGATAAGTAAAAGACTGCGAGAATCCTATTTTTCCTTATCCAACACTGCAAATACCGCACAAATACGAGTCTGTTGACATAGCATCTGACGTCACATTTCGTCTCAACCAATGGCGTTGCGTTCCGCAATTTCGAATTTCCCTCGCATAATTTGCACTCCTTAATTATAAATTTATGCAATAACAAAGGAATTCAATAAGAAAATAATGGTTTAGATATAAGGTCCGGTCGATAAAGATTCGGAAAAAAATATTTGAACGAAATTTAAACTACAAGCATATTTTCTTAGTCAAAAATATTTCGATTCGTTTGTTTGAACGTTCGCAAGCTCGTTTTTTTAATTTTTCGGCGATTAAACAAAAGTATTAATAAAATTACCAAGACAATGGACAAATGATGAGAGTAAAAAAATGATTATAGAACAATTCGCACCTATAGAAGAGTCTTTGTATTTGAATTCTTGTATCATTTATTTCGCTTCTTTTTTTAAATTTGAATTATCAGCAAAGATTTGCATTCCATTCAATATATGTGTGTTTCTCATGTAATTATTTTACTTTATTTATTTACAAGATATTAACTTATCCCAGTCGGTCGTCCTTTGACGATTGTCACTGACGAAAAATAATATTTTTCGCTAACTCACTTGTGAAACAAATGTAAAAATAAATAAAAGTAATGAGGGTCCATGCGAAAATTGATGAAAACTAGAACAAGCCCTCATGTCACAACTCTCCTGGTACTGAGGTAAATTGTGACAAAGGTTAAGGCAAGCTGTGACAGCTATGTATTTGATGGTTACGACGAAAGAAATTCAAATTAAATGCTACTATCGGTGAATGAAAATGACTTTTATATTAATAATACATATTACTCAAATTTCATTGCACTAATCAACCTTTGGTATGTAATTATAACCAACAATAACTTTTTATTTTAACACTAATCAGGTTGCTTTTATCATCTTTGGCACATCATAACAACCTTCAATTCTGAATTCTAAAAAATTCAGGAAAATTCTGAACATTCTGAAAAGAATGAACAAATCAGCATGCAAGGTCACGCTATAAAACATTATTGCTAGAAAAAATCAAGATAGGAGAGTTGTGACGGGCTGTCACAACGATCCTAGGTGCAAAAAATCGTACTTCGTACCGAATAATGATTCTTAACCTTCAAATACGCGACGAAACCAAAAAAACAAAATCATGCCATGAAACTTGAAGAATCTATGCACATTAGAAAAAATATCGCAATAACTCTAACGTAGGGGGAAGTCCCCCAGTACCGGACACTTGAGGTTATTCATTAATAAAACCATTATATATATAAGAACTTCGATTTTTTATATTTTTTTCACAAACTTTGGAGTATTCTTTGGTGTGTTAATGATAGTACAGATTTTAAGAAAACGTAAAACTAAGAAAAATATATTTTTGATTTTAATAGTTAAAATGGTCGAGTCCGAAAAATGGCACTTAGTACCGGACACTATGAATATTATTTGAAAAAACGGATTAAAAATGGTTAAATTTTGCAATGATCGCAAATATATTTACCGGAACACTCCGGAATATCAGCGCACGCCTTATGAGTCCATTGCTTACAATTGCCGCACTGGATCCAGTCAATATTGTCATCGAGGCTTTTTTCATATTTTCCTCGGGCTATTTTCCTTTCGTCATTATTTTTAACTGATTTGTCATAGTGAAATACCACCACAACAAAAACAACATTTTTTACATAAATATTCCAATAACGAAAAAAAAAGGCGTCCGGTACTGAAGAATCATCGAGTGTCCGGTACCAGGGACTCAACATGCAAAATTAAATAACAAAATGCGTTGCTATTTCACAAACACTTTGAAATTTAACCTTTATTATTTGAAAGAATACTTACCAAAAAGCATCCCAAGCTAAAAAACGGAGCTGCGAAACTCCCATTTTTTAAACAATGAATGTGTGAAAATTACGGCTGACACGAAATTTTAATCGGCTCCAACGAAAATCAACCCTCGACAACGCGAGCATGCGCACTGCGGCTAGCTCTCTAGCGCCACCGTTACCACTGTGGCCACTGTTCGAACTACGCACGAGAACTATTATCGTTGCTCTCTAGTTTGGCTTATATCAACTGTGTCCGGTACTAGGTGCCGTCCGTCGTTAGGGGACTTCCCCCTAATACGTATCGAGTACTAGGATATCGTAAAATTAGTCAAAAACTTACTTTTGGCCATTTTTTTGACGCACATATCGTAAAAACCGCTTCCCTTGGACCAACGGCACGAATTACATTTAATAGGGGGTTGACAAATCAATAAATTAGTGACGTTTCCAGTTTTTAACGGTCGCAGGTGTCTAGAAATTGATTTTGTCACCACTCTCCTCTGTCACAACCCTCCTCGGTCTCCCCTACTACAATTAAACTTTTTTGATGCGTCCAAAAAAGATCTTGTCAAATCGAATTTGACGAATTTTGTACCTTTAAATTTCACGTTTAAACCCGAAGATGTTTCCTGTCTAAAAAATATTACAGTCCTGTGTTCAAGCGATACTTTCTCTCATAGAACAAGGATTTTGAAAGCCCTACATTTTATTTATCCAAATGTCAAAATATTTCAACATATTTATAAAAATGACTTCAGCGTTAGGATATTTTAAACATATTTAAATATTTCGTATAAAACTATCAATATTCTTTTATAAAGAAATTAATTTCGTAATGCTGAAATATGTAATTGAACGCTACCAGTTTTATAAAAATTCATTCCATCAAAACCGAGAAAAAAAATCGCAAGTCTTTTCTATTTTTCTAGTCCAGCCGCGCCCCTTAAGATTCAGCCCTTTTCCGAAACATATTCAGTGGCCTAATAGTTCATTTTTTGGAATCTCGACCTTGAAAAATGGTTATTTCTCAAAAGTGACAATGAGATGTCTGTTCTGGTCACGATTAAATCCAATAAATTCATCATATTCATTTTCTCCAGCTCATCGCCAATAAATTTAATCCAAACCCCCGCAAAACGTGACAAGAAAAATTTGAGAAAATACGAGCTTTTGGTGTCTCGTTGAGGAAAATTGTGCTCAGCTATTCGTGAGAAATTTTGATACATCGTCAATACGACTTTGGGCGTTCATGAGTCTAAAAATGGATGAATGTACAGAGTAACGCGTGACGTAGGGGGCGAGAGACATGCCTGGAGGCAAAACTCTCAATGAGACCAATACCGCGGAGGCGCGTCTCTCTTAACGAGGTTACGGAAGCACTCGAGAGGTCGCTCGCGCGAGCATTCTCCTTCATCCCGCAGAATCGATGATGGCGAGACGAAGACGCGAGGGGTGTTTTGTGCAGCGTGTGCAAGAGAGAAGAGCGACGAATGCGGGAGGGGAGAGGGTTGAGGAACCTCGATTTGGGCGCGAAATTGCCCGACAAAATCAAATTTCATTTAGCCCCGAGGGAGGCGTGTCTGGACAATCGAGCAACCAAGTGGCTGAAGCCAATCCGACTATCTCATGAAGCAATTTTACCCCGGTAATTACTTTATTCGCGGCCAAATGCACCCGGCACGTCCACTTGTGTAATTTTCTTCTTTCATTAACGCGCATCGCATCGAGTGCCAGAATGGCGTTAAGGGGGTCGAGTCAGCGTCAAAACGCCGATTTTTTGACATAAATATAGATGTACGTTGGATACGTGTAAACCGGACCAATGATCCATCATTTGACGTATCAAATGAAGGCATTTTTGACGCTAGTTGGGGCTCTTAAGGTGCAATGGTTCTCTCATAAATCAATTTTCAAGTTTCACTGCGCTGTGCACGATCCTGCCCAAACCGCTTGAAGGATCTTATCCTACGACGACTCATTTTCTTTGTAACACTTTTCCGGACTGCTTAAGTTCAGCACATTTTTGTTTAAGATTCTTATTATGAAGTTACAGGCGACTTTTTGAATTTTTGACCCATTTTTTGTTTCAATAATTCAAAAAGTGACCTGCAAATTTGTAATAAGGACCTAAAAAAAATGTGCCGCAATCCGGAAAAGTGTCACGAAGAAAATGAGACGTCGTAGGGTAAGATCTGTCAAGCGGTTTGGTCAGGATCGTGCGCAGCGCAGTGAAACTTAAAAATTGATTAATGAGAGAACTGCTGCACCTTAAGGGTTCCAACTGGGGTCAAAAATTTCTTCATTTGATACGTCAAATGATGGACCATTGGCCAGGTTTACACGTATTCAACGAACATTTATATTTATTTTTAAAAATCGACGTCTTGACACTGACTCGGTCCCCTCAAGAGAACTCATAAAAAAGTCATTGCGACATTTAAAAAAGAAAGTCATTGATAGGTTCTAGCTACTATTCTCTTTTTCCTATCTCTATCCATATTTCTATTTGAATGTTACAATAGATCACGCGAATCAGAGCAAATTTTCATCACCGCTATTTCGCTCGAACGAATTTGATGAAATCTCGTTTCGCAACTGCCTCCACGCAACTAGAATGCAATTTCGTCCATTGACACTCTGAAAATCTATGCGGCACTCTTTTCGCATTGTAGATTTTTTCCAATATCGATAAAAATGTACATTTATATTGATCAATTTTTTTGAGCTGGAATTGTTATCGTAAGCTGGACGTCCTTTCAGTCACTATGACTTTTGTCAATATTTTTTTGAGGATGGGAATTGTATGAAATTTCAAACTTTAGAAAAATCGGACTTTTTTGAACAATTTGTTCTGGATTTTTAATTTTTGCGTCATCAGATTGAAATTTCTTACACAGATAGTTTGGAGAATGAATGTGTTTTCCATTTCAACTGAGGAAAGTCATATGAAGATTTTATATTATTTTATGAAATATTCATTCGTTCAAATAAAAGGTGTGAATGCTCAAGCTTCCCTAATCATTGTGATCTCCAGTTAAACATTATTCCGGAAATAGTTGAAAATACAATAATCCTTTTTATAAAATTGCTCGAGGGTTTATAAATAATTTGCAATATTTTAAAAAAAGAGGGGGGTAGGACTACAATAACTTGAAATAATTTTTATACAACGTAGTGATTGCCTCATACAAATTTTTCAATATCCGGTTACCATTGTTTACATACAATTAGGAGTAGTAAAAATATTGATATTTGGGAGTATTGATATTTGGGTTTTTCGCAGAGTTGTGTGTAGAGCAGTACAATTTTCGATACAATTTACACCACGTAGGGGATTGTGGGGCACAACGGCCCCCCTGAGCCGGTTAATACTTTTTGTGGCTTTCAACCATCAAATCAGTTTACTTTTGTTCTATCTTAAACTAATTCAACGGCATTTTGCCGAAACTCAAAAAAAAATCTGAGCCACGACGGCCTGCCTCTAAAAAATATATATATTTTTTTAATCTTGAAAAATTGTTTTCACCGTTAAAAATGTTTTTCTTTTTGAGGGTCTATTTGACCCCTGATGTAGTGCATCGGCCTCAAAATGGATGAATACATCAAATTCATCATAATTTGAAGAAAAACAAAAATGTTCTGCCCTAACTTCTTAGGGTGGTCCACTATAACCCAGGTATTGCGGATTGGCCTAAAAATGAGTCAATACATCAAATTTATGATAATTTGACAAGAAACCAAACATTTTTTTTACCGAATTTTTTATCCCCCCCCCCCTTCTCCTATAAGCCTTGTGAAATTAGTTGTAATCGAAAAAAAACCTTCGTTAAATCACTAGTCAATTCTATTTTGAAGAAGTGTGCTAAATAGTGTCCGCCGACTTCAAACATAGTGTTTTCAAAATAAAAAGCGATTAACTGCGCGCTCCCGGCCGGTTTAGCCTAGTGGTTGTACTATTGCACTATTAGATTGCACTATTATTGCATTATTAGATTGTACTATTATGAGATAAAAAAAAAAGAAAATTTTTTAAATTTACAAACTTAAACAACCTCTTAAGGGGAGGTTGCCTACGAGAGGCTTGAAAAAGGCTTGAAAGGCTTTTTTTTGCTTCAACGGACGAAAAAACTATTTCTGAATCAATTTTTGACAAAAATCGCGTCCTGATGGCCTCTCAAATTGAATTTCCTTTCAATTGTGCTGAGATTCATGTGAATCGGTTCATTGGTTGAAGCTGTAGAGCGCCCTACGCGCTGAAAAATGTCATTTTCAGAATAACATTTACGTTTAACATTATAAAAAATCTTGCAAATCGGAAATTTGCACATCGCTTCCTCAGTATTTTTTGGTATTTACAAATCCTCCTCTGTGAAGAAATGTTAGCAAATTTTAGTAAATGTTAGCTGTCACAGTTTTGGCTTCCTCATAGAGGAAGCTTTTTAAATACGGAAAAATACTCTGGAAACGATGTGCAAAATTCCGATTTACAAGTTTTTTTACTATCTCTGGTTATCGGAGTAATAAAACGGCAGCTTTGTATCGTACAATTTTCGATCAAGCTTTTTTTGAAAATTTCAAAATTGCATCAAATTTGCACGGTTCAAACGGTTTTTGCAAAATTGAATACCAAATAACTTCTTCCATTAAACTACCATTATAGAAATTTTGAGCCTGATATAACGAAATATGTGCAAGCTAGAGCGATCATGCGCTTTCCCAAAAAATAAAAAATTTTATAAATCACAAACCCCTTGAACAATTTTTGCGAAATTCAATACCAACAATATTTTTCACTCAAACTATCGGTATAATTTTTTTTTAACCTGATATCGCAAAATTTGCGGACGCTAGAGCGAGCAAGCTTCTTCTTTGAAAATTTCAACATCACATAAAATTTGCACGGCTCAAGCGATTTTTGCAAAATTGATGACCAAGTACCTTCTTTCATTAAGCTACCTCTATACAAATTTTGAGCGTGGTATCACGAAATATGTGCAAGCTAGAGCGATCACGCGCTTTTTGCAAAAAAAAAAAAAAATTTCATAAATCACGAACCCCTCGAGTGATTCTCGCGAAATTCAATAGCGATAATCTTTAACACTCAAACTATCTGTATAATATTTTTTAACCCGATATCGCAAAATTTGCGAACGCTAGAGCAACCACGCCCTTTTCTGAAAATTTAAAAGTCGCATAAAATTTGCACACGTCAATGAATTTTTGCAAAATGCATAACGAAGAAAGGGGCTGTAGAGCTCAGCTTATGTGCAAAATTTTGGCTCGCTCCTCCAATGTGGTCTTGAGCTATTGATGTTCGAATTTTTCGAGACAGCGACACACATACACACACACGCATACATACATCCGGACATTTTAAAAAAATATGATTTCTTGATGTTTTAGGACATTTTGAACATATACTGACATGAAAATCTCGAAAACAAAAATTTGACGAAAACAAAGCTGTCTCTATGAGGAAGCAAAATCTTTGAAAATTTACTATAGATATGAAAATATCCTTTTTCCCACGTTCCAAACACTTTGAGGCTGCAAATTATGTAAAAAAGAAACCAAATCGATTTTTTCATCGTCATGAACGGTAACCTCCCCTTAAAGGCATTTCAGGGACATTCGGTGCATACTAAACTACCACGGACTGCAGCTAGTTTTTAGGAAGCAGGGGGCAAAGGGAAGAAAGGGAGACCGAAAGGGAATGAAGAAAAATAAATAGAGAAGATATAGAATGCGTGGGTGAGTCGGGGCATAAGGGCAAACGGGAGGGAATAGTGGAGGCGCCCGAGAAGGAAATAAGAGGAAAAAGAGACCTCCGAGTTTATAAGGGTTCCTGGAAGAAGGGCATCCACCTTCTCCCTCGGGTCTCTTTCATCTGGACCGCTCGTTTCTTCTTCTTCCCTCTTCCTCTTTCTCTCCCCCATCGTCTTTTAACATATTTCTCTCTTTCACTTCGTCTTTTCCACGATTCCCTGTTTCCTCTTTATCTCTCCCTTTTCCCAGGCCCCCTTCGATCATTTCCCGGCCCATCCTCGTCTCTCCCTTGACCCCGCCGAGCTTCCCCGTTGCGTGACGTCCAAAAAAGACTGGAAAACTTGCGTTTCGAGAGAGGAAGAGAGAGAGAGAAAGAGAAAGAGGGGGGGGGGGGGGAGATTAAAAAAACAGTGTAGTGGAAAAAATTAAGCCGAAAGCTCTTCTTTCTTCGTCGATTGACGCACGAGTTTTCACGGAGTGGGAATCTCCGTCGGTTTTTTTAATATACTTTTTCCCATTTTTTGACACACACATACTCATGGATACAGTTCTCATGAACTATTTTCCCATCTCCAGACCTCGCTTTATCGTCTTATCACGAATTATTATTGAGAATTTGGAGCGGGAGATAAGGAAAATCTCTGAAGGCGTTTTACGCAGGCTCGTCGTGACTCTCGCGTTTCGTAATGTTTACCTCCGACGAATTTTTTTTTTTTACTCACTCGTCGTTGTGTGCGTCTTTCAATGATACTATGAAATCCATGCTTTTCAGAGAGTTACGAGACACTGGGAATTTTTTTACGTCCGCGAAATCGTTTTCCAGTTTCGTTAACGGGTTATAAACGGGTTAAAAAAAACGATTTTCGAAAAATTTTCTGGAGAGCCATTTTAATTTACTGACGTAAAAATGTATACACATGTTTTTGTAACTATCAATTTTTTTTTTTAATAATGATTCTTGAAGCTGTTGCCGACCTCCGGGATGTTCTCTAAAAAAAAAGGCGTCTTGGGGTGACCACGATAACTCTGAATCCAAAATAAAAAAATAAAAAAGATTTCGTTAATATAAGGTATAATCTAGTATCTAATCGAAGAAATAAGCAAGCGATTTAATTTCAACAAAATATCGGCTTCTAAAAAAAAAATCGATTTTTGATGAAAATTTCTGCCTTCAATTGTTTACAAAATGGAGAATATTTATCGGTAAAACAAAAGCTTGGGTAAAAATTTGAGACTGATTGGTTATGCAGTTTCTGGGAAATCTTGCTCACCGACTTTAAAGGCACAGTTTTGAGATATACGTGTTCAAAGTTTCAGAAGGATTTTACACATAGTAATTAGGGGTATACAAATATGCCTATAACTTCGAAAATATTTGTATGATTGACATGAAATTTTCTGTGTATGTATTTAATCCTCGCTGATCACACCTCAAAATAATGCCAAGTTGGTCACACTGGGTCAATTTGAACCGACCGACTTTTTGGATGGTTGTCAAAAAAAAAGTACCTATCCTTTGACTTCAAAAAAATATAGGAATTATCTCTGAACATTTCAGTATATGAAACAGCTGTTTTTTAAAAATATTTACACGGAAAAAAAATCGTGGAAAAAAGACTTTAAAAAATCCGGTTTTTTCACTTAAAAAATTGTAACTCTCTCAGTTTTAAAGATTTTTTGGAAAAATTTCTACACGATACTCTCAATATATGGTACTTTAAGAAAAAAAATACTTCAAATGCACGCGTTCCAAATAGAGTATTCCAAAAAAGAAAAACCCATGAGGGCCCGAATAGTTAGAGATATTTGAGCAGAAAGTAAGAGCTCGGGTCAATTTGACCCGCGGTGACCAGCGAAGGTTAAATACATGTACATGCGTAAAACTCCCTCGAGAAAAAAAATCTCGTCACACGCGCGGCTCTCCCTCCGATGGACCAATTTTATCGATTGGCTCGTGAATTATTTAGTGATTGGCTGCGTCTCGTTTGCACCCGCCGCCGATATCCAATCAATCGTCTCGCTTCGCAAGCCTGAAGAATCGCGATTCACTACTTGCATAAAAATTCTTTACCATAAAAATTTTGCTTCTGATTTTCCTCATTTTTTCGAGACAATTTTCCATCCCACTGATAACATGCAACTAACATTAACAAAAAATTTTCCTCTGTTTCAGGTAAGTCTCGAGAAAACCTTGCCAATCATATAGAACCGATCGAGTTTCGGTAAGTTGGTAGAAATTATTTTTCACAACAGTTTATCACAATTTTTTTGACGGAAACTCCAAAAACTCACAACTTTATTTCGCCTTTAATTGTCACCATTTGCATAAACAAGAACATTTAGAAAAAAAAATTGGAATAAACAAGAAAAATCCTTGTCAGGTTATCGTGGGTCGCTGGAGACCCACGGGATGTCAGAACACGTAATTTCCAACAAAAAGATCTGATGAAATTCCGTGAAACTCTTTAATACTTCTACTGTGAGGGCACGCCATGAAAATTGCAAAAAAATTTAAACAAATATTTTATTTTTCGTCATAAACGCATGTACCTCTCAAGAGAAATGAGAGAAAAGAAAAATCTTTCGGGTCATCAGTGGCCCACGATAACAGCATCGGATTGAAATAATTACAAAGAATTATCCCGAGGGAAAAAAAAATTAAAAAAATCGAAAAATTTCGTTTACAAACTATTTCGGATCGATCTTTGTTCGAATGGTGCTCGGCCATCTCTGATTACTCATATACATTCGTGTCCTCGTTTTCTCGTGTACACTAATACATTAACACTGCTTATAACCAATATAAACCGGCGTACACGTATCATCGCACACATTTACATGAAGAATGTGTGCGTAAAACGACCATATATAGATATATATATATATATACACATATATATATCCACACATTGAGAATTTCACACGCATTTGGTGGTATAGAGCCCGCGGGATGGAGGAGCCGTGAGGGAGCTTGTGGAGAAGAGAAGGAGGAGAAGAAGGAATAAACTAAATGGCGGGGGCAACAACTCCTTGTTTTATGGTGGTGGGGGTACACGTTGGCCCGTATAGGGAGGCATACGGTATGCGGGAAACGTTTTCCCCGGTTCCCACGCCGTGCGAAGCCCTCTCTCTCCCAACTTGCTGTTTTTATCTCTCTCACTCCCTCTCTCTCTCTCTCTCTCTCTCTCTCTCTCCCTCTCTCTCTTGTCTTCTCACTTGTTCGGGTTCTTTCGCGGGGAGGGGGTGCCCCGTCGTTTCTTTTACGTCTTCGCCTCCACCCGACCCCTCCGCCCCACTCGCCCCTCATTCTTGAGACCCTGATCGGTGGATCGGGCGGTGGGGAGAAATATCGCCGCCACCGTCGTCGTCGCGACGATGCTGGACCGCCCGAGACGATGCTGCTTGCTCGCTGCTGCCGCCACGATTCGAAAGAACCCGAAGACTTTGCAAGCCTCCAGAAACTCTGGGGATATCCCGCTGGACGATCGCGCTCCTCTTGCGATAATCTCCTTTTTTCCCCAGAATTAGAGTGATGGACATGAAGTTCAAAACGTTCAGCTGAGGGAAAAATCGACAAACGTAATCCTTCAGCCTGAAATCGCAAGTTCCTCCTTAAATTTGATAATTTATTCTTCAAAGTTTTTCCATTATTTCAAAGACTTATTTTTCGAGTAGTGTTGGGGGTCTTTCAAAATCCATCTGTCGAATTCAAATTCAAATGAACGTTCGGAATATCAAGTATATTGAAAATGCAGAATTTCCTTTGAAGAATCTTCCATCGCAGATAGCGAAAAAGGAAAGCTCCGACCCTCAAATTCACAAATCATTTTGGAACAACAACCTACTCTTTTTTTGGTGTTCCCACTTATGCATGTTCGTTCTGCTGTCAAAAATCCGTTTGTGTTTGTTACAACCGCAACATCGTGAGTATAATAGTCGACTTATTTGCCTTTAAATACGTTCTGGATAACTTCGAATTCTTCGAAAATTTAGCATGACAACCCAAAAATTATGGGTGCTAGACAGTCGACAAGCATTTTGGAAACAATCCTATGTAATCTAAAACAATCAATCAGTGTTCTTCAAAATTATACTGCACAAAGGATGATTAAAATTGTAGCCCCATCAAACAAGCCGTTCTAAAGATATGGAAATTTGATTATTACGGTTTGTTTTTGTTGGGTGTATGCATTAATTTTAAAGGATTTTTTTTGTGAAAAAAGGCTTTTATTTCAATAAAATGGATACAAAATAATTCATTTGAAATATTGTCCGTCGCCATCGATGACTTTTTCCTATCTTTCTGGCAATTTATGGATCCCAACTCAAAAACTTCTGACTTTTTGAGCCCAAGGACGAAACGAGCCAATTTTCGATACCTTCGACTGAAGTGAAGCGTATTCCAAAAAGGGCATTCTGCATGCATCGGAACAAGTGGTAATCGGATGGCGAAAAATCTGGACTAAGGTACCCGTGGGTAATAAGGCCTAGCTAAGGGAAATTTGTAATAAAATGAAAAATGTACAATTTAATCAATAAGTTTTAATGATAATCATTATTCAAGTACATTTCCTATAAAATATAAACGAAAAATGGTAATTTTTACCATAAACAAAAACGAAATTAAACATTCAAAAATACCTCATCAGTAGGCTTTACTATAATAAGGCCTACGGCTTCAATATGCCTAAATGATTAAGCTATACTTAATACATTTGATATTTGTGATCAATAATCATGTTAATGCCTCTCTGTAGCTTTATAAGAACTTAAAATTCTTCTTTACACTGCTCTGACAGCTGATACCAGGTCGTTTTCTGACCACAACGCTGGTTTAGGAGGCATCGGGATCGAGTCACTGGAATCAATCATCAATTAATAATAAATCAAATTAAGTGGAGGATACACTTCCCTATAATGTAAAAAACAACATAATCGAAAGAAAAAATGTCAACACGTTTTTCTTATGGTAAAATTTAGTAGGCCTTATTAACCGCCGACCACATATTTCAGAAAAACGACAAATAACAAACATTTAGACCATGATACGTTATTTATAACGTCAAGATCATCGAAGTAGATATTCATGAAGATAGAGACTACGATTTTAGATCGTTAAGTGTAGTATTATCAAAAATACTTACGATTTTCGTGGACCGTTTTTTTAGTATTCGTGCTGCGCGGCCGCGTCATATGATAGATGATGCAACACTGGAGACCGAGAACGGCGTATCGCGCTTCCGCCAACTTGTAGCAGCGTTTTTATGCATTATGCTTCAGTCAGTGTAGCCTTGCGTGAAAGCGGTTATTGTAAATATGATTTTTGGTGGCTAGGCCTTATTACCCAACAGGCCTTATTACCCGCGGGTACCTTATATAGCGAGTGGGGCAAAACTTCCCATACGATATTTTCCAAGTAAGTTTTAACGGGTTGCGGAACATGTGATCGAGCAATGGTGGAAAATCAATTTGTCGTGCCCAGTCTCCCATTCCGGCCGTTTTTTTCTTTATTGCTTGGTTCAAACGCATCAATTGTTGTCGTCAAAGAGGTCCATCAATTGTTTGACCACTTTTCAGCAGCTCATAGTAGAACATTCCCTTCTGATGCCGCCAAATACAGAGCATTACCTGGGCAACGAAACCAGTATTCACAGGTCGAAATCAATGAGGTATGATCACCGTAAGTTTCGAATAGCAACCGATGACTTTAAGCAGCACTCATCTTCGAATTAAAGAAGTGCAGCAAAACTCCCCGCAAATGCTCTTCCGTTGGCACGTATTGCGACTTATTCGCAGATTTTTAAAAAAAAATGTTGTTTACACTTTGGCAAGTTTCCCCTATTCCCCACCTTGAGTTCTTGCAATCTCTTCTCGATAAATAATTCAAAAATACACGCTAGAATTAGCGCATTTCCCGATTGCGTTCCAGGCTCCATTTGCCTGCTTCTACAAAACTATCTCGAAGCTCGGAACCTCGTTACTTTGATGATTTACATATATATATGTAGCATATATAATGCCTAAGTGGCAACGTCGGTGCTCCGGATCTCGTTCTGAGATGCAGCACGAGAGGATGATTATGTTGAGTGAAGATGAGGATAGTAATTATGCAAACGGTCAGGGTGGTTCTGGCAGGTTATACGTTTACCGTCTTCATCATCGTTCACCTCCTCCCACTCATTCTCTTTCTCTATCGCGTTCTCAACTCTCTTTCTCTCTCATCAGCTTTAACTATCCGATTTTCCCTGGTTGTCTCCCACTCTCCTGCACCTCCTCCCTGATGTGTCTTAACTTCGGCCGGCATCACGAAGCTCCTCTCCGCGATCCACGTGGTTCGAATACCAGAGGTCGGCCATATTGCTCGTGGCTTAACGCGAGGCATTCGGAGATTCGTACACTTCGAGAAACTGGTATGTCGTTTGTGTGTAAGACGAGGAAGTCAGGGGGAGAGAGAGAGAGAGAAAGCCAAGAAGTGGCTGATGGCGTTATTGAAGAGTAACAGAGATGGAAACACGCGTAAGGCATTTTCTCCCTCTCACCGCCCTAGAAACCACCAAGAATCACCGGCACACAAGATATATCCAAGCAGAAGCAAACAGACTGGAGAACGCGCACCGGGCCGCATTGACGACATTCCCTCACGTGCTGAGAGAGCGGCCCGTGTCGCGTCCGTCGTTCCAGGTAATCGTTGCTGCTCGCGACCAGGTAGTTTATACATACACCACAAACAAAGAGCCCTCTTTCTCTCTTTCTCTTACCTCGCTTTACACACTTGGACGATATGTATGTAATACCGTACAGTCGAATGGCAGAATGTGACACAGAGGAATGAGCCACAGTACCCCGCAAATACACCACTTTAGGTCTACCTGGTGTAGCTCGCTCGTTCACTAGGAGTCTCCAGAAGCTACGCTGAAAGTCAAACATGCATTCAAATCGTGAACACCGGGAATGACCGATAACTGTCCCTCTGGGCTGTAAACAGGTCTCTCGAAGCGGCCCTCCTTCATCGTCAATTTCACGAAGTACGCTCGTAACCGACAATCTCCCCGGTAAATCTCAGTTATCAAGCTGCTCGAGTACCGTCCCGACATCACGACCGCTACAATCATCAGCCAGAATTGACAGAAACACACCGACGACATAACTCACCGTCTTCATACCGCGCGTCGAGGCAGCTTGTCCGCGCATCCTCCATTTCCGTTCCCCCTTGCTCCTCTGGCCTTCTTCGCGGCGGAACGTCAAACCTCCGAGCCTGGAATCTCGAGAGGGCTTCTCGCGAGCCTTCAACAGAATGGACATCCCAGTTATCTACATTTTGATGTCGTGCGTTCATGGATCTCTGTACAGTTAACATTAGGCGAAACATAGCGTCTGTTGTAAACCCTTCGGTCATAGAAACATTTGCGGTTCAGCCTTGGACATAATACCTCTGGTGTTGGAGAAGAAATGCATATGGAGTTGTGATTCACTTCGGCAATTTGCAACTTAATGTAAGGTTTAAACCGTGCACATGACCGGGAAAGACATAAATTAACTTTTAGTAGCTTGGATCTTGGACTTAAAGGCTGACCCATTCGAGTTAGGAAAAGGAAGTGATCAATGCCCGGAAATACATATTAGAGGAGGGTGGGACACGCGGGAATGAGTGTCTTTTCTACAAAAGATTGTCCAACTGTGGTTAGAGTATAATTTCAGCGGGCCCTTCAAAAACGATATTTATTTGGGCATATGAACAATTGAAGTATGTGATCGACCCATCCGAGTCGAAATTTTTGACGTCCGTAGACCCTCTTGGGTGAAAAAGTCCAGTTTCCGCCGTTTAGGAGGTGACTATCGTCAGGACCTTGGTTAGGTCTCTTAAACAGCGCAAACTGGACTTTTTCCCCACTCTGTAGAGCAATTTGGGTTGGAACAAAGCTGGGGGTGTCATCTACCCCCTGCGCTATCATACGATTAGTCTCGAAGAATCCCGAGGACCTCAAAAGTCAAACCGGAATTCACAAAGAAAAGTATTTTTGGTGCTGTGATGGCGTTATGCTTTCAATGCTCATGGTCCCTTTATTCACCGTTCATGTTTTCTGGAACGATGTTGCTGCATTGCTGTTTGGGTTTGAGTACCTTGAACAAAAGGGCAACTTGGAGGCGCTCCTTGACGTTGCCTTCGCTTGTTGTTTTCCTTCTGCCACAAGTCGCTGCTGCTGTTTCTGCTGTTGCTGCTGCCATGGGCACACCTTGGTTGGTCATTGGCTCTACAACAGAGCCTCACTCGCGCGGTGTTTCACATAAATACACAAATACGCGCATACCCGACACGTATACCCGGGGCCACGGCCGCATTCCACGACTCCCGCTTCTCTTCCTCTCTTCCTCCTCACTTGGTCTCTCCCGTCCTCCTCCTTCATCCTTGTTTTTCATGTTGGCAGTACCACCACACTCTCTGGTTCGCTTGCCACTTGCGGCCCCATGGAGGCCCAACGGGAGCCTCCCACCATCATCTGCCTGCGTCTCTCTCTCTCTCTCTCTCTCTCTCTCTCTCTCTCTCCCTCCCTTTCCCTGCCTCGCGTGTTTACGGGCCCATCTTTAAGGGCCTCTACCCGCCAAGAAATATACGTGTCTGTGTTCGCGTGACCACCCTCCCTTCCTCACCTTAGAGCGCCACCGGGCGCCTCCGTCCTCTTCTCACTCCAAGATCACCGATCCGTTTTTTTTGGTCTTATTAAAACCCGAGGATTCCGCATAAGTTATACGCTGTGCCCGCGCGAGAGTTATCGTGCCCTGCAACGGAGTCACACATTCTTCGATGAGATGCTTGCACGCCTGGCGTTTGCTTGATTCTCAGAACAATGACAATAAAATGAAGCAACGTTCTTTGAGCTCATTTTCCTCCAAAATTCATAATTGGCTGAAGGAGGTTTGGAGGGACTTATGTTCGTGGATCCTGTTGACGCAGAACCTTCAAGGCAAGCTGATCCGTTTAAAAAAAATGTTGTTCGCGCTATCGATCAATTCTTTTGCAAACTTTCCACAATTGTCATATCGTAGAATCTGAAAAAACCATCTCCGGCGATTATGTTACCAATGCTCTGAGCTTGGGTACTTCATTAGGATATTCTCCATTTTGATTAAATGGAAACATTTAATACAATAAATATTTAGGACAATCATGTTCAAGTTCGGCTGATCTAACCCAGTCCAAATAGAGTTTGCCAAATTTCAACAATAATCCGACAGTAGTTAATAAAAAGTCGTACCTTTCTGTGGAGGAGACCCGTTGCTTGAGAAAAAAGTAGAAAAATCTCGATGGCGAACGCAGTCGAAGAATAACGTGGTTTTTTTTACCTACCTACTATATACGCATGCATATACGTGAATGCTAGGTCCTGATCCTCGAGCTTTCGTTGTCCTATGTCCTCCAAGATAAAAAGAAGAAGAGAAGCGAAGGAGGGGGAGGGAGGGCGATGAAAATACTCGGCACTGGCAGTCCGGATCCCACACGAACACGACCACGGTCACCATGGTCAAGCCCTCTCTTCTTCTTCTTCTTCCTTGCGAGGTGGTGAACGCTCCTGGTACGTGTACACCGTCACGAAGACACTTCGTTGGGCCAGTCCTCTAGAAGCTCTCTCATCGTCTCCTTCTGTCTTCTTCGTGTCTTTTCACACACCAACGGATGCACGACGCCCTTCGGTGCGTCGTGCATCCTCGGGATGATCTTGGGCCCAACTGGTATTGGCGATTCTTCGCCCGTTTGTATGTAATCGAGTGAGGCCCTCGCATCAGCCTCCGCAGACTATACGAACGTAGCGGCAAAGGAGGCACGCAGAAATATTTTGTTTACCTCGCTCCCAGTTCTTTGAATCCCGTCGACTATTCGGGAAGGGGATGTGCCCTCCGCCTCTCTTCATCCACCTCCTCCTTCTCCTCATCATCAGCATCATGTATCTCTCGCTCCTTTTCTTCCTCCGCTGAGGAGAGTCCCTCTCGCGGTGGCGGCACTCGCGGCCTCGCATCTCGGCAGGGCGTCTTTCTCAATCGGGCCGACGTATCTTCTTCTGCCTCCTCACCTCATCCCTGACTCCCCTGGCCACCGTATATTCTCGTGCACTCCAAAGGAGCCAGAAGAACGACACTACGATGTGGTCTTGTCGTTTTATCCCTCTCAGTCTCTCTTTCTCTCGCTTTGCTCTTCAGCAAAGACGATCTTTGCTGGAGCTCCTATCTTTGTATCTTCACGTCTGTGTAGTGCAACACACCACGCCATTTCCTCCTTCACCTCCTCCTACTCCTCCTCCTTCTCCAGCTTCTTCTACTTCTTCTTCTTCTTCTGCTTATACTTCTTATTCTTCTTCTTCTTCTTCTTCTTCTTCTTGCGGATACACATTCGTACTACACTCCCAAAGTGTCTTGGTGTTAACGCTTATCCGGAGTGTAAAGTTTGTTAACAAGGGAGATGGAAGTCAAGAAACTGCCCCTCCCTTACTGCTTGCTACTTATACATTCATACCTTCTTACGGACAGCGGCGACGACCTCGCGCGTCTTCTGCTTCTTATTCTTCTTCTTTTCCCGCTTTTTCTTCTTTTACCACTTCTTCTTCGCATCTTCGGCATTCTGCGCCGTGGCACAAGACAGTAACGGCGATACATACTTCTTCTGGATTACTTCGAAAAATCTGCATTCAATGATTTTCCATCTCCATCCACTAGGATAGCAGTATCTAAATCTTTATTTTGTTTTTTCACGAGAAAAATATTTTTTATTGCACTCCGTGCGTAAAGTAGCACTTTGCGCACGCTGCGCGTGCTCAAACTGGCACTTTGCACACTCGTACAATACAATTTCGTACGATACTATTATATTTTGGTAGATTCATTTGTTTGAACGATATTCAACGAACATTTTCATTCATTTCACAACATTTTTAGCGAATTATGGGGAGAAATATTTCTTGCAAATTTTACTCTCAGATAGTCTTACTCTTACTCTCAGCCTCGACTACAAACTGAAAAAAGCATTTAAGAATAATCCTTTGCCTCGAAAAATAACCAAAACTTTTGCCAAATATTTTCGAAATTGAATCCATTATCAATAAAGCAAAATTTAGCTTGTCGAACGGAAGGGTAGGGGAGGGTGGGGCACGACGGCCCCCCTAAACAATTCGGTCAAAAAAAAAAAAAGATTTTTGGTTTTTTGTCAAATTGTCATAAATTTGATGTATTGACTCATTCTTAGGTCGATCCGTGATACCTGGGGCATAATGGACCACCCTAAAAAATTAGGTCAGACATTTTTTTTCTATTCAAGTTATGATGAATTTGATGTATTCATCCATTTTGAGGCCGATCTGAGGTAAAATGGACCATCGAAAAGAAAAACATTTTTAACGTTGAAAACAATGTTTTAAGATAAATTTTTTTTAAAATCATTTTTCAGCAAATTGTCGGTGAATTCGTTCAAGATAGAACGAAAGTAAACTGATTTGATGGTTGAAAGCCACCTAAAGTATTAACCGGCGTAGGAAGGCCATCGTGCCCCACCTCCCCTAATTCTTCATTTCGATAAAGAGAAGGGAACAAAAAATTCCAAACATTTTTCTCACGAGATACGAAGGTGGATATCTTGTCGTGGGAGAGATAACGAGAGAAAAAAAATCGTGATCCACATCGGTGCGTGGATGCATAACTCCTATATACGGTAGTCTCGATGAAATCGCATTCGACAAACGAAGAATAAAAAAATAGAAAAGAAAAAAAAACGATGCACGCTGGATATTTCTCACGCATCGAATTTCCGAATAATTCCGAGTCCTCGCTCCTTCGGTGACTTCTTCCCTCGATATTCCCGTACGTATCTCGGGCTCTTTACTCTTCCCAGGGCATCATCATGATGCACAGGAGTATTGTACGTGTATGGGAACGCGAATGGTCCCTCAACCCAGCTTTTTCTTTCTTTCGTTTTTCATTCGTTTTTTATTATTTTTATTCTTCTTTAATCTTCGTGTTCCATATATATCGCGTGGGTGTGCGTAAACGCGAGAGTCCAAAAAGCAACGCGGAGGCTCTTCTGTACGTACAGTTTATAGTTTATACGATCGCATATATATATATACAGGGTGTCCCAGGAGTGAAGGTCAACACGGTGAGGGTAGATTCGTGACGTAATAACGAGCAGAAAAGTCCTTTGCCATTTTTTTGTATTTTAAAGCCCTGAATCGTTATTAATTTTTTTAATCAGCCAATGAGATGCGCTCATTGAGATGAGCCGTGATCCCACCACGTCTCCCCTTGCGCTCATCGGTGTGAGCACGGTAAATGGGCACGGTGCATCTCATTGGCTGATTAAAAAAATTGATAACAATTCATGGGTTCAAAATACAAAAAAATGGCAAACGACTTTTCTAACCGATGTTACCTCATGAATCTACCCTTACGATATTGACCTTTACCCTTGGGACACCCTATATACGTAGAGGCAAAGGGCGCGCATTCCCTTTTGGCGCAGAGAACTTTCAACAGTGTGCGTGCGAGCCTCTGGCATCGTATTGGGTCCTTTCCAGCATCTCCCTACCTCTTTCTTCGTTCCCTCTCTCACTCGAGTTCGGGGCATGAAGGAAGGAGGGAAAGGAAAAGGCCCATGGGATATACCGCGGCAACAACACCGCGTCGGAGGGAAGGTTAGGGAGAGGAATGGAGAGAGAAAGAGTCCCAAAGATATATAGCAGCCAGCAACAAATGAGGTCCTTCCGAGAATCGGGGCCACCGACACAGCCTGAGAAGGAGCAGCGCCTAACTCTCTACTCTCGCGCCGCATTTTAGGACCCCGGCTTTTCGGGGACCCTAAAAAATGAGGGGGTGAGAACCACCCTAGCCTCTCTCTCTCTCTCTCGCTCTCTTTGTCTCTCCTATCTGCCTTTCGTCTTCTCTGAAAACATCAGCCTCGAATTCACTCTTCACGAGCTCCTGCTTCCTCGGGAGATGCTTTTGAAAAAAATAAATTCAATATTTCGCCGCAGAGTGCGGTCGTAACTTTCACCCGTGAATTTTGTTGCAATTTTAATATTCGCATCGTTCACATTTTGCTTATTCATAATTACTCGATAACGAACGTCTTAAGCCATTCTTGGCAAATTCGTCGATTGTCACGAAAAGGTTAAGCCGGATAAGAATGCGGAATTGGTCCCCAGCGAATTTTGTGGCGCTGATTTTTTCCAAAGTTCCTAACCGAAAAAAAAAATTGTGCAAAATTACAGCTCCCTACATTGATGCCGAAGGGTCTTTTTGCTAAAGAAATTTTTTTTTTCGATTTTCGCATTTTTCAAATACCAATAGGCGACCGAAAAAACTCAGAAAATTCTGAAAAATCAGAAACATGTCAATGTTAACGGGAAAATTTTCCCTTCTTCTTTTAATGCTAAACTCTATTTTCAATCATCGAATCTTTTTTTTTAAACATTATTTTGTAGCAAAGCGATTTTCTACTATTATGACAAAAATTGACATGATTTTGTTCATCATTCCCAACATTTAAAAAAAAAGTCCCAAAATTCGACCTGCAAAACATTGAAAAAAAAAAATGAGAAATTTTATCGTTTTTATTTTTTTTTCAATGTTTTGCAACCGAACGAATGATTTATATAAATCATTCTTTCGGTTTAATAAATGAGTGCTCATGGCTGGAAAATAGGAAGCAGGACTCAAAGAATGATTTATGTATGAATTTCCAATGAAAAAAAAGAAATTTTATCGCGTGTATTTTTTGTCAATGTGTTGCAGGTCGAATTTTGAGACTTTTTTTTTTAAACGTGAGGAATGAAGAGTAAAATCATGTCAATTTTTGTCATCACAGTGGAAAAATCTCTTCGCTACAAAATAATGTTTTTAAAGGAAGATTCGATTATTAAAAATAGGCTTGGCATTAAAAAAAGAAAAAAAATCCCATTAACATTGACATGTTTCTGCTTTTTCAGAATGTTTTATGATTTTCCGGTCGCCTCTTGGTATTTAAAAACTGCAAAAATCGAAAAAACACTTTTTTCAGCAGGAAGACCCCTCGGCATCGATGTAGGAAGTTGCAATGTTGCACAAAATTGTTTTTTTAGGTGAGGAACTTTGGAAAAAATCGAAAAAATGGAAAAAATACTCGTTCCCGTATACAAATTTTTACAAAAAATTTCGTAAAAATTAGATTTCTTTCACGCGAAAGCGAAATTCTAGAAGGAAGTCTCACGATCAAAACCCGAACGCTGATAGTTCGGGAATTCGTATAAATTCCAATAAAATGACACTCAATTTCGCTCTGCAAATTCACCGGTCAAAGGTCCCATATCTCGCTGAACAATTGACGATAACAGTGAGATCATTATCAATTACGATTCTTGTTGCGGCATTAGCGAAAAAAATAACTTCGAATCTTTTATCATGGATCACAATATCGATGAAGCGTTTGTATCAAAGATCATTTTTAGTTATCGCGTCTGTATCAGTGTCATCAATGTTCTCTATTATATTCGCGATAAAACGATAAATACCTCGGGATTTACCGTCATCTCGTACTTATCGCATTCCGCAGGCGTTGAAACTTCAAAGTTTCGTTGCATATAGATATAGAATGCCCTTGAATAAGGGCCCTGGCGCCACAAAACGCAGCTTGCAGTTTCTCGTCTGCATCATCCCTGGTCCCCTTTTGCCCCCAAGTCTTCTCCACTTTCTCCCACCGCTAAACATCCTCCGACATCTTCGTCCCCTTCTAAAACAGCATTCCCCTGTTTTCTGTGAATGACTCGCGAGTGCACGCGTACATCGACATGTTTGGCTTTCAAAAGGGCCCAAGGTCCAAAATCAAACGCATCGGTGTAAGCGTGCTCCAAGCCCTTTTTCCAAAAGCTCTCTTCACGAGAGACGGAGAGGCACAATTCGTGTATCCGGCATTCCGGGATGAAGTGAGTCTGTTGGGGTACCGTAGAAAATGTCGAGAGAGGGGGAACTGCGAACACTCTCTCGCGCGTCAAGAGAGAAGGAAGCTGCGAGCTCTCTCTCTCTCTCTCTCTCTCTCTCTCTCTCTCATTCTCGTTTCTTTAGTTCCATGCCGCGCGCCTTGGGCCCTAATTGGGCCAGGAATTTCGACCACCCGAGGCCCCCGCGACCCCCCTCTTTTAGACCTGCCCCGCAAGACGCCAGCTTGCTGCTGCCCCCCCCCCCCCATTTCTCTTCAACTGTTGCCCCCCCCCCCTTCCTGCCCCTGAAATATTTCTCGTTCCCCCGCTCGTTGCCCGAGCTATCGAACTCGCTTTTCGATTCTTGGAAAAAACGCCTTAATGCCACCGCATCGCCTTTGCTAACGCTCCATCAGCGTCTATTCTATAACCCCCCACCGTCTACTTGACCCCCTCATTTGCATTTTTTTTCGAACTTCGTCATACTTGCTGTTTTTACCGCTAGATGGCGCTAACATAAGTTCCTGGCTCCCGAAACTAAAAATTTCGAAGAAAATCTTTGTCAGGCCCAAATATATTATTTTCTCACATTGTCTGCAAATTCGCTCCTCTTCGCTCTTTCCCTAATGCCTGGAATGCTCATTTTTCGGGCCTTTTCCCTGGAAAACTCTCTTTTCCTGGGAAACGCGTGGAAAATCCTCTAAAAATTCTTTTCGGGAGTCTAGAAATTTTTTCATGTTTAATAGTTTCATGAAACATAGAATATAAAATAATAAAAGTGACTACCTCAAGATATATTTTATCGGTTTTTAATATATCCTCAATATATCTAAGATATATTTCATGATGTACATCCCGCATATACAAAGTGTACGAGGGGTTGAGCTCAATACCGTGAAGGTAGATTCGTGACGTAATATCGAGTAGAAAAGTCCTTTGCCAATTTTTTGTATTTTGAAGGCCTGAATTGTTATTAATTTGTTTGATCAACCAATGAGATGAGCCGTGACCCCACCATGGCTACCCTTGCGCTCGTCGGTGTGAGCAAGGTAAATGGGCGCATCTCATTGGCTGATTGAAAAAATTAATAACAATTCAGGGGTTCAAAATACCCAAAAATGGCAAAGGACTTTTCTACTCGATATTGGGTCATGAATCTTCCCTTATGGTATTGACCTTCACCTCTGGGACACCCTGTACAACAACGCTTTAAACAATTTAACTCCCTGTGCCACACTGAGAAAACAGTTTATTTCTAGCAAAGAAATATATTTAGTTGGTACTTTTACTTGAATATTCCTGGACTGTTACAACATTTGTTAGTCGTTAAGCAATGTTTTATTTGTGTCAAAATGATTTATTAACTGTTCAATAATATTTATTTAATTCATTAACTGTTAAAAAATAATTAATTTAGCCTAATTCAACTTTACATTTGTTAACAGTTAACAAATCCTGGCGCATTATTTTTTCAGTGCATCATCCGAATAAAATGCGCAGTTACATTGATTGCCCCGGAATAAAGAAGCAAAGAAAAAAAATCGTAGACATCACTCACGCGGATGGAAATGAAAATACCGTGCGAACGAAGGCAGAAAACTCTTCTCGTAGCTGTACATATCGCTCCAGAATAGAATACAAGTGTTCTTGAGGGAGAGAGAGAGAGAGAGAGAGAGAGAGAGAGAGAGAGAGAGAGAGAGAGAGAGAGAGAGAGAGAGAGAGAGAGAGAGAGAGAGAGAGAGAGAGAGAGAGAGAGAGAGAGAGAGAGAGAGACAGAGAGAGAGAGAGAGAGAGAGAGAAAGAGGATTATCTCAAATATTATGACTAAAAATCCCTCCTCCCGCGGACGTGAAACTCACCCTCTTCACTGCTTGTACCGATCCAGAGCTCTTTAACGCGTGGGAATTTTCGGGCACCCGCGTTTTTCGAGACAAATTCTACCCTCTCGCCGTACGAACTTTAAAAATTTTCCCACAGGTTTACCTCGAGATAATCCAAGGAATTTTCCCGAGGTTTCTATTTTTCCATACCCCACACCTCCCCACCCCTCTCCCCCTTTTATCACAACTGGAATACCTCGAGGAATTTGTGTGGACTCCTTTATCTTTTGTTATTTATATTCTCCACGATTATTTAGATCGAAGCCAAATTGTGCGAAGCACCTGATCGAAACTCGTAAATTCCGCGATGGTGCGTCGAGGCATTTCTCTCTCGATCCTTAAGGGGTCTCGTTCGACCCGTGGGCCATTGCACACATGGGCACAAGGAAGCAGGAAAGAAGGAGACGAGGAAGAGGAATAAAAAAAGATGGAGGCTGAAAAGGGAAGCCGCGAGAAAGAGAGAAGGAGAGAGAGAGGGGGGGGGAAGGGCGAGAGAGAGAGAGAGAGAGAGAGAGAGAGAGAGAGAGAGAGAGAGAGAGAGAGAGAGAGAGAGAGAGAGGTTGAACAAACGATATTGGGGGTTGAAGGGAGCGGGGCCTGGTCGATTCCAGGAACCTTGGGGTAGGTCCTTTGAGGAAGAAAAAAAATATGTATGTATATATATGTATATCCCCATAAACCGGGCATCCGTTCGAAAGAAAGAAGGAGAGAGATAGAGATCCAAGGGAAAAAAGAAGGAATGAAACGTCAAAGGGAGATGCAAGGATACAGAAACTCACACACTCCTACGAATATATATATATATACGTATATTTCTCAGGATGCTGCAGGACTCGTTGAGCTTGAGGCGTCGGGAGACGTGTGTGTGAGATATGTGTGTGAGAGAAGACCCAAATTTTTATCCACGTTCAAAAACGCCCCTCCCACCCCCATCCCCTTACTCCTGTACCCTTTGTAGAAAGGAACCTGTGAACTCACTACTCCCCCGCTGGAATATCCTCTCATGGGTTTTAAATTCTCAGAAATTCATTGTCGATTACGACAAATTCACGTATGTCTCGCGCACACTCACACACAAACGTGTCATGTCGCTCGATCAATATCAAAAAGACGTAATTTACATTTCGGAGTATCGAAAATACGCCATTTTGATTTTCTTCACGTGGATATTCGATTCATTCGATTTTTCTCCTTACGAAGAACGATCGTAAATGTTTCTCAGAAATTTATATGATCGTGACGTCTTATAGTGGGCATAGTTTTCACGGTTCAGAGGAAAAAGGAGAAAAATGAAATGAAATGAGAATTTGAATATAAGTTTGTGTGGTTCTTTTTTTCAGTACGGACAAAAAAATAGAAAATTTTCAACGAATTCAACAATGCCCGAGGCTACGGATCGGTCGGTTTCGTATGGAATGCCCCATGCACATAATATATATATTCTTAAATTTCCTCTTTCAGGACAATTTTTACCTCGCCAATTTTGTCCGCAATTTTTATGGTTTTGTAGTCCCTTTGAAAAGCACTTGACATTTTTTTCAGATTTTCTTGGAGCGATTTGACTTGACTATAATTTTATAAACAAATTATTTTTAGCCCAAACGTAAAAATCTGAAAAAAATCAAGAAAATCCCCTTTTTTACATTAAAAATTTCAAGCATTGAGCCAAAGTGGGCAGAGGTTTTATTCTGTTTATAACAAGCTTTTTCAATAAAATTTTTTGCTTTTAATAGACAAAGAAACCTGAATTGAGTAAGCCCATACCCAAATATTTTTTTAAACACCTTCAATTCATACAAAAATGTTTGGATAATGGCCCGCTCAATTCAGGTTGCTCCTTCTATTAAAAAATGCATTTTTTTCCGCATGAGCTTATTATAAACAGAAAAACGCCTGCCCCCTTTAAGTCGACGCCTGAAATTTTCCCTATAAGAAACGAGATTTTTGTGATTTTTTTCAGATTTTTAAATTTGGGCTAAAAATAATTTATTTATAAAATTATATTCGAGTCAAATCGCTCCAAAAAAATCGGAAAAAAATCCTGGGTGCTCTTTAGAAGTACTACAAAACCATAAAAAATTACGGACAAAATCGGAAAGGTGAAGGATCAGACCCGTGTCGAATCGTGTGGAATTCCTGATATACATATATTTACGTATAAATAAAACAGGGTGGTTAAAAGCTGCAATTTTATTTTTACATCACTGCGTTTGGCGAAAGTTTTCTCTTTCATTCTCTTTTCTCTCATCGATATAAAAATTAAATTATTAAAATTTATGAAAGTCAAATCCATCGCCCAATACCGTTGTTCTCATTATTCTATAATTTAGGACGACATTTGTCCCACTTTTCTAGTGTAACGTATAACTTCAAAAATAGATTAAAAATACAAGTTATGAATATCACAAACTGCGAATTTTTCAGTACTTCCAAGATAAAGAAAAATTATTTTGGGTTTGAAATTTAAAAAAAAAGCATGAAAATGAATATCTATATTTTTTTTGTATTTTTTTTTAACTGCAACGCAAGACGAAAAAAAATTATCTCCTGTTTTATTTTGATATCTCCGATTGTTTTAAAGTTGTGCGCATTTAAAAAAAAAATTGTGTAAAATTTTGAAAAAATTATCATAGTTGTAGGGGTTGACCCAAAAATCTAAAAAAATTCTGAAAGACCGATTTCCATACGTGCAAAAAAATCGAAAATTTTCAACAAAATAATAAATGGTCGGGGCTACAGATTGGTCGGTTTCGTATGCGCTGAGCAAACAGTCTATTGATAGTAAAGAAATATATTTGATTGGCACTTTTATTTAAATATTCCTTAACTGTTACAAAATTTGTTAGTCGTTAAGAAATACTTGTGTTTTATTTGCGTCAAAATAATTTATTAACTGTTAAAAAATATTTATTTCGTCATATCCAACTTTACATTTGTTAATAGTTAACAAATCCTAGTATATATAAATATATTGTTTTTTAAGTGTGGAATGCCCCATACATACAAAATATATTCTCAGATTTTTTCTTTCACGAGAATTTTTGAACTTTTACACGGCACGAAAATTTCATTTTAGTGGCAAAATCTAAAAATTATGTGCAATTTTGAATCACCCTAATAAATACGACATAGGACATTTGTAAATACATACATATGTATATATTGATGTATGCACGTGTATATAAGAGAACAGGTAGACGTGCGAGGAGGGAACACGGCGCGGATGTGCGATAAAGGCGTGAGAAAGACGAAAATTTAAGGCCGAGTTTTATACCCGTATGTATATATATATATATATACACATGTGTCGCGTACGATTTTGGATCTTATATAGAATATATGGGGCATTCCATCTCAAATCGGACAGTTTGAAAAACTTTTTTTTTATTTCCTCAATTTTTTTATATTTTTGAGTACCCATCAAAAGACCCTTCCTGTTAAATTTTGAGATTTTTTAGATTACCCGTTCAAAAGATATTAAATTAATAAAAAAACCGCTCTTTTTTTGGTATTTTGGTCATAACTTCTTTAATAATGGTCCAAATTAAAGTTTTTTTTTCAAAATTTTTGTTTTTTCATGGCCTTTTCAGAAAAAAATTCAACAAAAATATTCGACGTGTTTTTAAATGAGTTTTTTGAGTTTCAAACGTTAAATCGCGTTTTTAAAAGTGAATGTCATTTTTTATTTTTTATTTTATTTTTTGTTTCGAACATCTATCTATTCAACAATTTTTAAGATTAGTCCGATCGTGGGATCTCAATAACTACTATTTTTTTCGATTTTTGAAAATTAAATTTTTTTTTTTTTTCAATAAATTATTATGAATACCAATTTTTGTTACTGTATAGTATTTTTTTAATCATTTTTAATTAATTTGGACACTTTTTCATTGTTAACAGATTTTTAAAATTAATAATTAATCGATGAGCAAATAACAACAGTTCAAGAATTGTATGAGTGGGCATTGAACCTAAATAGTCTACCGAATATTGCTGTCAAATGTTCACATGAAAAATATTATTCAGTTGCAAAAGAAAGATTTTATTTGCGATAAAATACTGCGAAGTCAATCACAGGGATCGAGACACAAAAATTTCATTCAATTATTCCAATGAGCACCGGAAACGTATTGACGAAGGAATATTCTAATTCAGGAAATGATCATATTTGTAAGGTTTTTAAAAAAATACGTGAATAAATAAAAACTGTTGTTAGTATTGTTCATAAACAAGGTTAATGATTGGTTATTAATTTTAAGAACCTGTTAACAATAAATAAGTGTCGAAATAAATTCTAAATAATGAAAAAAATTCTAAACAGTAACAAAAATTGGGTCAAAATAAATTCTAAATATTGAAAAAAATACTATACAGTAACAAAAATTGGTATTCATAATAATTTATTTAAAAAAAAAAAGTTAATTTTCAAAAATCGACAAAAAATAGTAGTTATTGAGATCCCACCATTGGACTTAAAAATTGTTGAATAGATAGATGTTTGAAACAAAAAATTTAAAAAAAAAATCAAAAATGACATTCACTTTTAAAAACGCGATTTAACGTTTAAAACTCGAAAAACTCATTCAAAAACAAGTCGAATATTTTTGTTGTATTTTTTTCTGAAGAGGCCATAAAAAACAAAAAATTTGAGAAAAAAAACGTTCAATTTGGACCATTATTAAAGAAGTTATGACCAAAATACCAAAAAAAGAGCGGTTTTTTCTGTAAATTTTATATCTTTTGGACGGGTAATCAAAAAAATCTCAAAATTTAACAGGAAGGGTCTTTTGATGGGTACTCAAAAATATAAAAAAATTGAGGAAATAAAAAAAAAAAGTTTTTCAAACTGTCCGATTTGGGATGGAATGCTCCATATATATATATGTATATATTGTATATGCGCGGCAAAGATGTCCATCCATTTCTCGCCGCGAGTCCGCGAGAGAAACATCGCGCTTCCTGGAAGGACTCTCTCTCTTTCTCTCATTCTCTTATTCTCTCTCACTCCAGCTTTCTACTTCTATTCGGTTCTCTCTGCTCCTTTCGAATTTTTCAAACACCTACATTCTAGGTGAGTGTGTATAGTGAAATTCGCGTGTCGAAAAATCGCGTAGAGTTGTACCTTCGTCAGGGGAGGAGTCCGCGCTTAGAGAGGCTCTTAACTTTTGGTAAAACCGACGCGAGATCCTTCCCGGAAATGTGTATGCATATATGTATGTGTTTGTGTATAGTAAATTGATGAAACATTCGAAAAACCCATAAATCCAATGCAGGAATCCTATTTTTCCATTTGTCCTATTAATCATCCGATGACGCGTGAACGGCATATTTTAGTTGCACTAAAAAGTTATTGATTATCTTCGTTAAAACTGGATTCGTTCGATTCAATACCTTCTCCGAATTCTAAGGCCTGAATTTTAAGATATTAAAATCTATCTTAAGATCAAACTTTCCATTGAACTCAAGTTGGAACTTAAGATCGAACTTAAGTTTCAATTTAAGATGAAACTTGAGTTTGAACTCAAGTGCCATTATAAGATCCATCTTGTGCTTAAACTTAAGGTCGATCGAACTTAAGTATTTTGAAAACTAATGTCAAAAAACACGTTTGAGGGAGGCGATGAAAGAAGTTTGATCGAACTTAAGTTCAAGCTCAATATGGATCTTAAGATGAAACTTCAAACAAAATTTGAGTTCGAACTTGAGATCGAACTGAAGTTCGCACTAAAGTTTGAACTCAAGTATGAACTTATAATGATACTTAAGTTCAAACTTAAGCTTCATCTTAAATTGGAACTTGAGTTCGATCTTAAGTTCCAACTTGAGTGAAATGGAAAGTTTGATCTTAAGTTTGATCTTAAGATAGATCTTATAAACATAAAATTTGGGCCTATGCGAATCAATTAAAATCGAACACTCTATTTGGCGAATAAAGTATTTCAAATCAGTGAAAAGACACTTTTTAGTGCTTTTTACTAGAATTTCGTCAATTCATCGCTAAGTTAAGTGTCCTGGTGATTATTGCTATTTTCAAAATACGCAGATTTAATTCAGAATATTTTCCTCCCATCAGTTTCGTTACTCAACTTTCATTTAAATTCTTCCTTAGCATAAACATAACAAACACATGAACACTTAGAGATTAATAGACTGAGAAAAAAATCTTTAAAACATTATTTATGTTGGAAACGGTATAAAATTATCCCTCTAAGGAAAAAACAAAATTGTTTTAAAAATTTGTGTAGCTTTATTTTTTTTTTGTTAATTTGTACTAAAACTGTGTCTTATATACTATTCCTAAAAAAAAACATTTGTGTCTTGCTATTATATAATTTTTTTTAATTTTACGATAGAACAAAATAAAAGTATCATTTTATACACAACTGTGATTGAAATGATCCTCCCTCATTCGGATGAGGAGGGGGAAACGGGATTGACACTTAAGGATGCTTTGCCCCTACCGTCCCAGCCAAAAATTTTATCTTATTGAAATTTCCGTACTTCGTGATACAATAAAAATTTAGCAAAATTCAGCAACATTCGGCACGCCATAAACAACAATTATCGATAATAATTTTGCCCAAAAGTTATTAATAAATTGTTTAAACAAATAATTATTAAATCATTTTTCGGAAAGTTCGTTTTTTTCTTAAACAAATCGAATGCGTTAATTTTGTAGAGTGCATATAAATTTTTTCAGAATTTTTCCTGTATTTTGAAATTCCCGTTTTGAAATTTTTAGAATGGCTATATTTATGTTTTTTTTTTTTTTACTTAGTGTCTTTTAAACTGTTCAGATCTGACGATAAACCATATGCAAAAACATATACCATCTGCAAAAACATATACAAGATTGGCAATTTTTGTTTGTATTTTAGAATGTTTTTTATAATATTTCGAAACAGAGAGAAAATTCTGAAAAAATTCATATGCGTTTAGAAACATTAACGCATTCCATTTGTTCAAGAAAACAAAAACAACTTACCGAAAAATTGTTGAAGAATTATTTGTTTGAAGAACTTATTAATAACGTTTGGACAATATTATTATTGCTAATTGTTGTTTATGGGAGGCCAAATGCTGCTTAATTTTTTCTGATTTTTATTGCATCACGAAGTTCGTAAATTTCAATCATGATATACAACTTTTGATTCAGACGGTAGGGACAAAGCATCCTTAATAAATGACACTAAATGCCAGGACAGCACAATAGAGCTAACATACGAAATCCACGTAAACACGGATTTGAGGGATGGTAAATCCTTACTTTACGTTTATTACCTTAGGAAAAAACCATTTCCAGTTTTTCCGCCATTAATGCATATGCAAATTTGACGATTATTAAACGTACACTGTAAAAAATGTTATTAAATTTAATATACAAAAGTATATTAAATTTCAAAAACAAGTATACGAAATCGAAATTGATATACAAGGTATTTGAAAATTAACAATTTCATCTTAAATTTAATATTCGTATATTAAAATTAAAAGAGCGAGCATTGAAAATTAATATACCCGTATATGAAAACAGTTTTTGTATACTTTTTCGCAATTTTCATATACATTATTGAAAATTAATACACTTCTTTCTTAAAATTACAATCAACCATTGAAAATTTTTTTCAATATTATAATGAAATTTAATATACCGTATATGAAATTTCAATAACAAGTGTACGAAATCGAAATTAATATACATAGTATTGGAAAATTAACAATTTCATCTTAAATTGAATGCTTGTATATTAAAATTAAAAGATGAACGTTGAAAATTCAAATCCCTGTATGTTAAAATGGTTTCTATATGCTTTTTCGCATTTTTAAGATACGTTATTGGAAATTAATACACTTATTTTCCAAAATTACAATCAATGTCAGTGGCCGTGCTAGTTGACGCATCCACCGCTATGCGTCGCATGCGCTCGGACCTCTGTGCCCAAGCGAAATAGGCATATGACGGTGTTATATACCGGACGGCCAGCGTGCCCAGTATACTTACCTGGCGCAGAGGTTATACCGTGATGATTAAGGTGGTTCCTCCAGGGCGAAGCTCTTCCATTGCACTTTCGGTCGAGCTGACACTTGCGAATATCCCTAATGTGGATATATCTCGGGCGTACAATTTTAGTTGCACCGTAACAAGTTTTTGTATTAAAATTAATACAAAAATGAAGTTTTTATGCATATACAGTATACTAAATTTCATATACAATGTGTACAGTAATATTCCAATATAAGTATATGAAAAATCAAATAACTTCTTTTAATTTTAATATACAAAAGAATATTAATTTTCATATCTTTTTTCATGATTCTGCTTTTTAAATCTTCGCCGCGAGTGTTAAACCCACGTCTATGTCTAGAGAGTGTTTCTCGAGTATGAGCAATGGGACAGGGTGTAAGAAGCGTAAGTGAAGGAAGAAGAATGAGTATGAAAAATACGAGAGAAGGTAGCGATTGGGAGAGGTGGCGATAAAAGAGAGGGGTAGGAGTAAAACCTAAAAGAGAAAGGGAGGGAGGGAGGGAACTCCCGCAAATGGGGTTTGGAGGAGGCGAAAAGGAAGAGAGGAGATCGATGAGATAGAGAGGACGATTGGGAAGGATAGAAAAAGATAGAGAAGAAGAAGAAGAAGAAGAAGAAGAAGAAGAAGAAGAAGAAGAAGAAGATGAAGAAGAAGAAGAAGAAGAAGAAGAAGAAGAAGATGAAGAAGAGAGGGAGAAGATTTTTGGCGGCATGGACCAAAGAGGCAAGTAGCTTAAAGCGAGGGTAAAGGATGAGGCCTCCTTCTTCAGCAGCCACCCTCTTTCTCCTTCGTTTGGTCCAGCGAAAAACATGCACGCGAGAAGGCGAAAGAAGGAGAGGGGAGGAAAAAACAAGAAAAAAACGCGAAATGGAATAAATGGAACGAAGGATCTGCTGGCGAGAGGGCCGAGTAGAAGTGTGCTGGTTCGAAGACTGAAAAAATGAAGGGAGAAAGTAGAATTGTGAGTATAAGGAGTGAGGAAGAAGGAAAGAACGACGGGGGATATCTTGGTAAGGATCGGAAGGGCCTTATTCTCTTGTATTATTCTTTTTTTTCTCAACCCTCTCCCTTTCGTCCTGATCACTTTGGCATTAAATATCTTTCTCTCGCGCTTTTTCGAGCGAGAAGAACGATGAAGAAGAAAAATATTCCCTCTCGCCTTAATTCCGAAGGATCTCCATCCAATTGCACGTTGTGTTATGATTCTAACGAGCGCGCGTTCGTGAGAGAAAGGGAGAAGCGAACTTGAAAGGATCTTCCGAAGTATCGCCCTGCGGTGAAGTTTATGATCTTGAAGTTGGAAAATAATTTATTTGATTTCAAAGCTGGTCCGTACTCGAAGTACTCGGTATTTGCGACATACTTGGAGTACTTAAAAAGTATTTCACTTTAATTTGCAAGTACTTAAAAAGTACTTCAAGTACTGTACTTAAGTTTTCAAATACTTAAAAAATACTTCAACCGTTGTATTTGAATTTTCAAATACTTGAAAAGTAATCCAAATATTGTACTTAAATTTTCAAGTACTTAAAAATTACTTCAAGTACTTGAGTTTTCAAATACTTGAAAAATACTTCAACCTTTGTATTTGAATTTTCAAATACTTGAAAGGTACTCCAAACATTGTACTTAAATTTTCAAGTACTGAAAAATTACTTCAAGTATTGTACTTAAATTTTCAAGTACTTAAAAAGTACTCAGCTTGTACTTCAAGTATTGTTCTTAAAATTTCAAATACTTTCCTGTGCTTCAAGTACTTTTTCAAGTACAAGTATCTAGTACTTTTTCAAGTACAAGTATCAAGTACTTTTGGATGTGTCTTGCTGATGGTTGCATGTACAAAACCTTAGAATATGTAATTGACAATAATATTTCGTGACGTTTTTTTTAAAAACAAAGACGAAGTTGGAGTAGTTTTAATAATCCATGTATTATATTCTTTATTTCTTCATTTTCAAACTTATATGAAAATAAATCGTAATTTCAATCGTCAATGCGATTTTTTAATTATTTTTCATTCTTTGTTAAAATACTTCTGTTCCAATCTGTCTAAGTAAGCCTAATCTCAGTGTATTGAAAATATGATTTGATACAAAAAGTACTTGATACTTGATTTTTCAAGTATTTGTACTTCAAGTACTTTGAATCTTAAGTACTTGAAGTTATAAGTACGTAGTACTTCAAGTACTGCCGGAGCTTGATACTTCAAGTACTTACGGTACTTTGTACTTGAAGTCCTTTCCGGTACTTTGTCCATCTCCGTTTGATTTACATACATTTTTCCAATTTATTTGAATATTGGCCTAATAAATAGACTATCAGGCCGATATTAGAATAGAGTTTCATTCATTTTGAATGAATTTCTTTCAAGAACTAAATTATTTCTCTCGGTGTAGCTACGGTATCACTGGATAGATACAACCCCTTAAAAAATGCAAAAACGATACAGTAATAGTATATTACGATACTAGTGCGATGAAACTTTTTCTGACGAGTATGAGTTCGCAGCATGAGCCTAAGGCGAATGTTGCAATCACACGAGTTGAGAAAAAGTTTCTCGCACAAGTATCGTACGAAATTTTATTGTACGAGTGCGCAAAATGCCAGTTTGAGCACGCGCAGCGTGCGCAAAGTGGCACTTTGCGCACGGAATGCAATAAAATCATTTTTTTTTTTATTTTTTTTTTAAATCGTCATCGTCATCGATGCCATCAATAATCGAGAACGTGAGTTTTTTGCATAAACTCTCTGCGCTCATCGTGTTCGATATAAATATTTACAATAAACGAATGAAAAACCCTGAGTATTGAGTTATTCACCATATCGTCTCGGTGTATCTCGAACATTTATCGGGGCATTGCGAAATCTGCCATTTATCATAACGAATCATCGAGGCATAAACGCAACATCATTACAAACGGAACTTTAAACAGCTATCGATGATCATCTAACTTAGTATTACTCTGCTGATTCGTGTGAGCGTGGATATTTCCATAGATACAGAGATTGATTCTACAGATTGGTAGGGAGAGTGCGAGTGATTTCAAGAGGGTGATTTCAAGAGAGAGGGACTGAGTGAATGCGTTTAAGGGGACGCGAGAGGTAGAGACAATTCTTGACCTCCATCAAGTCAGCAGAGAAAAGTCTCAAAAATGGATTCAACTTATACCAGAATTAGGTGCTTTTTAGGTGCTAATTTGGTGCTGAATTGGAAATTTTAGTGCTCCTTAAGTTTTTCCAAAAATCCAATTGCAAAAGTTCTCTGCTACCTTGATATCAAGCTAGCAGAGACTCATTGTTAGGCAACACTTGATAAAAATCTAAGAGCATAAGAATTAAGTGCTTTTTAAGTGCTTTCGAACCGTATAAACTAAAACCCCAAAATCCCAACGAAAATATTTTTTTTCAATTTTTGAAATTTTTTGGGTTTTTCGAAATCTAAAAAAATACGTTTATTGGGAATCTAATGGTATAGGAATTAAGTGCTTTTAAAGTGCTTTCGAACGATGCAAAAAAAAATCAAAAAATCCAACCGAAAGTATTTTTTTTCAATTTTGGAAATTGTTGAGTCCTTTCAACATTTGAAAAAATACATAGATTCGGATTATGATGCCATAAGAATTAGGTGCTGTTTAGGTGCTCTCGAACCGTGTACGAGTAAACTCGAAAATTCCACCGGAAGTATGTTTTTTCGATTTTTAAGATTTTGAGATATTTAAAATTTTTTAAAAATACATAGAATCGAAATCTATTGCTACGAGAATTAGGTGCTATTGAGGTGCTTTTGGACCGAATGAAAATAAATTTAAAAATCCAACCGGAAGTATTTTATTACCAACTTTAAAATTTTCGAGACTTTTCGAAATTTGAAAAAGTACATAAATTCGCAATGTAATGCTATAGGAATTAGGTGCTATTTAGGTGCTCTCAAACCGTGCAATAGTAAAGTCGAAAGTCCAGCGTGAAACATATTTTTTCGATTTTTGAAATTTTTTGGGTTTTTCGAAATACAAAGAAATACGTTTATTAAAAATCCAATGCTTCAGGAATTAAGTGCTTTTTAAGTGCTTTCGAAACATGCAAAAAAAAAATCCAAAAATCCAACCGGAAGTATTTTTTTTCAGTTTCACAAATTTTCGAGACTTTTCGAAATTTGAAAAAGTACATCAATTCGAAATGTAATGCTATAGGAATTAGGTGCTATTTAGGTGCTCTCGAACCGTGCAATAGTAAAGTCAAAAATTCAACGTGAAACATATTTTTTCGATTTTTCAAAATTTTTGGGTGGTTCGAAATCCGAAAAAATACGTTTATGGAAAATCTAATGCTAAAGGAATTAAGTGCTTTTTAAGTGCTTCCGATCGGTGCAAAAAAAATCCAAAAATCCAACCGGAAGTATTTTTTTTTTTAAATTTTAGAAATTGTTGAGTCTCTTCAACATTTGCAAAAATACATAGATTCAGATTAGGTTGCTATAGGAATTAGGTGCTGTTTAGGTGCTCTCGAACCGTGTACGAGTAAACTCGAAAATTCCACCGGAAGTATGTTTTTTCGATTTTGAAATTTTTAGAGACATTTGAAAATTTTGAAAAATACATAGAATCGAAATCTATTGCTATGAGAATTAGGTGCTATTTAAGTGCTTTTGAACCGAACAAAAGTAAATCTGAAAATCCAACCGGAAGTAGTTTTTTATCATTTTAAAAATTTTCGAGACTTTTCGAAATTTGAAAAAGTACATAAATTCGCAATGTAATGCTATAGGAATTAGGTGCTATTTAGGTGCTCTCAAACCGTGCAATAGTAAAGTCGAAAGTCCAACGTGAAACATATTTTTTCGATTTTTTGAAAATTTTTGGGTTTTTCGAAATACGAAGAAATACGTTTATTGAAAATCCAATGCTTCAGAAATTAAGTGCTTTTTAAGTGCTTTCGAACGATGCAAAAAAAAATCCAAAAATCCAACCGGAAGTATTTTTTTTCAGTTTTACAAATTTTTGAGACTTTTCAAAATTAGAAATTACATCAATTCGCAATGTAATGCTATAGGAATTAGGTGCTATTTAGGTGCTCTCGAACCGTGCAATAGTAAAGTCAAAAATTCAACGTGAAACATATTTCTTCGATTTTTCAAAATTTTTGGGTTGTTCGAAATCCGAAAAAATACGTTTATGGAAAATCTAATGCTAATGGAATTAAGTGCTTTTCAAGTGGATCCGATCGGTGCAAAAAAAATCCAAAAATCCAACCGGAAGTATTTTTTTTTTTCAATTTTAGAAATTGTTGAGTCTTTTCAACATTTGCAAAAATACATAGATTCAGATTATGATGCTATATGAATTAGGTGCTGTTTAGGTGCTCTCGAACCGTGTACGAGTGAACTCGAAAATTCCACCGGAAGTATGTTTTTTCGATTTTGAAATTTTTAGAGACATTTGAAAATTTTAAAAAATACATAGAATCGAAATCTATTGCTATGAGAATTAGGTGCTATTCAAGTGCTTTTGAACCGAACAAAAGTAAATCTGAAAATCCAACCGGAAGTAATTTTTTATCATTTTAAAAATTTTCGAGACTTTTCGAAATTTGAAAAAGTACATAAATTCGCAATGTAATGCTATAGGAATTAGGTGCTATTTAGGTGCTCTCAAACCGTGCAATAGTAAAGTCGAAAGTTCAACGTGAAACATATTTTTTCGATTTTTTGAAAATTTTTGGGTTTTTAGAAATACGAAGAAATACGTTTATTGAAAATCCAATGCTTCAGGAATTAAGTGCTTTTTAAGTGCTTTCGAACGATGCAAAAAAAAATCCAAAAATCCAACCGGAAGTATTTTTTTTCAGTTTTACAAATTTTCGAGACTTTTCGAAATTTGAAAAAGTACATAAATTCGCAATGTAATGGTATAGGAATTAGGTGCTATTTAGGTGCTCTCGAACCGTGCAATAGTAAAGTCAAAAATTCAACGTGAAACATATTTTTTTGATTTTTGAAAATTTTTGGGTTGTTCGAAATCCGAAAAAATACGTTTATGGAAAATCTAATGCTAAAGGAATTAAGTACTTTTGAAATGCTTCCGATCGGTGCAAAAAAAAATCCAAAAATCCAACCGGAAGTATTTTTTTTTTTTAATTTTAGAAATTGTTGAGTCTCTTCAACATTTGCAAAATTACATAGATTCAGATTAGGTTGCTATAGGAATTAGGTGCTGTTTAGGTGCTCTCGAACCGTGTACGAGTAAACTCGAAAATTCCACCGGAAGTATGTTTTTTCGATTTTGAAATTTTTAGACATTTGAAAATTTTGAAAAATACATAGAATCGAAATCTATTGCTATGAGAATTAGGTGCTATTTAAGTGCTTTTGAACCGAACAAAAGTAAATCTGAAAATCCAACCGGAAGTAATTTTTTATCATTTTAAAATTTTTCGAGACTTTTCGAAATTTGAAAAAGTACATAAATTCGCAATGTAATGCTATAGGAATTAGGTGCTATTTAGGTGCTCTCAAACCGTGCAATAGTAAAGTCGAAAGTTCAACGTGAAACATATTTTTTCGATTTTTTGAAAATTTTTGGGTTTTTCGAAATACAAAGAAATACGTTTATTGAAAATCCAATGCTTCAGGAATTAAGTGCTTTTTAAGTGCTTTCGAACGATGCAAAAAAAAATCCAAAAATCCAACCGGAAGTATTTTTTTTCAGTTTTACAAATTTTTGAGACTTTTCGAAATTTGAAAAAGTACATCAATTCGCAATGTAATGCTATAGGAATTAGGTGCTATTTAGGTGCTCTCGAACCGTGTACGAGTAAACTCGAAAATTCCACCGGAAGTATGTTTTTTCGATTTTTCAAAATTTTTGGGTTGTTCGAAATCCGAAAAAATACGTTTATGGAAAATCTAATGCTAAAGGAATTAAGTGCTTTTTAAGTGCTTCCGATCGGTGCAAAAAAAATCCAAAAATCCAACCGGAAGTATTTTTTTTTTTAATTTTAGAAATTGTTGAGTCTCTTCAACATTTGCAAAAATACATAGATTCAGATTAGGTTGCTATAGGAATTAGGTGCTGTTTAGGTGCTCTCGAACCGTGTACGAGTAAACTCGAAAATTCCACCGGAAGTATGTTTTTTCGATTTTGAAATTTTTAGAGACATTTGAAAATTTTGAAAAATACATAGAATCGAAATCTATTGCTATGAGAATTAGGTGCTATTTAAGTGCTTTTGAACCGAACAAAAGTAAATCTGGAAATCCAACCGGAAGTAGTTTTTTATCATTTTAAAAATTTTCGAGACTTTTCGAAATTTGAAAAAGTACAGAAATTCGCAATGTAATGGTATAGGAATTAGGTGCTATTTAGGTGCTCTCGAACCGTGCAATAGTAAAGTCAAAAGTCCAACGTGAAACATATTTTTTCAATTTTTTGAAAATTTTTGGGTTGTTCGAAATCCGAAAAAATACGTTTATGGAAAATCTAATGCTAAAGGAATTAAGTACTTTTTAAGTGCTTCCGATCGGTGCAAAAAAAAATCCAAAAATCCAACCGGAAGTATTTTTTTCTTTTAATTTTAGAAATTGTTGAGTCTCTTCAACATTTGCAAAATTACATAGATTCAGATTAGGTTGCTATAGGAATTAGGTGCTGTTCAGGTGCTCTCGAACCGTGTACGAGTAAACTCGAAAATTCCACCGGAAGTATGTTTTTTCGATTTTGAAATTTTTAGAGACATCTGAAAATTTTAAAAAATACATAGAACCGAAATCTATTGCTATGAGAATTAGGTGCTATTTAAGTGCTTTTGAACCGAACAAAAGTAAATCTGAAAATCCAACCGGAAGTAGTTTTTTATCATTTCAAAAATTTTCGAGACCTTCCGAAATTTGAAAAAGTACATAAAATCGCAATGTAATGCTATAGGAATTAGGTGCTATTTAGGTGCTCTCAAACCGTGCAATAGTAAAGTCGAAAGTCCAACGTGAAACATATTTTTTCGGTTTTGGAAAATTTTTGGGTTTTTCGAAACACGAAGAAATACGTTTATTGAAAATCCAATGCTTCAGGAATTAAGTGCTTTTAAAGTGCTTTCGAACGATGCAAAATAAAATCCAAAAATCCAACCGGAAGTATTTTTTTTCAGTTTTACAAATTTTCGAGACTTTTCGAAATTTGAAAAAGTACATCGATTCGAAATGTAATGCTATAGGAATTAGATTGCGAATTTATGTACTTTTTCAAATTTCGAAAAGTCTCGAAAATTTTTAAAATGATAAAAAACTACTTCCGGTTGGATTTCCAGATTTACTTTTGTTCGGTTCAAAAGCACTTAAATAGCACCTAATTCTCATAGCAATAGATTTCGATTCTATGTATTTTTCAAAATTTTCAAATGTCTCTAAAAATTTCAAAATCGAAAAAACATACTTCCGGTGGAATTTTCGAGTTTACTCGTACACGGTTCGAGAGCACCTAAACAGCACCTAATTCCTATAGCAACCTAATCTGAATCTATGTAATTTTGCAAATGTTGAAGAGACTCAACAATTTCTAAAATTAAAAGAAAAAAATACTTCCGGTTGGATTTTTGGATTTTTTTTGCACCGATCGGAAGCACTTAAAAAGCACTTAATTCCTTTAGCATTAGATTTTCCATAAACGTATTTTTTCGGATTTCGAACAACCCAAAAATTTTGAAAAATCAAAAAAATATGTTTCACGTTGAATTTTTGACTTTACTATTGCACGGTTCGAGAGCACCTAAATAGCACCTAATTCCTATAGCATTACATTGCGAATTGATGTACTTTTTCAAATTTCGAAAAGTCTCGAAAATTTTTAAAATGATAAAAAACTACTTCCGGTTGGATTTTTAGATTTACTTTTGTTCGGTTCAAAAGCACTTAAATAGCACCTAATTCTCATAGCAATAGATTTCGATTCTATGTATTTTTCAAAATTTTCAAATGTCTCTAAAAATTTCAAAATCGAAAAAACATACTTCCGGTGGAATTTTCGAGTTTACTCGTACACGGTTCGAGAGCACCTAAACAGCACCTAATTCCTATAGCAACCTAATCTGAATCTATGTAATTTTGCAAATGTTGAAGAGACTCAACAATTTCTAAAATTAAAAAAAAAAATACTTCTGGTTGGATTTTTGGATTTTTTTTGCACCGATCGGAAGCACTTAAAAAGTACTTAATTCCTTTAGCATTGGATTTTCCATAAACGTATTTTTTCGGATTTCGACCAACCCAAAAATTTTGAAAAATCAAAAAAATATGTTTCACGTTGAATTTTTGACTTTACTATTGCACGGTTCGAGAGCACCTAAATAGCACCTAATTCCTATAGCATTACATTGCGAATTGATGTACTTTTTCAAATTTCGAAAAGTCTCGAAAATTTTTAAAATGATAAAAAACTACTTCCGGTTGGATTTTCAGATTTACTTTTGTTCGGTTCAAAAGCACTTAAATAGCACCTAATTCTCATAGCAATAGATTTCGATTCTATGTATTTTTCAAAATTTTCAAATGTCTCTAAAAATTTCAAAATCGAAAAAACATACTTCCGGTGGAATTTTCGAGTTTACTCGTACACGGTTCGAGAGCACCTAAACAGCACCGAATTCCTATAGCAACCTAATCTGAATCTATGTATTTTTGCAAATGTTGAAGAGACTCAACAATTTCTAAAATTTAAAAAAAAAATACTTCCGGTTGGATTTTTGGATTTTTTTTGCACCGATCGGAAGCACTTAAAAAGCACTTAATTCCTTTAGCATTAGATTTTCCATAAACGTATTTTTTCGGATTTCGAACAACCCAAAAATTTTGAAAAATCAAAAAAATATGTTTCACGTTGAATTTTTGACTTTACTATTGCACGGTTCGAGAGCACCTAAATAGCACCTAATTCCTATAGCATTACATTGCGAATTGATGTACTTTTTCAAATTTCGAAAAGTCTCAAAAATTTGTAAAACTGAAAAAAAATACTTCCGGTTGGATTTTTGGATTTTTTTTGCATCGTTCGAAAGCACTTAAAAAGCACTTAATTCCTGAAGCATTGGATTTTCAATAAACGTATTTCTTCGTATTTCGAAAAACCCAAAAATTTTCAAAAAATCGAAAAAATATGTTTCACGTTGAACTTTCGACTTTACTATTGCACGGTTTGAGAGCACCTAAATAGCACCTAATTCCTATAGCATTACATTGCGAATTTATGTACTTTTTCAAATTTCGAAAAGTCTCGAAAATTTTTAAAATGATAAAAAATTACCTCCGGTTGGATTTTCAGATTTACTTTTGTTCGGTTCAAAAGCACTTAAATAGCACCTAATTCTCATAGCAATAGATTTCGATTCTATGTATTTTTCAAAATTTTCAAATGTCTAAAAATTTCAAAATCGAAAAAACATACTTCCGGTGGAATTTTCGAGTTTACTCGTACACGGTTCGAGAGCACCTAAACAGCACCTAATTCCTATAGCAACCTAATCTGAATCTATGTATTTTTGCAAATGTTGAAGAGACTCAACAATTTCTAAAATTTAAAAAAAAAAATACTTCCGGTTGGATTTTTGGATTTTTTTTGCACCGATCGGAAGCACTTAAAAAGCACTTAATTCCTTTAGCATTAGATTTTCCATAAACGTATTTTTTCGGATTTCGAACCACCCAAAAATTTTGAAAAATCGAAAAAATATGTTTCACGTTGAATTTTTGACTTTACTATTGCACGGTTCGAGAGCACCTAAATAGCACCTAATTCCTATAGCATTACATTTCGAATTGATGTACTTTTTCAAATTTCGAAAAGTCTCGAAAATTTGTGAAACTGAAAAAAAATACTTCCGGTTGGATTTTTGGATTTTTTTTTTGCATGTTTCGAAAGCACTTAAAAAGCACTTAATTCCTGAAGCATTGGATTTTTAATAAACGTATTTCTTTGTATTTCGAAAAACCCAAAAAATTTCAAAAATCGAAAAAATATGTTTCACGCTGGACTTTCGACTTTACTATTGCACGGTTTGAGAGCACCTAAATAGCACCTAATTCCTATAGCATTACATTGCGAATTTATGTACTTTTTCAAATTTCGAAAAGTCTCGAAAATTTTAAAGTTGGTAATAAAATACTTCCGGTTGGATTTTTAAATTTATTTTCATTCGGTCCAAAAGCACCTCAATAGCACCTAATTCTCGTAGCAATAGATTTCGATTCTATGTATTTTTAAAAAATTTTAAATATCTCAAAATCTTAAAAATCGAAAAAACATACTTCCGGTGGAATTTTCGAGTTTACTCGTACACGGTTCGAGAGCACCTAAACAGCACCTAATTCATATAGCATCATAATCTGAATCTATGTATTTTTGCAAATGTTGAAAAGACTCAACAATTTCTAAAATTGAAAAAAAAAAATACTTCCGGTTGGATTTTTGGATTTTTTTTGCACCGATCGGAAGCACTTGAAAAGCACTTAATTCCATTAGCATTAGATTTTCCATAAACGTATTTTTTCGGATTTCGAACAACCCAAAAATTTTGAAAAATCGAAGAAATATGTTTCACGTTGAATTTTTGACTTTACTATTGCACGGTTCGAGAGCACCTAAATAGCACCTAATTCCTATAGCATTACATTGCGAATTGATGTAATTTCTAATTTTGAAAAGTCTCAAAAATTTGTAAAACTGAAAAAAAATACTTCCGGTTGGATTTTTGGATTTTTTTTTGCATCGTTCGAAAGCACTTAAAAAGCACTTAATTCCTGAAGCATTGGATTTTCAATAAACGTATTTCTTCGTATTTCGAAAAACCCAAAAATTTTCAAAAAATCGAAAAAATATGTTTCACGTTGGACTTTCGACTTTACTATTGCACGGTTTGAGAGCACCTAAATAGCACCTAATTCCTATAGCATTACATTGCGAATTTATGTACTTTTTCAAATTTCGAAAAGTCTCGAAAATTTTTAAAATGATAAAAAACTACTTCCGGTTGGATTTTCAGATTTACTTTTGTTCGGTTCAAAAGCACTTAAATAGCACCTAATTCTCATAGCAATAGATTTCGATTCTATGTATTTTTCAAAATTTTCAAATGTCTCTAAAAATTTCAAAATCGAAAAAACATACTTCCGGTGGAATTTTCGAGTTTACTCGTACACGGTTCGAGAGCACCTAAACAGCACCTAATTCCTATAGCAACCTAATCTGAATCTATGTATTTTTGCAAATGTTGAAGAGACTCAACAATTTCTAAAATTTAAAAAAAAAAATACTTCCGGTTGGATTTTTGGATTTTTTTTGCACCGATCGGAAGCACTTAAAAAGCACTTAATTCCTTTAGCATTAGATTTTCCATAAACGTATTTTTTCGGATTTCGAACCACCCAAAAATTTTGAAAAATCGAAAAAATATGTTTCACGTTGAATTTTTGACTTTACTATTGCACGGTTCGAGAGCACCTAAATAGCACCTAATTCCTATAGCATTACATTTCGAATTGATGTACTTTTTCAAATTTCGAAAAGTCTCGAAAATTTGTGAAACTGAAAAAAAATACTTCCGGTTGGATTTTTGGATTTTTTTTTGCATGGTTCGAAAGCACTTAAAAAGCACTTAATTCCTGAAGCATTGGATTTTTAATAAACGTATTTCTTTGTATTTCGAAAAACCCAAAAAATTTCAAAAATCGAAAAAATATGTTTCACGCTGGACTTTCGACTTTACTATTGCACGGTTTGAGAGCACCTAAATAGCACCTAATTCCTATAGCATTACATTGCGAATTTATGTACTTTTTCAAATTTCGAAAAGTCTCGAAAATTTTAAAGTTGGTAATAAAATACTTCCGGTTGGATTTTTAAATTTATTTTCATTCGGTCCAAAAGCACCTAAATAGCACCTAATTCTCGTAGCAATAGATTTCGATTCTATGTATTTTTAAAAAATTTTAAATATCTCAAAATCTTAAAAATCGAAAAAACATACTTCCGGTGGAATTTTCGAGTTTACTCGTACACGGTTCGAGAGCACCTAAACAGCACCTAATTCTTATGGCATCATAATCCGAATCTATGTATTTTTTCAAATGTTGAAAGGACTCAACAATTTCCAAAATTGAAAAAAAATACTTTCGGTTGGATTTTTTGATTTTTTTTTGCATCGTTCGAAAGCACTTTAAAAGCACTTAATTCCTATACCATTAGATTCCCAATAAACGTATTTTTTTAGATTTCGAAAAACCCAAAAAATTTCAAAAATTGAAAAAAAATATTTTCGTTGGGATTTTGGGGTTTTAGTTTATACGGTTCGAAAGCACTTAAAAAGCACTTAATTCCTATGCTCTTAGATTTTTATCAAGTGTTGCCTAACAATGAGTCTCTGCTAGCTTGATATCAAGGTAGCAGAGAACTTTTGCAATTGGATTTTTGGAAAAACTTAAGGAGCACTAAAATTTCCAATTCAGCACCAAATTAGCACCTAAAAAGCACCTAATTCTGGTATAAGTTGAATCCATTTTTGAGACTTTTCTCTGCTGACTTGATGGAGGTCAATTCTTGAGGTACAGTCAACTCAATAAAGTCATAACATCGCAAAAATTGTTTGTGCACGTTTCAAATGAGAAACCAGAGTGATCAAGCATGGATCTAGATTGGAAATTTTCGATTTAATATTTTGTTTAATGTTTGACAATGACTGCAGAAAAATATTTTAGTTTGTGCCCATAAATCCATAAACATCTTCTGTACGCACTTTCTCTGAAGAAAAATTTGTAATTTCAATTAAATCTTGAAGTAGTAAGCTCATTTTGTTGGTGAAATATATATTACCAATTTAAGAGATTTATTTTCTTTGTTCAAATTACGATTGAAAGAAAAGTTTAATTAACGTCGTGGTTCGGTTTTTTTTCATAAACAAACTCGCCCCTGCAGAACTTGTGCAGAATCCAGCTGGATTCCCATAATTCATCCTACAGCCACGGATCAGGATCCTTCTGGAGATCGGACCAGATTTCATGACCGGAATGAAACGTTTGTAAAATGGAATCCAGCAGACTTGTGAATGGATCCGTGACTGCAGTGTCTAGGGCAGATCTTATTTGATGCTTGAATGATCCATAGCGAATTATTGAAGCATCCTATAGGATCGTTAAATAAATGATATTAATTAAAATAGGCACTTATCAGGAAGGCACCTGAACTACACACATTGTCTTTATTAATGACTAAAATATTGTGCGAACGTGTGTTGCCCAAATGACTTGCTGAAGCGGGCCCTATAATTAGTCGCAATTAATGTAAACACACAAAATATGAAATAAAAAATATATGGTTTTAGCGTTATAATAAGGAATCAACCTGAGGCCAACCAGGAATCCAGCGAGGACTCCCTCATTAGGTTATCCCTAAGAAATCCCGATCGTAATGTTACAGGAAACTGGAAGATCCCAGCAAGTTTTGCACAGGAATACTCATTTCGGAGATGCCCCAACAAATCCTGATCAAGATTTAATCGAAATATAAATTTTTAGTTAATTTTGTTTAGCGTTAATCCTTATTAACGCTAACCTGTCCTTACACCAGTGGGGACCGATCAGGGATCTAGCAAAGACTCCCCTTTTAGGGCATCCCTAAAAAATCCCGATCGGAATTTTACTGGAAACTGAGATGCCCCAACAAATTTCTGCACGGAAATATGCAACGTGGCATTTAGAATAAGGAATAAACCTGGGACCAGCCAGGAATCCAGCAAGGGCCCCCTTACTAGGTCGGGATTTTACAGGAAACTGGAAGATCCCAGCAAGTTTTTATCCAGGAATACTCATTTCGGGGATGCCCCACCAAATCCTGATCGAGATTCAATCGAACTATAATTGTTTAGATTGCCGGTTAGCGTTAATAAGGACACCAGTGGGGACCCATCAGGGATCTAGCAAGGACTTCCCTTTTAGGGCAACCCTAAAAAATGCCCCACCAAATCCCGATCGAGATTCAATCGAAATATAATTGTTTAGATTGCCGGTTAGCGTTAATAAGGACACCACGGGGGACCCATCGGGGATCTAGCAAGGACTTCCCTTTTAGGGCAACCCTAAAAAATGCCCCACCAAATCCTGATCGAGATTCAATCGAAATATAATTGTTTAGATTGCCGGTTAGCGTTAATAAGGACACCAGTGGGGACCCATCGGGGATCTAGCAAGGACTTCCCTTTTAGGGCAACCCTAAAAAATGCCCCACCAAATCCTGATCGAGATTCAATCGAAATGTAATTGTTTAGATTGCCGGTTAGCGTTAATAAGGACACCAGTGGGGACCCATCAGGGATCTAGCAAGGACTTCCCTTTTAGGGCAACCCTAAAAAATGCCCCACCAAATCCTGAACGAGATTCAATCGAAATGTAATTGTTTAGATTGCCGGTTAGCGTTAATAAGGACACCAGTGGGGACCCATCGGGGATCTAGCAAGGACTTCCCTTTTAGGGCATCCCTAAAAAATCCTGATCGGAATTTTTCTGGAAACTGGGATACCCTAACAAACTTCTGCACAGGTGGCCAGTTTTTTTTCTTAATATTCGATTAGAACTTTCTAATCCACAATGAATTGTGATTGCACTTATTTCTCGTTCAAAACATTCACTGATCATCATTGAAATCTCAGTACTGGATGTACTTGACTGTACCTGAAGTACCGCCAAGAGAAGAGAATTCCATCTCTCCCCATTTCTATCTATATTATTCCAAGCGTTCGCTGCGAGCACCACAGTCGCGGATAGCTCTCGCCGTATTATTAATTAGGCCTTGCGACAGACGCACAGGTGCTGTTTTCGACCCACACCGGCGACTAGATCGTCATGAGCATAAACAGACACTCGCACACATAGGCAAAAGCTTGAACACAAACGCACAAACCATGAGCACACCCGACATTCGTCGCATACCTGAATATCCAGGCGGAACATTCACCCGGAGAGCCCTACTATTACGCTCTAACGATATACCACAAATGGCCGCTGAACTCCCTCCTCTCCTCACCACTATCCTCTTCCCCCAAGGACGTTCAATCGATGTTCAGTCTCCATACGCCCTTTTGTCTATTTCATCAATCGATACACTTTGAAGGCTCAATTCCGTCGTGTGAATATAAACGTGGATTATTCGTCTCTTTGGTCTCGGGTCATCAACATGAATGCCGTCTAAACATGCGACAAACGCTTCATAACATCCAGAACAAATGCTCAGGTGATTATCACGATTATTCGAAAGTGAGAGGCAAAAAATCAATTCCAACACCTCCGACTCATTCGAGTCAAGTTGAGTTTTCGTCTCGGCATAGATCTAAAATTTCAGCAGGGAAATGACTTTAGACTTCAAATTTTCCTCATGTTGCCCTGAACCTTCTGGAGAACAAGATCTGGTTTACAAGATCGAAGATTATTGTTTCTTTTCGAGATTTGTCGAGTTTTGCAACTCCTCAAAATTCCCCATACTATGAAGTCAATATTTCGACGTATACATTGCTAAATGCGTTCAAATGTGTTCACATTCTTGCAGAGGTATGTCCGATGATTTATGCGTTTACTACCAAAGAAAAATGTATATATGTATGTATATACGTGATGATATCGAGAGATGAAGATAGCGAGGAGATGTCGATGGCCCTGCAGGCAAGGCAGTCAAGTTTCTTGGCTCCTTGCCCCCTCTTTGAGGCACTGGGAAAAGTTGTCCCATCGTTCTTGCCATCTTAGCATCTTTTGATGCGCGTGTGTGCGAGCGATGCCCCCTTAAGCATCGTAGCTCTTTGCTGATGCTGTCCTCACTGCAGGAAAGACGATCGCTCCTGGGATTGCGCCAGACACTCGGACGCGGTTTCTCTGTAAGATTATGAGAGAGGGACCACGGTTGTATTTGTGAGTTGTAAATATATATGTATATTGATAATACGTACATGAGCATATGAGGGAGTTTATAATGAACATGGAGATGGCTGGTACAACACCTCGCGGGCTTGAACGGCGACGTCCGGTCTACACCAACCGGCGATGACCTCGCAGCTCCTCGCGCATATTAAATCGACGAATACATGATTCCCTCCTCCTCTTCAACCTCCTTCCCCCTTCTTTGTCAATATCTCCGTAATGACGAACGAATATTAATACAAAAATACAAGGTGTCCTAGGGTTGAAGGTCAATACCGCGAGGGTAGATTCGTGACGTAATTTCGAGTAGAAAAGTCCTTTGCCATTTTTTGGTATCTTGAACTCCTGAATTGTTATCAATTTTTTAAGATAGCCAATGAGATGCAACGGTGGGATCACTGCTCATCTCAATGGGCGCATCTCATTGGCTGATGAAGAAAAATTAATAACAATTCAAGGATTCAAATTATCAAAAAATGGCAAAGGACTTTTCTATTGGATATTACGTCACAAATCTATCCTCGTGGTATTGACCTTCACCCCTGGGACACCCTGTACAAACGAGCTCAAAGAAAATGGCGTAACTGTATGTTTTTGGAAGCAGGCTCTCATGTTTCGCGCCATTTTGCACGCTGATTTTGTTTTGCGGAGACCAGAAAAAGGATGAAAAAGAAACGTGACTCTGCGAAACGGTAACCAAACAGTTCGAAACGACGACGACTTTCTTAATTTATTTACGATTTTCGATTTCGCGACGGTCATTAGTCCCGCGGAACGGTTGAAACTCGCAGAGCGCGCACGCCGCCAAAAAACGATTATATAATTTTTTTGCTATATTCGAGACTTTATTGATGATATCCCCTTGTATACATGTCACGCTCGCGAAATATATACATTAAAATTTCTGTCTCTTTTTTTTTTGCTTTCGGCGCGATATTCGGAATAATAGCGGCGCGGATAATACGCGAATTCTTTATCGACACGGTCGAACTTCTGCCGCGTTTATTTTATGCGAGAGACTATTTTGTAGGATTCAGTGAGAGTTTTCGGAGATCAAATTTTACTCGCGCAAAATTTATTAAAATTGAAATTATTTTCACATTGAGTGAAATTCTTGAATTATTAAAATTAAAATTTTTTAAAAATTTATTTAAATTGAAATTATTTTCACATGCTTCTAGCATGATATGATTGCATAGGAGAAGCAATGATTTATATCATTTCTGCAACGGTCTGCAGAATGATTGTTATAAAAATCATGGATTTATTGCGGTTTTTTTAAATCATACTTTTCCTCGATCGTCATTCATTAAATCAGCTCGAGTGATCACTAATTTCGAGATTGTTAATTACCGATCCTTGGATGGTTTGATTGATGAAAAAGAAAGGTTTCTCTAGGGAATTCCTTCTTGGCTGATTATCGAAAGAAATCACGGTTTTTGGGATTTTTTTTTTAATGAAACCAGTGATTTTTTTCTCACTTAATATTTATACACATTTGAGAGCATGTTTCCGCACATCCTCCCTATTTGTAGTGTCAAAAAATATTTACAAACGTTGTAGTTATAAACGTTTTCCTAGAGCAAATTTCACATCCGGTCATTTTGCGGTGACCACTATTACTCAGAGACGGATCGTCTGAAACCGAAGGTTCGAAAGGATTTAGTTTTTGTATTGTACAATCTAGTCTTTGAACGAAGGATTTTTCGAAATATTGATTTGGTAAAAAACGAGCGTGGTCCAAAGTTAGAATTCCAATTTTCGGTGAAGAAAACGCTCTATTTTCGTTGTTAAATATTTTAAAAATATTTGAAAAATAAAAATCTATTGAAAATTTGAAAAATTAAAAATGCATTTGAAAAAGTACTTTTGCAAAAAAATGCTATTAAACTTTTCTCTACCGCCCATCCATATGATTGCACATTATTTCATCCAACCTATCGAACCGCACAATTCGCCTAATTCTCACCCGATCGTTTAAATTCTAACCAGGTGTGACACCCTACCCCATTAGTTATCTAATTTTCTTAAGGTTGTATTACCTATACAGTCCCAGCCAAAAATTGTCTGATTGAAATTTCCGTATTTCGTGTTGAAATAAAAATCTGAAAAAAATCAGGAACATTGAACAACAATTATCAATAATAATATTGCCCAAAAGTTATTAATAAATTGTTAAAACAAATGATTATTCAACAATTTTACGGTAAGTTCTTTTTTTTCTTAAACAAATCAAATGCGTTAATTTTTCTGAACGCATATGAATTTTTTCCAAATTTTCTCTTTATTTTGAAATATTATAAAAAATATTCAGAAATACAAACAAAAAATTGCCAATATTGTACATGTTTTTATCGTCGGTTTGAAAAGTTTCGAAGATACTGGGCTAAATACAGCTTTTCTAAAAATTTCAAAATAGAGAGAAAATTTTGAAAAAATTCGCATGCGTTCGGAAAAATTAACACATTCGATTTGTGTAAGAAAAAAATACCAAAAATTGTTGAATAATAATTTGTTTAAACAATTTATTAATAACTTTTTTAACAAAATACGATTTTTTTATCAACAGCGATTCCCATTGCCACCTTTTGCACGGTTGTATTCTCGAGCCAGAGTTTCAGACTCCCGCGGGTCCACGGCGAGATGTGAGAACGGTCGGGATGCCAAGGTATAGATATGAGGATGAGAGGGAATGAGAGAACAAGAGAGAGAGAGAAAGAGAGAGAAAGAGAGAGATAGAGAGGGAATGAGAGAACAAAGAGAGAGAGAAAGGAGGATGAGAGAATAAGAGAGAAAGAGAGAAAGAGAGAGAGAGAGAGAGAGAAAGAGAGAGAGAGAGAGAGATCGCTGTGAATACGTGTGTAGCCGCAGCGCCGCTGAAATTCCATCGGACCCCAGGTAGCACCGTAGGAATGTAGATGGGATGAATGAGGTGGTCTCCGCGCCACTGTCGATGAACGCGGAGGAGTGAAATCTCGTTCTCTTTACCTCCGATTCTACATGCTTCTTTTTCTCTCGCTCCCTCCTTCTCTCCTTCCCTTTTGAAACTCTCACTCTGCCCACAGATGTACACACATACATATACACATCGACTCCTGACATACAAAAAGGTCCGCAAGCTCCATCATTTCTCGTACTGAATTGTGCAAGTTACGCCCTTTTATTCTTCATCTTTATATTTCTGTATATATGGTATACTTATGTATATCGTTTATTCTGTCGCTCCGCGAATGCGAGAAAGAGAGAAAGTACAAACGAGCCAAGAAACGAGACACGTTCAAAGGGTCTACGTAGGAAGATTGGGAGAGAGAGAGAGAGAGAGAGAGAGAGAGAGAGAGAGAGAGAGAGAGAGAGAGAGAGAGGGAGGGAGGGAGGGAGAGAGAGAGAGAGAGAAGTTGCATCGAGCACAGTGCAACCTGCGCCGAGCAAGGTGCATTCCACTTTACCCGAACGGATTATCCGTGCTGAATTTCAAAAGCCTCATTTTCTCCACAAAATCATCTCATTTTTTCCAATACGTCGCCGGTGAAACTTTAGAACCGCCTCGGACAAGCTTATGTTCGAGGTTGAGGCGGTATTTTGGTCTAGAGACATTTTGAGCATTTTGTCGAGCTCGCTAAAAAAAAAAAATATTTTTACCATTCTTTTCTTTACAACATGTTTATTAATATTTTGACAATAAACAAAAAAAAATCGAGAAAAAAAATGAAAATTAAATGAGTTATAAGCTGGTAAAGTTGGGACTAAAAAAAGGGGAGTGCTGGCTGAGACGATTGCAACCTTTTTAGTCATCCGATACAAAATTTAAAGAAAAATTCTTAATTAGTAAGAATGTCTTCATAGCCCATATCTCAGAGAAACCGGAAAAAAAAATTCGCAAAATGGCGACTGCCTGGACAAAAAATGGCATTTTTCGACTCTTTTTTTCATAGTTTTTAATTTTTTTACAATAGTAAAAATAATAATTTTGATACAAAAGTGGTAGGGGCGATAGAGAATTATACATTGAAAATTGGTGAAAAATTTGAAGTTAATCGGTTGAGTAGTACTCGAGATATCATGTCAGCCGTGTTGAGAAAAGTAGTTTTGAGAAAAGCGTCTACAGGGTGTCCCAGGAATGAGGGGCAAGACCGTGAGGGTAGATTCGTGACGTAATATCGAGTATAAAAGTCCTTTGCCGTTTTTTGATATTGTAACCTCTGAATTGTTATTAAATTAATTAATTATAAACGTAATTTTGAGTAGAAAAGATCTTGACCATTTTTTGATATTTTTAATCTCTTAATTGTTATTAATTTAATTAATTAATAACAAATCAGGGGTTCAAAGTATTAAAAAATGGCAAAGGACTTTTCTACTCAATATTACGTCACGAATCTACCCTCACGGTATTGCCCTTCATTCCTGGAACATCCTGTATAGTCCGATTTGTTCGGCTGCGCCACTAAAATAGCTATAACTCCGTAAATGATTGGAATTAAAAAATTTCTTTTCGAGAAGATATTCTTAAAGGTTAACTTTAAGAATATGCAAAAAAAAATGATTTTTTCAAAATTCATATTCAACATAAAATTTTATTTTAATAATTAAAAAATCTAATGACAAAAAAAATATTATTAATATCAATATATAAATAATAAACAAATAAAAAATCATAAATCATGACATTTAAAATTAAGCTGTTTAAATTGAATAAAAATTATTATTGAAAATATCAAATTTAATGGAATTCAATGTAATAATAAAAGTAAAAAAATTCATTGACCACAATTCTTTTATAAATATAATTTAATAAATTAATTTTACCATGTTGATTATAAGGTAAACGGCCCAGTTACTGACACAGTCCCGGATTGTGACACTGACGGCTCAATTTTGATTGCCATAAATACAATTTTTGTCGAATAATAATCCAATTACCGGCTAATTAAAGAGAATTTTTCACTTTCAATTATCGGAGAGATACAATTTTTAGAATTGAATATTGAAAATGAAAATGGCGTCCTAGACGAAACCCACGAGCTACGACAAGCGACATATTGTGAATTTTGTTCGGCATGTAAGTATAAAACGACATAAAAATGGTATCAACATCTTCAGCAGGAACCAGACTATCGACGAGATAAGAAATAATTTAACTTTTGGTTGGGTATTTATTTAAATTTGCGGTGTCAATAACTGGGTCATATAATTGAGGTTGTGCCCCTGTTGTTGAGCCTCGATTCGTCACCTGTTGCATCGAAAAATTTTCTTTACTTATTTATTCTAATTTATTGTGAAAATATAATTTTAAAAAAAGCATATTAGTTTTTATGAATGGAAAAAACGGAAAAAAATATATACAATAATGAAACTATTATCATTTGTGAAAATTTTTGAAGGTTAGTGTCAGCAACTGGTGACGCGCAGGTGTCATAAACTGCGCCACGAGTGTCATAAATCGGTACAACGAAGGGGTGTCACAAACTAGGACATGGGTGTGTCTTCAGTGTCGGGAACCCAGGCAGCAGAAAAAGCGCTATTAAAACGATGATTTTATTAATAAATTTTGATTTTTTTCACTTTTACAATAGGTGAATCTCGTTCGGGGGCCTTTAATGCACATGTTGAAACCTTTAGTTTTCGGTTTGGCTATATCACGCATGAATAAATAGCAGAAATCCGACACCGCGGCTCTTAAAGTGTCACTAACTGGGCCGTTTACCTTATCTATATAAATATAAACTATGCACCTAGAAAAAAGATCTAGTCGTAGATACTATAATCGTTTATTTCATTATTTTTTAGTTGCTTTAAAGAAAATTTTCTTTCCATCCAATTTTGGGCGATATTTACTTCCACTATATTTATTTATTCGAATTCCTTGTCATCGAGAAACAGGCGTTGAAGAAAAATTCTATTCGTCGTTACAAAATACCTATTCACCCGTGATCTCATCCGATCATATCTGCAGATTTGTCAGTACCCCAAAAATCCGCCAGGTGGCTACCTCTCGCACAAGCGAACCTGCCTCTCGACGCCTATATCCTTTCCAAGCTCGTCTATGTTTGAGATCCTTATTTTTCAGTATGGATATTTAATACATCGAACATTGCGGCAAAACGCAAGATGGTCGAATCCCCGAAAAGGATACCCATAAAAAACGGGTCTTTTTTCTTTCCTCTTCTGTTAAAGAAAAGACAAAGCTTTACGAAATTGTAGACTTCATGTGTTTAGCTATCCATTCAAACATTGAAATGTTTAAAAATATATATTGTGTAAATATTAAAAAAAAAATTATTTCATTTAAATACATATTTGTTCAGTTTGAAATAATATTTATTAATATTAAATAAAAATTAATTAGATCGCAATATATTTTCCTAGTAGGCAAAAAAAAAAATTTCGTTGACACGAACAGAGTTGTATTAGCCGGCCTACAACTAAAAAAATTTATTTGGCTTGACTAGAATTTAGTTAAATGTGCTAGATCTTTTTTCTGGGTGTGAGAAGCTCTAAAAAATAATAAACCGATTAAAAGTAAAATTAAATAATTTTTTCATAAAATTAAAGAATCAAATATTTCAATTTCTCTAAGTAAATTTAAAGAAAGTGGAAATGATAAATTAGATGAACATAATAAAAATCATATTAATTTCAATGAAGGAAAATATTATAATATTAGTCGTATTCGTACGCCCGATTACGATACAATTATCAATACATTTTTAGCGTATCATCAAAATTTCGAAATGATCAAAATTTCACTTTTTAATTTTGCAAAAAAAAATGTATCCGAGCTTTAATCACTTTTTACGTGGTAGATTTTTGGCGCTCATAATAAAAATACAAATCGAACTGGGTTTTTGGGGGAAAGGAAAATTGCCGAAAAGATACCGAAGGAGAATGACTTGAATGTTTTGCTGTTGAGCAATTATTTCTCGATGATTCTATCACGTTGAATGAGTAATAATGGGGGGGGGGGAAGGGGGCCGAAAAATTCATTACGGCCTCGCTCGCGGGTAAAGGCCACGTAGCGTGTACATATCGCTTTAGCCTCTCGCTGATACGGTGAATGACGAGAAATAAGTCCCATACTACGATCTGGCCAATAGTGAATCCCTCGCATATACATACAATAAAACACGAGCATTACGAGTCGCATGACTAGGTCACCGACTGATATCACGCTTGTCCGTCCGTGTCTCGTCATAGCCCGCTCACGTACGCTCAACAAAAATCATGCCCATTCTTCCTCGACCTTATCGTTCTCTCCATATTATACATGTACACATATGAGGCATTCCGCGCCGATTCGATCTGGGTCTGACCGTTCACCTCGCCGATTTTGTCCGCAATTTTTTATGGTTCTGTAGTACCTCTGAAAAGTACTCAGGATTTTTTAAAGATTTTTTTGGATCGATTTTACTTAACTATAATTTTACAAGCAAATCATTTTTAGCCCAAATCTAAAAATCTGAAAAAAATCACAAAAATCCAGTTTTTCATGTCAAAAATTTCCAGCCGTGAGCCAGTGGGCAAGGGTTTTCTTCTGTTTAAAATAAACTTTTTCGATTTTTTTTTTTTTTTAATAGAAGGAAAAATCTGAATCGTGTGGGCCGTTATCTAAACATTTTTTAAACACCTTCATTTCACACAAAAATGTTTGGATTCTATTTAAAGCAAAAATGCTTCTTTCAAAAAAGCTTGTTATAAACAGAAGGAAACCCTTGTCCACTTTGGTTCAACGCTTGAAATTTGTCATATAAAAACAGGAATTTTTGTGATTCTTTTAAGATTTCTAAATTTGGGCTAAAAATAATTTGTTCGAAAAATTATAGTCAGGTCAAATCGATCCAAAAAAATCTCTAAAAAATCCTGAGTGCTTTTCAGAGGTACTACAAAACCATAGAAAATTGCGGACAAAATCGAAGAGGGTCAGACCCAGGTTGAATCGGTGTGAAATGCCTCATATACATTTCTGTGTGTGTATACAAAAAAAATATACCGCGTGTGCAATCCACGAAACCACGCCGATAACGAATGAATCTACTGTACACAAACACTTCCGTTCTTTATCATCGACATGGCAGCGACGAGGGCAACGAGAATGCTCACTCTATATACGTCATATACATTTATTTCATCAATATGATCTCTAATCCAACAATTGTTTTCACTCAATCGCTCTCAATGTCATATTTCTTTCTCCAAAACCCACTCTTGCTTTTCCCACGAAAAAGCTTAAAATTTGGACAAAAAATTCTGACCTAATTTTTTAGGGTGGTCCATTATGCCTCAGGTATCGCGGATCGGCCTAAAAACGAATCAATACATCAAATTTATGATAATTTGACAAGAAAAAAAATTGTTAACCAAATATTTGAGGTGAGTCGTTGTGCCGTTGTGTCCCCTCCCCCAATTAACCTCAAAAATTAATGTTGTGTTGACATTCATTTTTGAGGTTTTATCGTTCTGATACGATTTTTACCCACAAAAAAATCGATAAAAGTACGCCTGTAGGTTTTACCGTTTCAAGAAATACTCGTTTTCCTAAACTCTGAAGATTTAACAGTGAAAAAAAAAATTAAACACTGAAGAAATAAACGTCAGAACGTTTTAAAACATTCAAAAACATTTTGTGCGAAAAATCAATGTTGTTTTTTTTTTTTTTTTATAATGAGAATTGTTTTGTGATATCGAAAAATGTGTTATAAAACACCTCAAAAGTTTCAAAATATTGGAGCCGTGGGAAAACGTGGCAAAAATTGTATTTCCTAATGGAAATATGATTTTATTTTAATTTATATAATATAATTTTATAATCTACTATCTATTTTATAATATAATTTTATAAACATAATTTGATTAAAAAATAAAATAAAAAATAAATATCACCCGATAATTAGATTGAATACACATAACAATCGTTGCGAGACAAATTTTTATTGATTTAAATAAAAATGAAATTAAAGCAGTTTTCCCGGGTTCGCCTTTTTTTTTATATGCGAGGGAACAATATCGAATTAATTCTGGGTTATGCCCTTTTTATTGCTAGCATTCGACATATATATATATATATGCACGTGAACTGTGAACGCGAACGAGGCAAAAGCAGTCTCTCGCTCGTTCAAGCCGGGATAGCTCTCTCGTCGACACGCTTTTCATTCATGAATGTCTCGCCCCGCGTCAGCCGGAAACCCCTCGCGCGCCAACAAACTCCGCCTCCGCGATCCAAGCACGAGCGCATACATTAACGTCATCAACGTTCTGTACCCACGTATATCCGAGCTGCATCTACGATCTACCTTTTTTTCATTCACACACATATTTAAAGTAGACCATTAAAAAAAAAAAAAGCCCAAAAACAGGGTAATCGAATTTCCCCAACATCCCAATCTTAAAAACAATTTTTTTTCGCCAATTTTTATTTATCAGATAAATCCTTAATTATCGCGAAAATTGCAATTATGCCATACAAAAAAAGTGTTTGAGAATCCATGGTTTTTTTTCGAAATTCCGTTCATCCAAGAATCCAGTCGAAATTCCAAGCAGCAGAAGTAAGTGAGACGATTGGAATTTCTAGTAGAATTAAGTAATTTCGGTCAGCCGCTGACAGGCGAAGGGGGAGAGGGTTTGGGAGGGGGAGGGGACGGATAAGGACTCGTGCGAGGGCACATCTCTACCGGATGCAACTCAACCGACAAACGACTACTGAAATACAATACAATCGATCGATCTCTATCATTTCAAACGCTCCCGAGTAACGTCTCTACCAAATATATGAGAAATTTTTTCTGGAAAATAAACGTCCTGGAATAACTCTACCGAATAATAAGTATACCGCGTGACATCCCCGTTTAGAGAATGTGCTCGGGACAATCACTGGCGAGAAACATCTCTACCGCAATACAATACCATGAGAACGAGTCTAGCGAGTATCAAGTCTCTCGGGAATCAACTCGACCGGAAACAACTTTCGGAAAACATCTGTACCGGGAACAACTCTACCGGAAACAACTTTCGGGAAACTCTACCGGAAAACAAACGCTCTATCGGGGAACAAACGCCCGTATCATGTCTTTTGGGAATCAACTCTACCGGGAACAACTTTCGGGAAACATATCTACCGGGAACAACTCTACCGTAAACAACTTTCGGGAAACTCTACCGGAAAACAAACGCTCTACCGGGAAACGAACGCCCGTATGAAGTTTCTCGGGAATCAACACTACCGGAAACAACTTTCGGGAAACTCTACCGGAAAACAAACGCTCTACCGGGAAACGAACGCCCGTATCAAGTCTCTCGGGAATCAACTCTACCGGAAATAACTTTCGGGAAACATCTTTTCCGGAAAGAACTCTACCGGAAACAACTTTCGGGAAACTCTACCGGAAAACAAACGCTCGGAAAGATTTTTGAGAGATATCTTCCAGAGAGATGTACGAATATCATTCGGTAGAGCTGTTTTCCCGGGAGACTCGTTATTAACCAAACTTGTTCCCGAACGCTCATAGTTGCGACAAACATTATATAGAGCTGCAACAACGTAAACTTATTATGCGGCAGAGATTTTTTTCAAAATATTCCAAAACATTATTTGTCAGAGTTATGAAATGGTAGAGATGTTGCAGCGGGAAATTATTTGTGTAAATTCACTTCATTGAAGAGTTTTTATCGGTAGAGATGTTAATGTGAGCGCGTGGAGACATTTTTTTCTATTTTCAGGTATCTCGTCCGTGGAATGTGTCTGTATATCCACACAAAATTAGGTTAACGCTCTTTACGTATATACACACACACGAATAGTTGATTCGATGAATGGAATTTTCGTAAGTGCAGTGGATCTCGTATTTTTTATTTATCTCCATCTCTCCTTCTTGGCATTCCATCAACTTATCATTGATTCGTAATGTGCACGTGTGTATGTATACCTCGAGAGTGAAAGAAAGAGAGAGGGAAAGAGAGAGACTTTTTTCACGTTCTTTTTACCTGGCGCCATCTAATTCAAACAGCACCGGGAATCTCCTCTCTCTCTTTCTTCTCACGCTATCTCTATCTCCTGCGCGACGCTTTTACCCTCCACCTCCTCAGTAACATTTCTCTCGTTATACATCTATATATATATATATATATATACAGGGTGTCCCAGGGGTGGAGATCAATACCGGGAGGGTAGATTCGTGACGTATTATCGAGTAAAAAAGTCCTTTGCCATTTTTTGGTATTTCGAACCCCTGAATTGTTATTAATCTTTTTATTCAGCCAATGAGATAAGCTGTGTGCGATGAGAGGTGGGCGCATCTCATTGGCTGGTTAAAAAAATTAATAACAATTCAGGGGTTCAAAATATCAAAAAATGGCAAAGGACTTTTCTACTCGATATTACGTCACGAATCTACTCTCACGGTGTTGACCTTCACCCCTGGGACACCCTGTATATATTCATATATATATATCGTTTGGTTGATGGGTATAACCACATCTATGAATGGGATTCTTTCGATGGCGCGTCCACGAAACACCCGCACTTGTATGCGTGTCGCCATCATCGCGACATCGCACACATACCGAAATTTTTAAACACGAACACGATAATCACCCATATATATGTCTACATCATTGCACATACACGTATATTTAAATGTACGATTGTGTCAGTTTCGAGATACGTATTATAACGTTGCTGCTGATACCTCGTCCTCTCTCTCTTCCTACACGAAGCACCTTCACGCATTCCAAGCTTAATCCAAGGCGAGGCTCCGAATCCCACGAAACTCGAGACTAAATACACATGCATTTTTTTTTTAAATATATATATATGTATGTGTATTATGTATGTTTGAATTTACATACGACGACGCCGTCACGAAAAGAATTCACAAATTTTCGAATTAATCGTCAGGTGGGGGGGGGGGGGGGGGGTGGAAGGATTTCTTTTTCCATCTCTGTTAAGCATTAACTTACCGTGAATTATAATGGAGTCATGTTTTGTCAACTTTTCGTAGTCACACTTGAGGAGAATTTCAGAAAACTCACACTACGTTCAAAATGACCCGAAATTTTCGTCGATTGTGTGACGTGTAACCTAAGCCATTATTTGCAAATGGCAATACTTTTTTTTTACCCTTAAACTCATGACTCCATTTTTTATCTTTAAAAGCATGACTGGGGTCCCTCCTTTATTATCTACATTTTATTACAAATTTTGTAAACAAACGTCCTGAAAATATGCAACCTGGCATTTATCATGCATAAACCTTGACACCTTCAAATCTGAAATTGAACGTCGGAAGGTTCAATATTAGGTCACTAATTTTTCAACAGTTGAGGCGATATTGTCGTTAAATCTTTCCTATACACCGAAAAAAAGGTTTAGTAATATCAATTAGCCCAGCTGCGATCACGGAAAATTCGTTTGAATCAATCGTCACATATTTGATTTGATTACCCCGTTGTTGAAATAATAAAATTGGTGTCGTTGTTTCGAATGTGTACTGCATTCACCGCAATTACAACATTGGATCAAAATGATTTCAAATGAGATTGATTCAACAGCTTGTTTTCTCATTTCATCGAATCTTTAGTCATTTATTGGAAGTAAATAAAATTCTTTTAACTGTATGTTTTGTCTCATCAACAAAATCTAGTTTTAATTCGAACCATTCATCCAGTTAAAAAGAATAGTAAATGCTTTCAAGTCGATCAAATTGTTCGATAAATTTGATTAAATATTTCAATGCGGCCACAACACATTTAATCGACAGTACGTATAGTAACTACCACGATCTCGGCACTTCGCCCGAGATCCGCCAGGTGGCGACGATGGGCGCGCGCTCTCGCGCCAGCGAGACAGCCACCGAGCACCAATAAGTACCAGTGTATTACCAGCATCGGAGTTCTCAATTAACTTTAAATTGATGGAACATTATCCGCGCTCTGTGGTCGCGCAGTTCTATGGACTAAAGACTACATATTTGAATGAGATCACCATTGCACTTTGGTGACGCTCGTGCTCTTTATGGGCGCAAGGATAAATAAGTTAAGTTTTCACTTAACTATTTAATCTCACGATTAATTAGTCAAGTAAAAGCCCTCGTAGCTTAAAAAAATATTGCATATCATCAAATGTTTTGTTAATTGAATTGAAATTTTCTAGCTTTATATTGAATGCATTTTTTTCGGTGAACAACATCTAAATTGCATAGAAATCATAAACTGTTCATTCAACTAAACCATTTGGTTATGCAATCGCATATCGAGTCCATTTTACCAAATATAGAATCAAAACAATGTAATTTTCAATTGAACGGATTCTCTACTCTGTTGGGTCAAGGATATATGTATTTATGAGAATGCAATTTTTGTTTCCATTTTGATACACGTTTTGAGTTAACTGAATTACACATTTCGTTCGCCACCCGTAATTGCCGGGTTTAGTTAATTCAAGCCAAATTTTTCTCACTCTACCAAACCTTTTTCTCGGTGTAGTACGAATGTACGAATGTACAGGACACGTCTCTCATTATTTTCATTATCGCTCTCGCAAACCACTTCCGCGCTCTCCCAATTAGTCATGAACGTCACAAAATATTATATTCGCGATCTCAAACCGGACATAAGACTGCGGAAATGGGAATCCCTGAAACTCGCGTATACAGCTTCCGGTAATATTAAATGCATCGGAGAAAAATCTCATCCCACGCAATTTGATGAAAAAAAAAGTACTTTCAAAGACATTGCGTAAATATTTATAACTATGAGCTTCCAGTTGAAGATAAATCCAATGTCCCCATTAACGTTATTCTAATTAAGGAACATTTTCCCATCCAATTTGCGAAATTTTCTTAGTTAACACCTTGACTCAATACTGAAGAGTTGAAATTCTTAAACAAATTCATAAAAATAACATTAATGATACCTAAAAAAATTTAATTTATAGTAATAACATTTAAAACTCATAAAAATAAAATTAATGATTTTTTTATCGCAATAATGATTTTTTGATATTATTTTATTATTACATTCCATTCGTCCCACGTCTAGTTACTAAATTTCTTTTTCCTCTCACACTTTTATACCATGTCGCACTCATGTTATAAACGAATATTTCACAGCCCAATTTCGGAATTTTCCTACCAAGCATCATGACTCAATTCTGAAGACAACCCCTTGAAATACATTAAAATAAAATCAATTTCCATCCATGTCAAATCGACCAATAGTTGGAATCGACTTCTTTCAATTTCGACGAAATTTAGTCAGAAGTTTTCTTTTATCATAAAAAGAAGTTCTACCAAACGAAAAAAATTATACAAATTTTTTCGACAGTTATGCTGAATTAAAAATTTCACAATTTTTTCAATTTGTCAAGTTTATTTTTTAAATATCTCGAAAACTATTATAGTTACGAAAAAATCATTCTGGGTTCGTTTCAAAGAGTATACTTGGGGCTACGAAAAAAAAATATATATTCGGAAATTTTTTTTTTTTTTTTATGCATTTGGAGAAATTGGAATTTTTAAAAAACCCGAAAATACACGATCAACATTAAATTTTTTGTTCAATTTTGTTTATATAATACCTTGTACTGATCTTAAAAGATCCTGAAATTTTCAAAAAGATATATTTTTTTTAAATATGAATTTTTGAATTTTGTTGAAAAAAATTTTTTTTTGCATCTAAGTCAAGACAAGTTGAGCAATCATGTAATTTTGTAATTTTGAGCATTGAAAATTTCAATTAATGACATAAGAATGTAAAAACAGAAACCTTCCGACCAATTTTCGTCTAAATTGAAAGGGGTCGATTCCAACTATTCGTCGATTTGACATCTAGTTACCAAATTTTCTTTTGCTCTCTCACTTTTATGCCCTGTCGGGGATGCCCCTCGTTTCGATCAAAATTTTTCGTTTCGCCGCGGAGCTCGACGATAGACGACGTGTGAGCTCGGCAGGACGGAGAGAAAGTGCAAGAAGGACGATGAAATCAAGAGAGAGAGAAAGATAGGGAGAGAATGAGGAGTCTGACGGGTGAGATCCCTCCCGGCGTTATACGTGAACGTCGGGGTGTTATATACATGGTATACGTTGGTAAAAAGGGTAGGACCACCTCTTCAGGATCGCTGGCGAACGTGTAGCTTTACTTTCATAAGCAAGACAGAGAATATGTATGGGGCATTCCATCCCACACGGAAATATAATATACCGGAAAATATATTTTTCGATATACGTAAAAATATATTTAAAATATATTTGAAGTGTACATTCTATATTCTAAATACATTTTAGATGTATCTAAAATATTTATCAGATATATATTAAATATAAAATGAGTATATTCCATATAAGAAATATACTCAAAAATATATTCGTGATAAGTACATTTTCGGCAGAAAATATTTCTTTGAAATATATATTAAATATATTTTAGATATATGATTATTGTGCATAAAAATATATTTTTTGATATATGTAAAAACATATATTGTGTTTATGTAAACATATATTAAAATTATATCGAAAATATATAAAACGTACACTCAATATATATGTTTGATGCATTTAGTATATATCTTGAATATATTTTTTACATATATATTGTGTATATTTAAACACCAATTAAAAATGTATCTAATATATATAGAACATGCACTCAATATATATGTTTGATATATTTAGTATATATCTTCAATACATTTTTTATATTTATATTGTAATATTTTTAAATAGATTAAAAGTATACCTAAAATCATATTTGTAATACATACATTTTCCGACAAAATACACTTAATATATCCAAAAATATATTTTCCGTAATATTTGCCGATATATTTTATTTCCATGTGGGATGTCAAATCAACCACTTTAAAACCCGACCCCTTTCGATTTGGCTGAAATTTGAAGGAAAAGTCGGCCCACTCCAGGTTGGGCGGCATTGTTTCCGAAATTGATCAAAGTATTTTTTGAGTGAAAAAAAAATTAAAAATGGCCAACTTCGATAAAAAGAGAATGTTTCTCGAAAAAGTGAAAAATGTCACAGATTTTAAAATCTTCGAATTCTTTTGTATTTTTTTTGGAAAGTACATTTGAAAACGAAAATTTTGAAAAAAAAACGTCCCGACTAATGAATTTTTGATGAAGTTATAGCCATTTAAAAAGAAAGCCTTTTCTTTCGGGTTGGGTAAAAAAATTTGAAAATTTCCCGAAAAATGATGTTAATGGGGTAAAAAAGGATAACAAAAATTCAGCCAAATCGCAAGGGGACGGGCTCAAAAGTGGTTGATTTGACATGGAACGACCCATATATACAAACACACACGTATACGCATGCACGGGCTCGTATATGTGAAAACGAAGTGATGAGACGCCGCGGTGAAAGATGTAGAAGGGCTCTTCTATAGGAATTATATGACGAAGGGGGGTGGAGGGAAGGGAAGCAATTATTGGGATGATTAATGGCCCCGGGGCGCCGCCGACGCCGTCGCCGCAATCCTCCGAATAACCGAAGAATCCACCTCCTCCTCCCCCCCCCCTCCCCCTTTTCGACGAATATATTCGCTCTATTCGCCATTATAAATACAACCCCTTCTCGTCCCTGTCCCCTCATATATTTCTCCACCCTCTCCGTAAATTTGTAAAATTCCTCGAACATTGCGCGCCCCCTGATTCTCCGCCATATTTCGCATGCGCAATTTCATTTATACCGCTCAATCTACTTTCCCCATCGGGCGCCAAAATTCTTTTCACCGTCTTGAAAAATCATCCCCTCCCGACCCGATGAATGTTCACCGCTCGATAAATCGCTCAATGAATCCTCGGAACTTCGTTTCGCGAAATTAGGGCGGGGCGAGGTAGGTGGCGCTTTGATTTCCTCGTGAGAATTGAATAAAATCGCACATTGATGGCGTCAGTCATTTTCATGGTTTGTTTTGCCCGAATTAACGAGATTTCGGAAGCATTTTCCAGGCGTCTCTGACGATAGGATTTGGGGGATGAAATCAAAAAATTAACGCGAATTGAAAACTTTACATACATTTTCCCCATTTAAATTAACTGTTAACAAATATAAAGTTGAACATGGCGAAATCAATTATTTTTCAACAGTTAATAAATTAAATACATATTTTTTAACAGTTAATAAATTATTTTGACACAATTAAAATATTTCTTAACGACTAATAAATGTTGTAACAGTTAAGGAATATTTAAGTAAAAGTGATTGATTGATTCATCAGAAAATCGTGAAAATTAAAAATCATAGGGATTGGTCTCAAATTTGAGGACCAGAAAGTTGGAGCTTTTCCAATTTTTTTTCTTCGATTAAATAATTTTATCTACCTTAAACGCCTTAAACGGTTTGCTCTTTATTTATTGCGAACAATTTTTGTCGTTTGGCATATTTTTAAAAATAATTCGCGCTCGGTTGATACTCAATAACAAAAGTTAGACATCTCACCTTTATCATTGAAAAAATTTGTCAAAAATGTTTACAAAAATAGCACTGAATTATTATGCAAATTATTCGAAGCCAATATACATTAGGATGGCAATATGAAATATATCCATTAGGATCGCAATATATGTTGAGCTGTAATTATGATTCTTTTGAAATATTAAATCCTTATTTGATATATTTTTATTTTTATTCAATGGTTTTTTTTAATATACAAATATCAGAATCATCGTTTCTTCAAGATGTGTAATAAAATTATTTTTTCCTTTTGCAGAATTTTTTCGTCATTACCAAATTTTTTCGTAATTACGAAATGTATGTATTAACAACATTATTTTCTCCCTCCGCAGAATTTTTTTGTTACACATCCTCAAGAAAAAAAGATTCTGACATTTGTAAATTATTAAATCTCTAATTAAAATATTCTGATTTTTATTCTATGGTTTTTTTAATGCGCAACTGATGATGCACAATCGATAATTTAATAATTCAAAAGAATCATAATTCATAACAAAATTATTTTTTCCCTTTGCTGAATTTTTTTCTTACACATCTTTAAAAAAATGATTTTGAAATTTTTGTATTAAAAAAACCATTGAATAAAAATCAAGATTAACGTTGAAACAAAAGATTTTGGAGAAATCTCTAAATTTCGTGGATCAGATACGAAATTCAAAGATGAATGGATCTTAAAAATCAGAATTTAGCGCCTCCCGCAAAATTTTGAGTTGGAATCGCGGAATTTTCAAAAAAACAAAGCTACCTTAGCGAAAAAGGCAAAAATGGCGAAAAAAATATGGAGTGGTACGAGTAAGGAGGCGCAACAGCAAGGAGCAATGGGTTAGAGGCAACACGAAAAATGGCAATGAAAAAAAAACATATGCATATATATATATATATAAGAAGATCAAGAAGGCGAAGAGACTTGGCGAACGCTTTCTCTCTCCCTCGCTGGCGAACGTATGAAAACAAATTATGAGGCGGCGTCTGTTTGTTGTGCCCCGAAAGACTGGAGGCATCTTTTCAGCTTTCTCTCTTTCTTTTTCGTTTTTTAACAAATTGTTTTTTTTTCATATTCTCCGCGCCTTTCTCGCTCTCGTTTTGTCCTCTATCTTTTTCATCTTTTCACTATCAGTTCACCTTCGCTCGCTCCCACCTTCTCCCCCCACCCCTCTCGCTTCCACCTCCAATCCGTTAACCCTTTCCCTCGCACATTTGGATTTTTTTTCTCCTTCGATGCATATATAGTACGAAATCTACCGAGGCCCTCGACAGCATGTATATAGCAAGTATACGTATGAATATGGAGTATTCCACGTCAACTCAACGAATGCCTGAATTTCAACCCCTCTAAATTGGTGCCAGATTTTTTTTCCAATTTTTTTATCCACCTTTTCGTTGCAACAACTTTTTCTTACCGTAAAACAGAAACATCGATGTTCGGAGACCTTTGATACATTTTTTGAAACACTCTACTTTGTATGCAATTTTTTTTCAGCCATTATCAATAAAAAAATTCGCGAATTTTTTTAACGTAACTGTAGAAAAAAATCTTACGATCGTAGGGAAAATAGAATCGGACTATTCAGGCACGTAGATTATTTTAGTAAAAAATTGCGAATTTTTGGTAATCTTATGAAACTGTTAAATCAGGGGAGGGTGAGACACGACGGCCCTCCTCTAATAAATGATACCATTTTTTTTTAATCTTAAAAAATCGTTTTCAACGTTAAAATTTTTTTGGATGATCCATTTTACCCCTGATGTAGTGCATAGGCCTTAAAATGGATGAATAGATCAAATTCATCATAATTTGAAGAAAACAAAAATTGTCTGACCTTATTTTTTAGGGTGGTCCATTATGCCCCAGGTATCGCGGATCGGCCTAAAAATGAATCAATACAAGCTTACGATAATTTGACAAGAAACTAACATATTTTTTGGCCGAATTTTTTAGGGGGGCCATTGTGCCCCACCTTCATCTACAACGTTTTCTTTCCTGAAGAAAAATTATTCGAAAAGAACGAATTCGAATTCGAAAAGAATAGAAAAAAAAAATCATTAAACATATAAAAGAGTATGGGAGTCAAGCATGGATTAATTTTACTCGGAATACCCCGTATATATGTATGCACACACATAAGGCCCAAAGGTAGACGGGACTCCTCTCCAAGGAGGTGCATTCCATCCCCTCTTTTTCGCTCAACACGTACGTTCAACGTTTATCTTCTCGCTCTCTCGCTCCCTCTCCTCAGTCTTTCCCTATTCTCGATTATTATACTTCCTCCATCACCAACCTTCTCAAGCCGCGTTTACATTTGCAACGAAACTCAAATTTTCGCATCGAAATCCCAAAAAAATGCGATCTAACGCGCGATTGAACGAAAAGAAAAAACAAAATTCTTAACGACTCAACTCGTCGCCATATTGCAAAGACAGAATTTCCTCGAACATTCCACGTTTCTCGCTTTGTTGTTGTTTTTGTATTTTTTTTTTTAAGTGAAACTTCTATGGCGGCGTTGGAGAGTTTTGGATAGGAGTGAATTCATGAGTAGCCCTTTAAACCGCAACACCAGTATATACAGTTATACTGCGCAGTTATTTCGTGCACGCGCACGAAAGTTGAAAAAATATATAATAACAAAACACTGTACATGAACGGCAAGATTTTTTGAATCCTTGAATTAAAAATTTTGATAGAACAGTGGAAAGAAAAGTTCAAATAGGTTAGTCCGAATATGAAAATTCATGTGAGCGCATTGGTTATCTTGTCAATGAGCAGTCCAACTTTTTCTTTCCCTGGTTTTCCTCGGAAAAGCCAATATGGCTCATGCTGACAATCCTCAGCGATGTAAGATGAAAAAATTCTTCATCTCAGGTACCAATTTTGTTTCATCAAATTTCTCCAGAATTTTTCTCCGCTGTTGATTTTCTCAGTAGGGTTGATATTTCCTTCTACGATAGGGCCATTCCCTTTTTTTCCAGAAAGAAAGTAAAATTTTGTTCTCCGATGAGTCGAAGGGAAAGGTAAAAAAGTCGTACTGCTTTCATCGAAAGAACTTTTTCTTTCGCTGCGGTTCATCGAAAAAGCCAATATGGCTCATGTTGAGAATTCCCAGCGATGGCACAAAATGTGTCTTTGAGCGACAAATTTTGTTGTATTGCATTTTTTCGGATTTGCTCCTTCGCTGTGCATTCTCACCATAATAAGTCATATTGGCCTTTTCGATGAACCGCTGCGAAAGATAAATGAGGCAAAATGCCTTCGTCGAAGGAACATCTTTTGCTTTCGCTGCGGTTCATCAAAAAGGCCAATATGACTCAAGAGGTGCTGCTCTATTAGGGTCTGATATGGATAAATTACCATTCATTTTAGCTGGTGATTTTAGTATTAACTTTCCATCGGCGGAATTCCAGCCATTAATCGAGTTCCTTAAAGAAAAATTAGATTTAAATATGACTAATGATAAAAATATTGCAACAACGAGGCACGAAACGACGTTAGATGCGGTTTTTTTGCGATACACCGATAATATTCAGTCGAGAGTGTATATTTCATATTTTAGTTATCATAAGTCAATACTGACAACTGTACCTATCGAATCAACGGCGCAAATTGAAGAAATAAACTGAGTATGACATCCATTGACTATTAAGGAGGTTCATCTGGTACACGATTTACAATACAGATGTTGATAAAAAAATCAGAATATAGTTATTAACATCTAAAAAATCATCTGTTAAATTTTCAAGACCTGAGGGTAAGTTGTTCGTGAGAAATAAATAAAAATGTAAATCCTCAATAACACGGGCTCTTATGGGATACCGTCTATAAATATTAAATGCACAATCATTACAATACAGATTTTGACGAAAATTGAAGATTTAATGAAAAAGTATCTAAGGAACATTTTTTGAGCTTCATAAAATTGATTAGGTACTTGTGAGATTCATAATAAATTAATTAGTCTCGAAAATGCTGATTATTTTGAGGTTAAGCATTGTCAATGACTACGCTAGTCATCGCTTATTTTGAGGTTAAGCATTGACGTTTTTCTTTTGACTCACTCGGTGCCAGATGAACCTCCTTAAATACACTTTGCCTATAAATTTTTCATTCGAATATTCCCTATTCTGATACTCCTCATCCTCATGGTTTTATTAATTGTAAGGACACGGGCCGATAATCAAGTTTCACTTCTGTCACGTGTACTGAGCTACACGTTTGGGTTTTTTATTTCTCATCGTCTTATTCGTCTGGAGAATCTTCGCGATGCGCTGTTAATCGATTTCGCGAATCGCTGACGTCAAGACGCGGTTTGATTAATCGTAAAATATGCTTATTGCGAATGAATGTGAGACCTCCTCTCGTGTGAGCGAGATTACAATGAAATGGACTCTCACTCTTAATTCTTCGTGCAAATTTTTTTTTATTCTCTCTTTCTCTTGGTCTTGTTTCACGGACTCGAAGAGTTGCACAGGCGATTCGATGCAGGGCTTTATGCGCGCATTTATATACATACAGAGTGTTCAAGAGGTGAAGGTCAATACCGTGAGGGTAGAATCGTGACGTAATATCGAGTAGAAAAGTCCTTTGCCATTTTTTTGTATCTAGAACCACTGAATTGTTATTAATTTGTTTAATCAGCCAATGAGATGCGCCGTTGCTCACACCAACAAGCGCGAGGGTAGGCACGGTGGGATCACGGCGCATCTCATTGGCTGACTAAAAAAATTAATAACAATTCAGGGGTTCAAGATACCAAAAAATGGCAAACGACTTTTCTACTCGATATTACGTTACGAATCTACCCTCACGGTATTGACCTTCACTCCTGAGACACTCTGTATATATATATATAATATTTGTGTGTATGTGTGTGTACGATGAGCCACGCACGCTTTTGCTTCGCACGAGAGCGGGTCGTCGCACTCTTCGTCTCTCGTAAACGTGCCCTTCGAGGAGGAAATTCCAAAGGGCGGCGCGCGATGAGCGCGCACCCAATGTGTGCGTTTGCGTGCGTTTGCTCTCTTCGGCGAGCGCGCCTCGCGAGAGTTTTTGCGCTCTCGGTTCTTTGATATACATTGGGTGTTGAACGGGAAGAAGGAGAGATAAGGAGAGCAAGATAAAGAGAACAGGAGAGAGAGAAAGGGAACAAGGGAGCACAAAAGGGACGGAGAATTTTGTGCATACCGAGACGAAAGCGATAATACCATGGTCGAAGTATATATTCGTGATTGGTGGCTCGGCGTTAAAAACCAGAAGGATAGGGCGAGTCAATTGACCGATGGTCAGAGATGGACAGGTACAGGGCGAATTGCGCCGTAAGACGATATGATAAAACAAACGTGGCGTCAAACTTAACGAGTTTGGTGATCGATTTTTTAACGATTTAATTTTTTTTATTGATTATTTCTCCTTGATAAATCTCTTCCTAGTAAATGTCCCCTAATAAAAGAGATTTTTTGTGACAAATTTATATTTCGACTAAAACAGTCGAAATTTTTGTATTAACTTCTCCTGATACAAAAAATCAACTCTTAATTTTAATTCACTTGACCAATAGAGTTTAAATTTTTATATTAGCTTTTATGTCTTAGCGCTAAAAAAAAATTAAAAAAATAAAAACTAGCATTAATTAAAAATGTTAGCCTCCTCCGACGGAATATCATCATTGGTGATCCAATAAAACATTTTATGAAAAAAAAATTCTTTTCCGTTGTTGTTCGGAGAAGCCGCACTTCTAAATAATTACCATTTTTTAGTGTGGATTTTTTAATTTTTTAAATTTTGGATTTTTTGTACTAAAAATGTTAAAAATGTCCAACCGGAAGGAAATAAATGTCCGAGATGATTAAAGAAAAGTGTCTAAAATTTTTCAGATTTTTATTTCAACGCTGAATCTTTATATAAAGAAGCATTTAAACACTTCTCCGTACGCGCATTGCTTATCGCGATGCATCATCGACGCTATTGCAAATATGTATATTAATATGTTGCGACGACTTATAAATAAACATATATCTGCGTATGTTGCAATTCCGTTCGATCGATAGAATCAACGAGCAAGGACACGCGGCCCGTAGTTTTTTTTTCGTCTTTATGATATTTCTCGTCGTTTCGTTATATTAATGCTCATGATGATGATGTAAAATGGTCGTTGAATTTATTCAGCGGTGAGCGTTATTGAGAAATTATTGCTCAACGTTTGTTCGCCGATCTTTGCCGATCGATAGATCGATAGATCGATTGCGACTCTGAAGAATTCGAAAATCACCTTACCACATGATTGCCAACTTAACAATTTATCTTTTTCAAATTCCATCTTAGTTGGATACTAAAATTGAGCATTTTGATCCCAAAAAAATTCCATTGAGGTTTTTGTCTAAACATAGAGGAGGGTGGGGCACGATGGCCCCCCTCAAAAACTCGATTTAAAAAAAAATTTGATTTTTGTCAAATTATCATAAATTTGATGTATTGACTTATTTTTAGGCCGATTCGCGATACGTGCACTGAAAAAAAATTGAATTATTACCAACTACGCGATGAGGTTGAGCAGTCCTCGTTAAGTCAATAGTCATTTTATGTTTAGTTGACCAATCGGCGGTTGATCCACAGAAAGGCATGTCGTTGAGCCAACTACGCGACGACTTTGCCGCCAATTTTCTATTCCTTAGAGTTGAATGTATGACTTATGATACAATTCTAATATGTATTTAAATTTAAAAAAGAACAAAACTTGAAAGACACAAGCGATTGAATTTGAACAAAAAAAATAAATGGTGAGCTGTCTACGGTTTGACCGTGAATTGATAAAATAGAAACATTAAACAAACTTCTCTTTGAAAATTGAATCCAATGACTCATAAATCAATCGAAAAAAGTTTGCAATTAAATTAATGATCTTATAATAATTTGAATGCAATCTTTTGTTACTATCACGTCAATAAAGATTTTTGATAAAGTAAATGAAATTTTGTTGACATACCCGGTTGTAAATTTCAATAGAGGCAAAGTCAGGTTGATGCAATTATATTACATAGCTAAATTGGATAAAAACAAAACTTGAAAGACATACACATAATATTCAGTATGACAATATAATAATAGTCACATTTGAATATTATATATACAGTACCTCTCTCTATAAGAGCGTTTTTCCATCGGTTCCACTTGAAAAAATTAACAATAACAAATTTTTTTAACACAAACAATAACAAATTGTTTAAACAAATAAACAATAACAAATTGTTTAAACAAATAAGCAATAACAAATTGTTTAAACAAATTAACAATAACAAATTGTTAAAACAAATTAACAATAACAAATTGTTAAAACAAATTAACAATAACAAATGGTTTAAACAAATTAAAAAAAACAAATTGTTTAAACAAATTAACAATAATAAATCGTTTAAACAAATTGACAATAACGAATCGTTTAAACAAATTGACAATAACAAATTGTTTTAACAAATAAACAATAACAAATCGCTTAAACAAATTGACAATAACAAATTGTTTGAACAAATTATTAATAACTTGCGCGCATGTAAGCGCCACACCTGTAGCATTTTATAGGTCGATGTATATCTATACACACGTGCTGAAAGCGCGTAAGCGTCCAAGGTGCGAATGGATCTTTCAGTACTTTTCAGTGCGTGGTCCCGGTAAAAAAAAATCAAAAACGCGTGACCAAAACATTCTGAAAAAATTTGGGAACTTTTTGTTCAATGTCCTCAATTATATAAAAAATTTAGAGGAAAATCGAAATCATCAAGGCAAGACTTTGATCGAAATACCGTGGAATGCCTCATACATATAATATTCAAATGTGACTGTATAGTTTTCTCTGGCATTTCACCACTGATTATCATATAAGTAAAGAGAATTCACAAGTGGTCGGTAGCGTAATAGGTAGCGTGTTGGGGTTGTTAGGTAGGATAGATAGGCAGGTAGGCAGGTCGCGGGTTCAATTCCCTGTGAAGGCAGATGAAATCGAAATGATGGAATTGGATTTTTTTTTGTTTTTTAATGCAACTGGTCCAGAAGCTATGTAAATGAAAAGATATACATATTCAAAAATTTCGCAAGCAATACAAATTAAAAAAAAAAACAGCATATCAGGATTTGTAAACTGTTAACAAATGGTTAAGTTGAATGGGTTGAATTCAGAGGCTCAAATCAAAACTTTACCTTGAGACCATAACTAAACTGTGTTCTGAGTGCAACTAATGAAAGGTTATCCCAAAACATGGACGTAGTTAGCTCAACGAAATACCTCCAACTACGCGCGGAGGTTGGCTCAACTACGCCATTGGTTTCGCCGTAGTTCTTAACACTATGCCTTTTTTTTCAGTGTGGAGCATAATGGACCACCCTTAAAAATTAGGGCAGAATTTTTTTTTATTTTTCTTCAAATTATGATAAATTTGATGTATTCATCCATTTTTAGGCCGATGCACTACATCCGAGGTAAAATAAATCATAAAAAAAAATTTATTTCAACAAAATTTAAAAATTGTCAAAATAAAACAAAATTATCTATTATCTAAAAACTTAAAAAACAAATTTTTTGTGTTGAAAAAAGAATAGTTGAAAAATATAGAATTTATTTATTATTTAACGAATTGTTGATTAATCTAGATATTTTTTTATGTTAACCCTCCGTGGTCACACTTATCTGGGGTCGATTTGACCTTGTCCATTTTTCAACAAGTATTGTGACCAAACTATGGGTCGGAAAAATCTCAAAAAATTACAGAACATCCTTCAAACATTCTAGTTGATGTATTAAAAATTAGTTTATAAAAAAATCGAGTGACCATATATTCAAAAAAATTCATAAAGTAGAAAGAAGAAAAGTAGTCGTAGGGCGTCGTGCCCCAAACACTCTTCTACACCCCTGGACTTTTTTCACCAAATTCAACTATAATTGAAAAAATATATATATAATTACGCAGAGGGCTGAAAAAATACATTCATTCGACAGTCTGCAACTGTAAATGAAATTTTTTTAACAAATTAAAAAATTTAAAATTTTGGCGTCCAGAGTCGCGGTGCATTCTCGCGTCTCCTTTTCTATTCTCATAGTTTATCAATTCTTTTATATGTCTCTCCACACATATTCAAATACTCGCACATACTAACACACACTGTCACGCATGTTCATTCTCTTTTTTCTTCGGTTTTGAGCGACCGACGAGTGTCTTGGCTACTAAGAGTGCGAGTGAGAAGGAGCGATATATAACACAATGGCGGAGCGCGTTCTCCACGAGAAGGAACCACAAGGTGCTATGTTCACAACGTTTTCTCCATGCCCAATTATCATATTGGGTCCGAAGACCAGTTCCCGGTAACTTCTCTCCCTCCACAAGAATTCCCCATATATTCCTATACCTTCATTCTTCTTTATATTCTCCCATTCCATTCTTTATATACTACTCTTGCCCATATCGCCTTCTCTCCGCTGGTTTGTAATATCGTTCGTCTCGTTTTAGCTGACTTTTTATTTTCCTTTCTCTCTCTCTCTCTCTCTCCTCTCTCTCTCTCTCTCTCTCTCTCTCTCTCTCTCTCTCTCTCGCACACACACTTATTTCCTTCTCCCTCTAGCCTATTGTCGGCCACCCGCTAATACACTAACATGCTCTTGCTGACACACCAACACGCACACACTTGTGAGGTGCATTTTAAACGGCGGCGCCTCAAAGATCGACGCCTCCGCCATCAGCCGCCGCGCTTTCGACTCGAAATTCTTTATCCTTCTTTTCCTCTCCCTCTCTCTCTCTCTCTCTCTCTCTCTCTCTCTCTTTCTCTTTCTCTGCTCAATATATAAATTAGATTCTTGAATGGGGAATCATATGTGTGTGTGTGGGTCCCGGTCGGAGTTTTTCGGCTCGATTTGAGAAAGAGAGAGAGAGAGCGAGAGGGAGAGAAGGAGAGAGAGAGAGAGAGAGAGAGAGAGAGAGAGAGAGAGAGAGAGAGAGAGAGAGAGAGGGAGAGATGTATTGCCGGCGTGATCGAGACTCTCGAGACAGAGATATGGCAAAATGGGGTGGGGATGAATTTTGAAATCGGGGGAGAAAATTGCGTGAACTAGAATGGAGAGAGAGAGAGACCCGCGAGACCCGCGAGACCTCGATTTACGTATGCATTTATTTATCTATGCGCGATCCTGATGCGATCGAATATCGAAATATTCACTTTCCCAATGCCTCTACCGCGCATACAGGATGTATAAGCATATATATTAGGGTGACCGCAATTTAGGTCGAACTTGAATTTTCGAATTCACCACGTAAAAACACAATCAAGATATGTAAAAAAAAATGTGTTCAAAGTTTGAAGGCGTTAAAACATTTTTTAATGGTGCCTGTAAGGAGTTGAATTTTAAATGACAAAACACATGTATTATATTTAGATATAACATATTTATTTCTTAAACTCGTAATTGTGGTGAGAAAAATCTAAAACTAGGCACACATTTTGTACAGACATCGATGTTCAAAACAGAATTTTTACAGATTTTCACGGCAATAATTTCTCATAAATACACGCTTTACAAAGTCAGCCTCAAGGTTATTTTTTTGAATTTTTTAACTCTTTGCAACATATAAATTATTGCTGTAAAAATCTATAAAAATTATGTTTTGAACATCGATGTGTGTACAATATGTGTGCCTAGTTTTAGATTTTTCTCACCACAATTACGAGTTTAAGAAATAAACATGTTATATCTCAGCAAAATACATGTGTTTTGTCATTTAAAATTCAACTCCTTATAGGCACCATTAAAAATTTTTTTAACGCCTTCAAACTTTGCACACATTTCTTTTTAAATATCTTGATTGTGTTTTTACGTGGTGAATTCGAAAATTCAAGTTCGACCTTAATTGCGGTCACCCTAATATATATATATATATATGTATACGAGGGTACTTAAAAAATGGTACGTTTTTTTTTGTCTTGTTGCTCATTGAGATTCGCGTTACCGCGTGAGAATAAAAAAATTCTCGGGAATCAAGTAACCGGGGGATATAAAGGGATCAAATACAAACTTTTTTTTTATTTAAAAATTTAATGTCAACATTTTTTTAGATTGATTTTTAGTCGCTCCTTCGAGTTGCATCCGTAATGATTTTTTTTTGCAGAATTTTGAAAAGGAAACAACGAAACAAACTAAAACAAACTACAAAAAAATTAACTAGCTAAAAAAAAATTCGATATTAACGAGGCGATAAGATACGAAATTTTCATGAGAACCCAAACCGAAAAATAAAGTACAATTTGTGGGCACCCTTAGAAATAAATACATATTTATATATGGGGCATTCCACGTCGGATCACGCGGTCATCGGCCTGACCCCCTCGGATTTTGATGTCCAATGAATTGTGGGTTTCGTATGGCCCAAAATATGACCTCAAATTTTGAGAAAAGTTCATTTCTTTTTTTAGCGGTTGCCAGAGCTAAAAAATTATCAAATTGAGGGAAAACATGAAGAGGGGCCTTTTTCAAATTAACGCTATTTTTTTCACAGAAACTGGGGCCTAAAACAGATATATAGTTCGGCATAGTTCAATAATGGGCCACAAATAATTAATATTTTTTTTTTGTATTTTAATTTTTTTTTATAATTTCTTATTTTGAGTATTTCTTGTAGTGAGAAATAACAACAACAAAAATATTTTTTTAGTGAAACTTGATTTTTTTTCTTGGTTTAAGAGTGAAACGACAACATTTTTCGAAAAATTTTCGAAAATAGCCTCGACGACCTGAAATAAAATGGATTATTCAAACACAATTTAAAAAAAATAGTAATTATTTTTGGCCCACTATCGAACTATGACGAAAATATCTGTTTTGAGCCCTAGTTTTTGTGAAAAATTTCATTTATCTGAAAAAGGACCCTCTTCATGTTTTCCCTCAATTTAATGATTTTTTAGCTCGGGCAACTTCTAAAAAATGAAATAAAAGTTTCTAAAAATTTGAAGTCATATTTTAGACCAAACCCCCAATTCATTGGACATCAAATTTCGAGGGGCTCAGGCCGATGACCGCGTGATTTGCCGTGGAATGCCCCATATTTATTATTAGTACTGCGGCCTGAGCGTCACACCCTTTTGCACCCCCTTAAAGCTCTGGATTTAACTAGCAAGAGGGTCAATTAACTTACGAGAGATGTACGGGTCTTGACTTATGAGGAGTCAGAGACCCTGGCCTTAACTTATGAGGGGTCGATGAATTCTCTCAGTATTGGCGGCGAGATTTTTTTATTACACAGAGATATATCTCTCTATATTATATAAAATTATCGCCGCCGCCGCCGCCGCTGTGTACAAGAATCGAGCATAGCCAACTTCACCCCGCTCGAGCCTCGATTCCATGGCCAACTTCACCCCGCTCGGTTCTAGGTTTGGGTTTGGAAGTTTGGGTTTGGAGGTTTGGGTTTGGAGGTTTGGGTTTGGAGGTTTGGGTTTGGAGGTTTGGGTTTGGAGGTTTGGGTTTGGAGGTTTGGGTTTGGAGGTTTGGGTTTGGAGGTTTGGGTTTCGAGGTATGGGTTTGGAGATTTGGGTTTGGAGGTTTGGGTTTGGAGGTTTGGGTTTGGAGGTTTGGGTTTGGAGATTCATATATATATATATATACTAGGGGCCCGTGCGGCTCGGGCGCTACGCGCCCTCGCATTGCAAGCCCAAACCTTCAAACCCAAATCTCTAAACCCAAACCTCCAAACCCAAACCTCCAAACCTAAACCTCCAAACCCAAACCTCCAAACCCAAACCTCCAAACCCAAACCTCCAAACCCAAACCTCCAAACCCAAACCCCCAAACCCAAACCTCCAAACCCAAATCTCCAAACCCAAACCTCCAAACCCAAACCTGTAAAACCAAACCTCCAAACCCAAACCTCCAAACCCAAACCTAGACCGAGCGGGGTGAAGTTGGCCATGGAATCGAGGCTCGAGCGGAGTGAAGTTGGCCATGGCCTCGATTCTTGTACACAGCGGCGGCGGTGGCGGCAGCGGCGGCGGCGGCGATAATTTTATATAATATAGAGAGATATATATGCGCCTCCCATAAATTCTATGCTCCATTCTGTCTCTGGGTACCCTCGCAGTCGTCGTCGTCGTCATTTACGAGTCAAAGTCTCGTTCGCCTTCTATCTGTGTGCGCAACGAGGGTTACAAACATGAATGGGAAACGGACGAGCGAGTTCTCGAGGCGCCACCCAGAGAGGAATGAAAAAAAAAAACGACGATAAACTCTTTACATCATACTACAAATTTTACTCTCGAGTTTCATTGCTATTATAACGTGTCAAGCACAAAAAATTTTCGCAAAAATGTTGCAAAGATTATTCATGATTGTTTTATCCCAACAAAGAATGCTAATGACTCAAGATGGGCTCGAAAAAATATTGCCAAAATCGTGTCTGCATCAAACATATGATTAGACTCTTGCATCCGAGAGTTGAACAAAAAATTCATTTTCAAAAATATCCAAATAGCCAAATTATCACCCTTTAAAAAATTCATAAAAAATGTACATTACGAAACTATTAAATATTATCAAAAATTCATATTATGTAAAACAATTATTGCTTTGAACATTCCAGATAGTACAATAATCATCTTTTCAAATATTCATGTGACAAATTTGTCATTTTTGTAAGCATTTAAATTGTTAAATAATTGTTCAATTGTTCAATAGTAATTGTTAAATAATCATTATTCAGACATTCAGATAGTAACGAAAAATAATTTTTCTCTCCAAAATATTTGAATAGTAGGAAAATCATTTTTTCTGAGAAAATATTTTTTTTATTTTCAAAAAGTAGACAAAGTTGTTTCCCATGTGAATTTAAAAAAAATCATTTTTTCAAACATTCATAAAAATGCGGAAAATCTTCACAATCGTAATGATCGTACACCCAGAAAAAAGATCTAGTCGTAGGTACTATAATCGTTTTTTTATTTTTTACTTACTTTGAAGAAAATTTTCTTTCCATCAAATTTTGGGCGATATTTACTTCCACTATATTTATTTATTTGAATTCCCTGTCCTTGAGAAACAGGCGTTGAAGAAAAATTCTATTCGTCGTTACTAAATAACTATTCACACGTAATCTCATCCGATCGTATCTGCAGATTTATCAGTACCCCAAAAATCCGCCAGGTGGCTACGCCTCGCACAAGCGAACCTGCCTCTCGATGCCTATATCCTTTTCAAGCTCGTCTATTTTTGATATCCTTATTTTTCAGTATGGATATTTAATACATCAAACATTGCGGCTAAACGCAAGATGGTCGAATCCCCGAAAAGGATTCCCATAAAAAAGGGCCATTTTTCTTTTCCTTTCTGTTAAAGAAAAGACGAAGCTTTACGAAATTGTAGACTTCATGTGTGTAGCTATACATTCAAAGAATAAATATATATTGTGTAAGTACTAAAAAAAAAATTATTTCATTTAAATACATATTTGTTCAGTTTGAAATAATATTTATTAATATTAAATAAATATTTATTAGATCGCAATATATTTTCCTAGTAGGTCATTAAAAAAAAAAAAAAAATCGTTGACACGAATAGAGTTGTATTACGCCGGCCTACAACTAAAAAAATTTATTTGGCTTGACTAGGATTTAGTTAAATGTACTAGATCTTTTTTCTGGGTGTAATCGTCGCACAGTCTCGATTCGAATGATCTCCGAGTCGCGAAGGAATAAGAAAAACTTGTAAAAAAATAAATAAAAAGGAGCATGAGTTTCGGAATACCGAGTGAGAAGAGACATAGACTCGGGATGAGACTAGTTTTCTGGAAGATTCCGAAAGTCTGGCTATCGACCTCGAGCCAAAAATTCAATCGGCGGTCTCGCGAGGCCTCTTCCGTCCTTACCTCTCTCCTTCTCTCTCTGGCCATCAGCCAAATTCCTTGAGTCTAGGCTCTTGCTCTCCTCTCTGTGCCTCCTCCGGGCCTCTTGTCCGATGTGTGAGATAAAGATGGAAAGAACGATCGAGATGGGAGAGAAAACGAGTGAGACTGACTTCCACTGCAGAGATCGTTTCGGCTGCAGCATCGAAGTTTGAGCTTCTCGCAGCAGAGGAACGTTTTCGTTTCGGCAACCATTGGTCAGGCGTTTCCTAGAAGAAAGTGCCCAAAGGCAGGACCCGACCGTGGTCCTTTCCACCATCGCCATCGTTGTCGTTTTCGTCGTCTTGTAGAAAAGACGATCGATTCAACCCCTCGGCTATGCGTGTACAAAATGCCGAATACCACGAAGCCCAAATCTATCGGCTATACATAATATAAACGGAGGGGAGAGACCGGGCAAACTCAAGAATCCATGAAAGAAAAAGTACAAAACAAAAAACACCGCATGCACCCAGAAAAAAGATCTAGTACATTTAACTAAATCCTAGTCAAGCCAAATAAATTTTTTTAGTTGTAGGCCGGCCTTATACAACTCTATTCATGTCGACGAAATTTTTGTTTTGAATGACCCTACTAGGAAAAAAAATATATTGCGATCTAATAAATTTTTATTTAATATTAATAAATATTATTTCAAACTGAACAAATGTGTATTTAATGTTCGATGTATTAAATATCCATACTGAAAAATAAGGATATCAAAAATAGACGAGCTTGGAAAGGATATAGGCGTCGAGAGGCAGGTTCGCTTGTGCGAGCGGTAGCCACCTGGCGGATTTTTGGGGTACTGACAAATCTGCAGATATGATCGGATGAGATTACGGGTGAATAGGTATTTAGTAACAACGAATAGAATTTTTCTTCAACACCTGTTTCTCGATGACGGGGAATTCAAATAAATAAATATAGTAGAAGTAAATATCGCCCAAAATTGGATGGGAAGAAAATTTTCTTTAAAGTAACTAAAAAATAATCAAATAAACGATTATATTACCTACGACTAGATCTTTTTTCTGGGTGTGAGAATCGAGTGAATAGAAAAGTAAGCGCATTGTGCAGGGAAGACTGGAAATTAAGGAGGTTCATCTGGTACACGCTTTTCAATACAGATGTTAAAAAAAATTCAGAATATAGTTATTAGTATCTAAAAAGTAATCTGTTGAAATTTCAAGACCCGAGGATACGTTGTTCGTGAGAAATAAATAGAAATGTAATTCCTAAATAACATGGGCTCTTATGGGATTCCGTCTATAAATATTAAATTCACAATCATTGCAATACAGATTTTGACGGAAATTTAAGAAATTATGAAAAAGTATCTAAGGAATATTTTTAGAGCTTCATAAAATCGATTCGGTACTTGTGAGATTAATAATAAATTCATTAGTCTCGAAAATGCTGATTATTTTGAGGTTAAGCATTGTCAGTGACTACGCTAGTCATCGCTTATTTTGAGGTTAAGCATTGTCATTTTTCGTTTGACTCACTCGGTACCAGATGAACCTCCTTAATTCAACCACGTTAAATTTGATAATTAGAGTCAGAATTTTTTTCACAGCATTGGTCAGTTCGATTCTTGCCCCACGTAAAAAAATTTCGATTGAAAGTTGAACTTGAAAAATATTATTTATTTTATGTATTATTAAAATATATGATTTTATGTTTTAGTAAAATATATTATGTTTTTTTAATATTCAATTTTTTAAATTTAAATTTAAAAAAAAATCTATTGAAATTCAACAAATATTTGTTAATTTTCTTACGTTCCTTTTCATCTCATTCCTTGGAAACGAGAAAATTCGGAAAGCGAAAAATTATTCCTTATTGTGCAAGAAAGACCGAAAATTAATTCAACCACGTTAAACTTCATAATTAGGGTCGAACATTGGTCAGTATAATTTGATTTTAGCCGCACGTAAAAACTTTTCGATTAAAAGTTGAATAAAAAAAAATTATTTATTTGATGTATTAAAAAATTATGATTTATTTGACATATTATTAAAATATATTATTTTATGTTTTATTAAAATATACTATTTTTTTAAATATTCAACTTTTTTAATTTACGTTTTGAAAGAATCTATTAGAATTCAACAAATATTTGTCAATTTTCACCGTTTTTCTTTCGGTCCTTTTCATCTCATTCCTTGGAAACAAAAGAAAATTTGGAAAGTGAAAAATTACTCCTTATTGCGCAAGGAAGACCGAAAATTAATTTCAACTACGTTAAATTTGATAGTCAGAATTTTTTTTGAAAGCATTGGACAGTATAGTTCGATTTTAGCCGCACGCAAAAAAAAAAAGTTTCGGTTGAGAGTTAAATTTAAAAAATATTATTTATTTGATGTATTATTAAAATATATTATTTTATGCTTGATTAAAATATATTATTTTTTTAAATTTACATTTTGAAAAAATCTATTGGAATTCAACAAATGTATGTCAATTTTCACCGCTTTTTTCGTTCCTTTTCATCTCATTCCTCAGAAATGAGAGAAAATTTAGAAATAGAAAAATTACTTTTTATTGTGCAAAGAAGACCGGGAATTAATGAAACCACTTTTGAATTTTTTTTGACACCATTGTTCAGTATAGTTCAATTTTAGCCGCACGTAAAAATTTTTCGATAAAAATTTAAATTAAAAAAATAGTATTTATTTTATGTATTATTAAAATATATTATTTTATGTTTTATCAAAATAAATTATTGTTTTAAGTATTAAATTTTTTAAATTTACATTTTGAAAAAATCGATTGAAATTCAACAAATATTTGTCAATTTTCACCGTTTTTTTTTCGTTCCCTCTCATCTCATTCCTTGGAAACGAGAGCCAATTTGGAAAGTAAAAAAATCACTTACTCCTTATTGTGCAAGGAAGGCCGGAAATTAATTCAACCACGTTAAATTCGATAATTAGAATCGGAATTTTTTTTCGAACACATTACATATAGTTAGTTCAATTTTAATCGCACGCGAACATTTTTCGATTAAAATTTAATTTCAAAAAAATGTTATTTATATTATGTATTAAATATATCATTTTATGTTTCAAAAATATGTTGATTTTTTAAATATTACATTTTTTAAATTTCCCTTTGAAAAAATCGATTGAAGTTCAACAAATATTCTTCAATTGTATTATGCTGATTCAAGCTAATTAAAAATGGATTCCAAGAACAGAGGCACCCTCAAGATACTTCTATAAAGAAATTGCACTAACTTAAAAATGGTTGATAAACAATCTCATCGTAAACTAACTCTCAAATCCCGAAACGCCAAAAATGAAGGGAAAGATATTTTTCGCAAATAATTCCAGCAATTTTCTATTTAAATCCAGTAAACAATCTTCATATCGTATAAAAAGCTATACTTTGCGCTAAAAAAGTGCATACTCGCCGCAAGAACAACAGAGAAAGGAGAGACACACACACACACAAGAATAAGAAGACAGAGAGAGAAAGAGAGGGGGGGGGGGTAAGAGAGACAGAATGCTGCTCGCGAGGGGAGAAAAGAAGCAAACAGGCAAGCCAAGTCAAGCCAAGCAGCGTATAGTGAAACCCACACGAGTCTGGCCGGATACTTACACTTCCGGTCCCACACATGGCAGCGCGCTCGCGAGCGAGCGGGTTCCTCACTTTGCCCCCGGTCGTGTGACATTTGCGCGTACTAGGCGATCCCATACGCACATTCACAAGCAACCTCCACATGCAAACATATATAAACATGAATATGGGTCATTCCTTGTCAAATCGACCAAGAGTTGGAATCGACCCCTCTCACTTTCGATGAAATTTGGTCAGAAGTTTTCGTTTTCAATAAAACGGAGTTCTACCAAAGGAAAAAAAATTAAAAAATGTGTCAAAAGTTATTCAAAATGTAAAATTTCACAATTTTTCAAATCTTTCAAGTTCATTTTTCAGATATCTCGAAAACTATTATAGTTACGAAAAATCGTTCTGAATTCGTTTTGAAAAGTATACTTGATGCAACGAAAAAAAAATATTTCGAAAAAAAAATTTGACCAATGATGAATTTTGAGAATTTTGAATGTACAAAAATCGTGAAAATCCAAGTTCCATATTTCTTATTTTTTATTTCCATATTTTTTATTTTTAGTTTAATTTTTTTTTATATAATACCTTGTACTGATCCTAAAAGATCCTAAAATTATAAGAAAGGTTTTTTTTCTTCAAAAATATAAATTTTTTAAAATCGTGCAAATTCACGATAAACATTAAATTTTTGATTACATTTTTTTTTATATAATACCTTGAACTGATCTTAAAAGATCCTGAAATTTTCAGGATGGTGTGTTTTTGTTTCAAAAATAAAAATTTTTGCATTTTGGTAAAAAATTTTTTTTGTTTTTCTTTTAAGTTAAGTAAAGATGAGCAATCATATAATTCTGTAATTTTAAGCAGTAAAAATTTCAATTAATAACAATAAAAAAAAATTTTTTTTACCAAAATTCAAAAATTTATATTTTTGAAACAAAAAAAAACACTTCGCTGAAAATTTTAGGATCTTTTAAGATCAGTGCAAGGTTTTATATTTAAAAAATTAGACTAAAAATAAAATATGGAACTTAGATTTTTACAATTTTTGAAAATTAAAAATTCTCCAAATAAATCATTTTTCAAATTTTTTTTGGTAGCCCCAAGTATACTCTTTAAAACGAATTCAGAACGATTTTTCGTAACTATAATAGTTTTCAAGATATTTAAAAAATAAACTTGACAGATTTGAAAAATTGTGAAATTTTGAGTTTTGCATAACTTTCGAAAAAAATTTTATAATTTTTTTTCCTTTGGTAGAACTTCTTTTTATTGAAAACAAAAAATTCTGACCAAATTTCATCGAAATTGAAAGCGGTTGATTCCAACTCTTGGTCAATTTGACATGGAATGACCCATATGCATGTACAAACATTTACAGACGGAAGATCAGGAATACGATGTTGGGAGGATAATGGTAATGGTGAAGAATGTATTTGTGTCGGTTCCCCGTCGTTGACGTGACGTCATCGACCACGAACCCACAGAACCCACGCACCCATACACCAATACATTCGGGAGGCTCGGCTCACCTACGTCGAGAGTCGAGACTCTCTGCTATCTTTCTCTCTTTCTCCTGCTTTCACACACTCCCACTCCCTCTCTCTCTCGCTTGCTCCCTCTTTCTCTCGTTCTTTCTTGCTCTCTTTCTCTCTCTCCTATATTCTCTCTTTTTAGTGCACCTTCACATACGCACCCTTTGGATGTATTTTCTCTCCCTTTCTATCGAGCATAGAGTCTCGGTCTCGATCGCAAACGACGACGAGGAAACCCGCAAAAAAAGTGTAAGATCGATACGCACCACCGATGCACTCTGCAGTCTGTTCTCATTGCATATACTGATATATCCGCCTTCTGTTCAATATATATCGATTATTAGCGACATAACATTCTCATTAGACCAAACTTTTTCCGTAATAAAACGGAAATTCGGCATGTCTGTCCGGCCGTATGTTTGTCACAGCCATTTTTCTCGAAAACTATTTGGTTTCTATGTGGTTCAAATTTCGCAGAAGGCATCGTTGCGACGACAAAAAAGATGTACAATAGATTTTAGAAAATGAATTTTCTGGTCCCCTATACAGGGTATCCCAGGGGTGAAGGTCAAACCCGCGAGGGTAGGTTCGTGACGTAATATCGAGGAGAAAAGTCCTTTGCCATTTTGTGATATTTTGAACCCCTGAATTGTTATTAATTTTTTTATTCAGCCAATGAGATGCGCCGTGATCCCACCGTGCCTACCCTCGCGCTCGACGGTGTGCTCAAGGCAAATGGGCGCTCTCATTGGCTGATTGAAAAAATTAATAACAATTCAGGGGTTCAAAATACCAAAAAATGGCAAAGGACTTTTCTACTCGATAATACGTCAAGAATCTACCCTCACGGTGTTGATCTTCACTCCTGGGACACCCTATATATAATGTGGGGATGAAATTTCATATTTTTGCGTACACTCCCTCGCGTGGGATGTCGTTGAAAAGGTCCTGAAAAGTCATTGTAAAGTTTCCCTAAACAATTTTTCGATTCTATCTTCCATTTTCGAAATAACAAGCATTAAAGCCGCCATTTTGCGTGAGGTACGTGCCTCGACCCTCAACTGAATTCTTTTAGGGTATTCCTATCGCGAAGGGCCGTATTTTGTGGGCGCCTAAGTAGGGCCCTATTAAATCATTCGCAAATTATACTGGTTCGTAATAAAAATCCGTTTTAATCAATTAGTATATGTAATGACAACCCAGAATAAAAAATTGACACCCGAATAAAAACAACTTTCTGCCCTGATCTCAATTTCGCTTGAAACATCTCAGAACATTGAACTGCTGAAAATTTCTTCCAACGGTACAAAAAGAATGCGATGCAATTATCGAAAAGAAAAATTTATGTCGCATAAATCGCCGAGAAGGAAGAAGAGGGGAGGCAAAGGAGATTTAAAAAAGTTGCCGTATAAACGTATTATATGTCAAATGAATTTCTGTGCATCATACAAATTTATAAACAGCGGTAAAACACAAAAAAAAAAGAATTGGACGCTATGTTATTTGTTTATTTCGTGGAGTAAAGAAGACGAAGAAGAGGAAGCAGAGTAGAGAAGAGAAGACTACGACGACGTCGACGACGACGACGACGACGACAACGACGACGACGACGAGTCATGAATTAAAACAGAACCGAGACAAGAATCCGAAGAGGTCTGCAAGCAAGATGGAAAAAGACAGAAGGTGAACGAGGAGGCTACAGCGAGAAGGAGGGAGCGAGAAGGAGAAAAGAGTTGAGCCCCGCATCCCCGACTTCCGGCGGTCCGTTGACCCCGGCCCCGGCAGTAGTAGCCGACGACTCGGATCGACGGCGAATATAGTGGGGGTTAAAGCTTTTCGCTTGCTCGCTTTTCGTTGCGGTTCGCGAAGCCCTCATCTTCTTCAACCTCCTCCTCCTCCTTCTCTTTATCCTCCTCCTCCTCCTTTTCCTTATCCTCCTCCGTCTCTTTCTTCCTCTTCTTCCATCTCCTTCTCTTCATTCTCCTCTCCTCCTCCTTCTCCTTCGCCCCCTCCTCCACCTCCTCCTTTGCCTTATCCTCCTCCTCCGTCTCTTTTTTCCTCTTCTCCCATCTCCTTTTCTTCATCATCCTCCTCCTTTATCTCCACTTCATCCTCCTCCTCCTCCACTTTTTCTCCTTCGTATCTCCGAGCCTGCGACTGCCTGGTGGCGCTAGCCAGGGCGGGGTGTTGAGAACACGCTCAAAGAAAATAAAAAAAAAAACGGATTCAAAGAGGCAAAAAACCACGTGACTGCTTCCCGTCCATTGCAGCATCGCAGGGAGTGCGGAGAGAAAAACAAAAAAACGAAAATTCTCAGGGAGGAAAAAAGATGCGCAAAATGCGACGGTATGCGAGATATAAATGAGGGAGGAGGGATAAGGGAAAAAAATTAGATCTTGGAGGAGATGATACGAGGAAGCGAGGGTAAGAAGCTTGTGGGCAGGAGGAGTAAGGGAGGAGGGGATGAAATAAAAGTGCAGGAGAGGAGAGTAAGGACGTGGGCGGATTGGGTATGAGCGGAACGGGCTCACTCGAGCGAGATCCCTTCGAATATATATATATATATATATATATATATACATATATATTAGTGTGCATCGAGAGTGCGAGGGTGGAGAAGAAGATCGCGGTCGAGAACACTACGAGAGGATGGACGAGGTCGAGGAGAGAAAAAAGAGGAGAGAGGAAGAGAAGAGAGAAGAATCGCGAGCTCGTTCTTTTGCATCCTGCATGTCCGGTGTCTATATGCGCGCGCGTGTGTGTGTGTGTGTGTGTGTGTGTGTGCGTGTGTGTGCGTGTGTGTGTGTGTGTGTGTGTGTGTGTGTGTGTGTGTGTGTGTGTGTGTGTGTGTGTTTGTGTGTGTGTGTGTGTGTGTGTGTGTGTGTGTGCCTTATGAATGCGAGCCAACCGTACCCGTTGTATCCCGTCTCGTACGTTCGTAGTGCATTCATAATATAAATATAGGCTACGAAGCTGAGTGCAACTAGCAGCGAGCGAGTAAAACAGCTCTTCTTGTATGCTCCCTGTGCTCGAAGGCTCTCGCGGAATATGCAACTTTCGTACACTGTGCACAATGTAGATATATATATATATATATGCAATGCTGCGAATGCACGTTGATGCATTCTGAGAGATATCGCGGATGATAGACTTGCCACGTATGGAAATAACTCGGCTCCGTCTGAGAATAGGCTTTGTGCTGCTTCTGCGATCTGAAAAATCCATTTTTTTTTCATTTTTAAAAAATGGTTTTTAAAGAGTCACGTTGATGGGCGATCAGTAGTTATAATTTTTGCAATTTGGGAAATATCGTTTTAGAATATCATTTTTTATTGCACTCCGTGCGGAAAGTGCCACTTTGCGCACGCTGCGCGTACTCAAACTGGCACTTTGCGCACTCGTACAATAAAATTTCGTACGATACTATTAAATATTAATAAATCCTCTTTGTTTAAGATAATATTCCTTGAAATTTTTTGAACGATGCATAGTTTTGAAGATTGAGTATTTTTTTAGATAGAGGATGATCACTTAAGCTTTAGAAAATTGAGATTTTGGGCTGGAAAATTTATGCAGATAGTTTGGAGTTTTAATTTTTGTTTGGCATTAAATTTTAGATTATTGAAATTTTTTTAAGGCTGGAAAATTTCGTGAGATTGACATTTTTTTGAAATAGGGCGTGATCGATCAAGCTTTAGAAATTGGGAGATATTGGACTAGAAAAATTTACCCAGATAGTTTGGAGTTTCAAGCTTTTTTGGCATTGAATTTTAGAAAAGAAATTCGTAGTAATTATTGAAAAAAAAAATTGTACGACGAAAAAGTTAAGATTATAGTTAACTAACTGAACTGAACTAATAAATTTTGAGTCAAAAGGCGAAATTAAAAACACACAAATTAGTTAGTAATGTCTGGATAACCGAAACAGCAAATACACTGCGACCTCGATAATCGGAATCCGTCGGGACCGGCTCTTGCAAGAAGTGGGGTTGCGCACATTGCACAGAACCGTCTCTGCGCCGCTGGTGGCTGACGGCGGCCTAACGCGATTGGTTTGGCGCTTCTCCCACTACGCTGCAATTGCAACGATCGAGGTACCGATTATCGAGATCGCAGTGTAGTTGAAATTAATCGAAATCACAAAATCAAATTATTTTCCTGAAATACTGAAATCCGTGATATTGTACTAACGTTCTTTTATTTTTCTCTTTACAGGTGAGTTTTTCATCTACAAATTATTTTTTTCATCCCGATAAAGTCCTCGCTGGCGACAATTACGTAAGTACAAAATCCAATCTCTACTAGGGCCTAAAAAAAAAAATCCTCAGATTCCCTTTTGAACGTCGATAGGATGAATATTTTATTTCTCAAAAATTGCTCAATTTTTCTTCATCATTTTCAACATGCATAACCTACAACGATAAAATTTTCATCGCAAACAAAAAAGCACCCTAAAATTCTGTCGCGGTGAAAATTCGGCTCGGTCATTCCATGTCAAATCGACCAATAGTTGGAATCCCCTTTCAATTTCGATGAAATTTGGTCAGAAGTTTTCTTTTATCATAAAACAAAGTTCTACGAAAGGAAAAAAATTAATAAAATTTATTCGCAAATTGTGCACAATTTTTAATTTTACCATTTTTTTCAATGTTTCTAAAAGTTAAAGCATCTTTTAAGATCAGTACAAGGTATTATATTTTTAAAAAAATGAATCAAAAATTTAATGTTGATCGTGGATTTTCTCACGATTTTTGAAAATTCACAATTCTCCAAATCCATCATTAAAAAAAAAAATTCGGAATACATTTTTTTCGTAGCCTCAAGTATACGATTCAAGAGGAGGCTTAAATACCATTTTTATTCAATCCCTACATTATCGACGTATCATCGTCGTCCAGTCTTTCTCCGACAACCGTGGATGAAAATTAATTACATTTTGACAATTAAGAGGGGGATAAATTAATTAACGATTAATTGTCAATTGAGAGACTAAAATGCGTTACAGCTAGTGTCAACGAACTCATTCGAGCCCCCTAAATATTATAGGTTACTCGTCAGAATCCATGGTGCTGCCCTCACTCGCACGTCTGTGAACAACATTTCGCCATTTCGTTTTTCAATAAAACTACAATTTATCGATATTTATCTCTTGATGCGCCATCCAAACTTACGGCGTGTCATTTTGATAAAATAATGTCGAAAACGTCTCGATATTTGTATCGTGGCGTTCTTCGTGGAGCCTCACTCTTGGTTTTACCCGAAATGCAGTAAAAGTGTAATAATTTAAGTTTTTCAATTAGAGTTTCTTGGTGGTAAATGAATCTGTAAATTTTTTTTTTGTTTTTCGAAAAAATTTTAGTGAGGCTCCATTCCTGCCATTGTTCTGACGATGTTGTTGAAATTTTATTCAATTCCATCCATTTGTATAAGAGCAAGTTTGGATGGCAATTTCGAGGTTTAGTGTCGGTATTTAGCCTCCTCTTAAGAAGAACTCCGAACGGTTTTATAATAGTTTTCGAGATATTAAAAAAAAAAAATTGAAAAATTAAAAAAATGGTGAGATTTTGAATTTTGCATAACTTGAAAGAAAAAAAAATTATTTTTTTTCCTTTGGTAGAACTTATTTTTATCATAAAAAAAACTCCTGACCAAATTTCATCGAAATTGAAAGGGGTCGATTCCAACTATTGGTCGATTTGACACGGAATGACCCATATATATATTCACATTTTTCCTCGGTAAACCCACGGACAAAGGGTTTAAATAAAAAAAAGTGTGTGACGAATGAAGAATGAATCTAGCTGATTCCGCTCTACATTGAATAATCCCTGTTTTTTTTTTCGTTCATCCCTTTTTTTTATCCCTCTTGTTCCTCCTCAACCCCTCCCGGTATATATGGAGCATTCGTAGTAGTACGACGTACCGTTTCAACCCCTGGGCTCCTCTTTTTTTTTCCAACCCTCGGGCGAGGGAAAGTCAGAGCGCATGCGCGAGTCTTCATTCCGAGCGAAACGATGAATGCGCGCGCGCGCCTCGTGCAATATTAATTGCGCTCATTGACATTTTTTTACAACTTTTTTTTTGCCTCGCTTGTGGTTCATTCACCGGCGAATTCCGCGTATATCGTGCCTCTCGTACTCTCAACCCCCGCCCTCGACAACTCGCAATGTACTACGCGCATAAAACCTTTCTTTTGCTTGTATATAAAAATGTACATATAATCTGCACCGTTCTCGCACTGAGAAAAAAGTTCAGTTAAAACAACTAAATCCATTTAGTAGAAAAAAAATTTAGTTGATTCAATATTAATTTGTTTGAAATAATGAAAATATAATTAATTCGACAAATGGATTTGGTTAACCATAAGATATGAGGTGAACGAAATTATTTGGTCAATTTCCAGATACAGTTTAGTCCAATTTACACGTTACTGAGTTGCTGTACAGAAATATTTAGTTGATTTCTAGTATATTTCAACTAGATAAATTTAGCTGTAACAAAAAAACAATTCGTATTTTCAATCACACAATTTATTTGGTACAAAGATATCTATTTGATTGAACTGAAACTTTGCCCATTCAAGCAACGATTTAACCGATTTAACTAAAACTTCCACTGTATCTTTGTTGAATTACCAAAATGATCGCGTTGAACGTCCGGAAACAAATATTTGGTTGAGTCAAACAAATTTTTGCATTTTCAACAAAAAAATTTTCTCAGTGTTGGAATATTACTACATTTATTGGAATATTACTGCACACATGTACATATATGAAATTTAATATACTGTATGTGCATAAAAACTTCATATCTTAAAAATTCATAATTTTTTATGAACTTGAAGTTCTGAACTTTCGGATGAACGAAAAAGCGAAAAATTTATTCTTTTGCAGAACAATTTTGAGACTTTGTCCACACTTTGGAAATAATTATTGAAATATCTTCGCATTTTTTAAAAATTATTCATCAATTATTTGCAAACTTTTTCAATTTTTCATTAAACTAATCCTTTTTCTGATTTTTCACTCAATTGAAAGTTCGAAACTTGGAGTGCATAATTTGTTGCAGTGTGCACTATGAAATTTAATATACTGTACATGCATAAAAACTGCACATTTTTTATAAAGTTTCAAAAACAATTTTTTTACAATGCACTGAGAAATCCAAAATTTGTTAGTCGTTAAGAAATATTCATGTTCTCGTGACAAAATTTTAATTGCGTCAAATTAATTTATAATCTGTTGAAATAATATTTATTTCACCATTTCCATCTTTATTGTTAACAGTTAACGAATCTTGGTACATACACCGTAAACAATTTGTGTTTGAAACTCCATAAAAAATATGAAATTTTTATTACAGTACATTAAATTTCGTATACATTTGTGCAGTAATCCGATATAAATTTTAATTTTCATTGCTTACTTCTTTAATTTCAATGTACAGATATTAGATTCAAGTTGAAATTGATAATTTTCCAATATGAAATTTCAATAACAAGTATTTACATAATTTACATAATAAATTTACACGTTACTGAGTTGCTGTACAGAAATATTTCGTTGATTTCTAGTATATTTTAATTAAATAAATTTAGCTGTAACAAAAAAACAATTCGTATTTTTAATCACACAATTTATTTGGTACAAAGATATCTATTTGACTGAACTGAAACTTTGCCCATTCGCGCAACGATTTAACCGATTTAACTAAAACTTCCACTCTATCTTTGTTGAATTACCAAAATGATCTCGTTGAACGTCCGGAAACAAATATTTGGTTGAGTCAAACAAATGTTTGCATTTCCAACAAAAAAATTTTCCCAGTGCCCGTATGCATGTTCGGAAACTTAAATTTTGGGACACCGTCTGTACCCTGGGTCGTTAGAGTCCTGCTAATGTTTTTTCTGAGAAAAAAACGACAACAAAATTCTGAATTACTTTTATAACATTTGTTTCCACGATCCAATCATTCATTTGACCACTTATAGTAAACAAAATTTGTTTACAACAATTTATGTAACCGTAAATCGAGGAAAAATGGATTTTCATTTTAAAAAATCATAACTTGAACGAATTCTCATGTAAAAATAAAATTCTTTCGGGATTGTATAGCTGAATATATGTACTTTCAGGAAAAAAATACAGTAAATGTGCTACTTCCAAAAAGTATAATTATTTTGACCAACGAAAAGATCGCTTTTTTTAATAGAAAAAATAAGAGAAACAAATATTTTTGGGTTTATTTTCAGTCTATTTATTACTAAACTTGTACAAAATTATAGTAATTAATTAAATATCATGAATTACAATGAAAAAATATTTAGATTTATTCCGAAAAAAAAATTTTGGTGCACCGCAGACACAAATACGTGCGATGCTCTTCGCACACGGGCTGTGGTGTGTGCCCCTTCCGATACTTCGTCTTGCACACGACTTCAGGCCTTTCCCTCAACCAATAATACCCTTTGGCAAGCCTTCCCTCCATGCTGCACATAAAGAATAATATATTTATTTGTTAATTTTAATGTTGAGGTTAGCATCATACAATACATGCTTGTACATACATATGGGGCGTTCCGTCCCAAATCGGACAGTTTGAAAAACTTTTTTTTTTTATTTCTTCAATTTTTTTACATTTTTTAGTACCCATCAAAATACCCTTTCTGTTAAATTTTCAGATTTTTTCGATTACCCGTTCAAAAGACATTAAATTAACAAAAAAACCGCTCTTTTTCGGTAATTTGGTCATAACTTCTTTGATAATAATCCAAATTAAAAGCTTTTTTCAACATTTTTGTTTTTTATGGCCTTTTCAGAAAAAAATACAACAAAAATATTCGGCGAGTTTTTGAATGAGTTTTTTGAGTTTGAAACTTCAAATCGCGTTTTTAAAAGTGAGGATCATTTTTGATTTTTTTTTTAATTTTTGTTTTAAACATGTATCTATTCAACAATTTTTAAGACTCGTCTGATCGTGGGGTTTCCATAACTACTATTTTTTTTCGATTTTTGAAAATTAATTTTTTTTTTTAAATATAAATTATTATGAATACTAATTTTTGTTACTGTATAGTAATTTTTTCAATACTTAGAATTTATTTTGACACTTTTTTATTGTTAACAGGTTCTTAAAATTAATAATTAATCCTTAATAAGTCTGTTTATGAACATTATTAACAACAGTTTTGATTTATTCACGTATTTTTTTAAAAACCTTAGATATACGATTATTTTCTGAATTAGAATATTCCTTTGCCAATACGTTTCCGTTGCTCATTGGAATAATTGAATGAAATTTTTGTGTCCCCCTGTGACTGACTTCGCAGTATTGTATCGCAAATAAAATCTTTCTTTTGCATCTAAATAATGTTTCTCAGGTGAAAATTTGACAGCAATATTCGGTAGACTATTTAGGTTCAATGCCCACTCATAGAATTCTTGAACTGTTGTTATTTGCTCATCGATTAATTATTAATTTTGAAAATATGAAATGAAAAAGTCTCAAAATTAATTCAAAATGATTAAAAAAATACTACACCGTAACAAAAATTGGTATACATAATAATTTATGAAAAAAAAAAAAATCGAAACAATAGTAGTTGTTGAAATTGCACGATCGGACTAGTCTTAAAAATTGTTGAAGAGATAGATGTTTGAAACAAAAAAATTTTTAAAAAATCAAAAATGACACTCACTTTTCAAAACGCGATTTAAAGTTTAAAACTAAAAAAACTCATTAAAAAACGCGTCGAATATTTTTGTTGTATTTTTTTCTAAAAAGGCCATGGAAAAACAAAAATTTTGAAAAAAACCTTTAATTTGGACCATTATCAAAGAAGTTATGACCAAAAAGCGAAAAAAGGAGCGGTTTTTTTGTTACTTTGATATATTTTGAACGGGTAATCAAAAAAATCTCAAAATTTAACAGGAAGGGTCTTTTGATGGGTACTCAGAAATATAAAAAATTGAGGAAATCAAAAAAAAGTTTTTCAAACTGTCCGATTTAGGATGGAATGCCCCATATACATGCGATAAAAATAATTTCAAAAAGGTTAAAATTATTATAAAAGTCGAAAAAGAGCATAAATTTAATTCCAATTACTTGCACGAAATACCGTCACTGACTTACCCTCACTACCTAGTTTTTTTTACGGAAGGGACCCCCCCCCCCTTCCTAATTCCAGAGATATTCGATAGGAAAATTTGGCTTGTGGCTTAAAAGACCCAGTGTACAGATTTAGAGTCAATACCTGTCTTTTACTTTTAAGTAAGTGAATGTAAAAATCAAATATTCGATGAAAATTTTTCATCCAAGTCAAAAATCCGGACGATTTAAAAAGCCGGACAAAGTCCGGACGGTCTTTTACTTCAAAACGAATACGTCGACAGGAACGAAAGGACGAATTGAAGGAACAATTTCAGAACCAGTGCGCGTCCGCTGTGGTAAAATTCCTCACGAATTTGTCGTTATATGTAAATTTCTTAATTGCCCCTACGAGCAAAGTATTCTGTTTGTCGGGCGCGTACGTAACATACTTGTCCGCCACGACGAATATTAAGAGGAAAAAAAAATTCATAGAGTCATCGTCCCATTATATACATAGGCATATATATATATATATATATACGTAAAAAGAAGGAAGGAGAGAAAGAGATAAAAGAAAGTTGAAAATCGTGATTGATCGTCGTTTGAAAAACGCACGTTTCGCTCTCGTAATAATATACCATGTACCTGGTATATAATCATCGATTATAGATGTGAATTATCGACACGTGATTAGTCTTTCATCTCACGAAATTTCCACCTTTTGTCGTAACCCCCATCCGCATAGTACAGTATGCAGGGTGTTGAACAACTAGATAACCTGACTAGGTTCACCGTATAGAGCGCGCCGAGACGAAAAATTAGCTTTTTTAAAAATTGTTGTACGACAAAAATTGGCTCAGTTATTCCATGTTTAAAGCTGACCAATGACGGCTCGAATCTAGGAGCAATGCCACTGGTGAGCCGCGTGGTGGGGGGACCGGTGGGCGTGGCGGGAGAAACTCCCACCAGCGGCATTTCTCCTAGATTCTAACCGTCATTGGTCAACTTTAATAACATTAATAACTAAGCCAATTTTTATCGTACGACATTTTAAAAAAAAGCTAATTTTTTGTCTTGACGCGCTCTACACGGCGTACCTAGTCAGGTTATCTAGCTGCTTAAATCCTGTATATGGGATATTCTATATAGAGTGGCCGATTGTTTCATAAAATCCGATATAAAATTTGAATTTCGTTGATGGTCTAGAATTTTGAAAAAATTATTTTTTTTGCACATTCTTCAAGTTTAGACCTTTGAATATATCCTTGAAAGGAACATTTTTAATTCCAATAATTTACGCACTTATAGCTATTTTAGTAACACAGTAACTACGTTCGTCACGGTCACGGAATATAGACGTTTTTTTCAAAACTACTTTTCTCAACACAACTGACAAATCTCAAGTTCTACTCAACTGATTTGCTTGAAATTTTTCACCAATCTTCAATATACAACCCTCTATTGCCCGTACCACGATTGTGTCAAAATTATTATTTTTACTATTGTAAAACAATCAAAAACTATGCAAAAAAAAGGTTCAAAAACGCTTTTTTTTGTTCAGACAATCACCATTTTGCAAAATTATTTTTTTCCGTTTGCTCTGAGGTACGGGCCATAACAACATTCTTACTGATTAAGAATGTTTTTTTCAAATTTTGGATTGGATGACTAGAAAGGTTGCAATCGTGTCAGCCAGCCCACCCTATTTTTTTACCCCCAACTTTGTCAGCTTATAACTTATTTAATTTGTTTTTTTTTCTTGAAATTTTTTTGGATATTGTCAAAATATTAACAAATGTTAAAAAAAAAAGAATGGTAAAAATATTTTTTTTATCGAGCTCGAAAAAAAACTCAAAATGTATGTCTCTAGACCAGAATACCGCCTTAATTCGGGACTAGAGACATTTTTCCTCAACGCGTTTCCATTAACGTTAGTTAATTTTAAATCAAAATTAATCAATAAAATTAATGAGTAATTAAATTTTGATATTCATTATAAACCCAGTCTAACCCATTTCAATTTAACTACAATCAATTAAAATCATTTTTCGTCGACTAAAGTAGTAAAATGCAATGAAATCAAATTTATCGTATTCTCATTGCTTGAATGATGGAGAAATTCATTTACCATTAAGACCCTTTTCTGCAAGACTGTTTTCACGATTTAGATAAAGCGCTGGGTCAATATTTACCCCGATCGAGCGTTGAAACGGTAAAAGTAGTGTCTTATAAATTCTTGGATTAACTTTCGGCGAAAAAAAATCGGGTTTGATCAGTGCGGTTTGAATTAATCGTTGCCGATTAAGAATACAAAATAGTCGACGACAAAGTTTTTCGTACGCAAAGAAACATCGAGACGACAAAACTGTGAACGATGTCGTTACGCGCATTCCATTGCTCTCTCTCTCTCTCTCTCTCTCTCTCTCTCTCTCTCTCTCTCTCTCTCTCTCTCTCTCTCTCTCTCTCCCTCCCTCCCCCTCCCCCCTCCTCTGTATCTTCTTTTCTCTCCCTCTTCTGTATCTTCATTTTTCCATCTCTCTCTCTTTCTCTCTTTCTCTCTCGCTGCCTGTGGCACTCTCCTTAACTTCATGTCTCATTGTGGAATAGGTGCGCCTCGACATTGGCGTATCTTAACGTGACGACGACGTCGTCGTCTTACCCCTTGTCGCCCGTTGTGAGCGTCATCGTGGCACCGCAAAGTCGGGCACCGCTCTTCGCGATCGATTAGATAACCCTCCTCGATCGTCGAACGTAATCGAGCTCGAAAAATCACGAGCAACGAGAACACACATTCTGGGATCATCGCTCTTTTCCATTCGTCTCTTCCGATCTTTGAAAAAAAAAAAAAATTTCTCCAATAGTGTAACAAAAAATTTTCACTTTTTTTCACTAATAAATTTAACTAATAAATTTTGTTCGCTAATAAATTTCACTAATAAATTTCACCATCAGGAAATTTTGGAAATTAAAATTTTCCCATTGCTTCCCCGCCATTTTTATTCATCAATAACAAATTCACTTTTATGATCAATTAGCTTTTTAAATTTTGACTTCTTCAAACTTTGTAAACATGTAAAAATGGTGAAGGAGGGCAAGTTTGAATATGCACGATTTTTCTCTCGATTTACATTTCAATAAAATGAAATATTTAGACATTTTCTTGATCGGCGAAAAAATTGCGTCAAATTGCAGCGATCACATAAACTTTTTGACAAAAGTTAAATATCTTCTGAACTCTCATCTGATTTTCGAAAGTACAAAAAATTCGCAATTAATAAAAGCCAAACATATTCTCAAATAATTTAAAGAAAAACAAATTTTTTTTTAGTTTTAGGGTGGTCCATTGTGCCCCAGATATCGCGAATCGACTTAAAAATGAGTCAATACATCAAATTTATGATAATTTGACAACAAACTAAAAAATTTCTTTTCAACGAATTTTTTAGGGGGGCCATTGTGCCCCACCCTCCCCTATACATTACTCGTGTGGATCTCGTTGATGATGATAGGAGACAAGCTCTGATCGTCTGCCAGACATTACGAGCATATCAACCATTTCTCTCTCTCTCTCTCTTTCTCTCCGTGGACGTCATATCTTTCTCTCTCATAAATAAAATCCCTTCCAAGTTTTCCGTCACACGCCATTGGAGACGCTCTTCGTTCTCCATCTCCTCGTAATTTCTCCGTGTATGCGGGTTTGTCACTGCAAGGATAGGACTTACGGTTGTTCACACAAGAGCTAAAACGATGGAATGCACCGAGCTCTTACAGTACTGTACTAAACCCGTACATAAACGTGCATACATATTAGAGTGACACCGTTTCCATCGTCATTTTTCTAATTTCGTGTTCCACCCCCAAAAGTCATTATTCTTGAAACAAAGAAAATCCCCGTGAAGAATCTAGCCTGGCAATAAATATATAGAGGTCGCTCAAAGCGCTTGAAAATCAATATTTTGCACAACATTTTTTTTTTTTATTTTTTTCGCTCTATTCTTATCCAATCCGATATCATTCAAAAATAACGCTGCGCTCTCGTGTCAGAGAATAAAAAATTGAAAAAAAGGTCTAAAAAAAGTTTTTTGTAGCATTTATAAAAAATATGGAAATTAAGGTTTATTATGGCTAATTTTTCTTCATCGTTGGGCAATTCGAGGAAGAAATAATTCCTTTACGGATTTTGCACTGAGATACAGAATTTTCTAATTCAGTTTGTAGAGACAGAATTAGAGGAAAATGAAACAAATTTTAATTGATTTACTCATCAAAATTATACTTTCAGATGGAAATTCCAAATGAAAGAAAAGGGTTGCACTATTGCCACCCTAACGTACATAAGTGTATAGTAAAAATTCTGATGAGCCATTGCGTTATATTCGCTCGTGTCGAGAAACCGTTAATGAATCTTGCATTTTCTTCAAAGATGTATGGGCCGTTTAATCACATTGAATCACAGACAAACTACAAAAAATCATCAGTACAAAGTCTACATTTTCGCATAACAATCAAATATTTTCCATTATATATATTTCTTCTTCTGGTTGTAATTACTGATAATTTAATGATTTTTTGTTAACTTATTTTATAATTTTAAATCTATGCGTTCTCATTCCATAAATTATTGGTTAAATTTTCAACGTCGAAACTTGAGAGTTAGTTATTTATTTTTATTTGTTTATTTATTTGGTGTGAATTTTTCATAAAATACCCCATATATATATACATTTATAAAGAAAAGTACGATGTCATGCAGGAGTCGAGGTCGGGCCTGGGAAGAAAAAAAAGATATTGTCTCTACGAATTGTTACAGAGGGGCTTCCTGTCTAGCTCAATACATCTAACCTTTCTCTCTCTCTCTCTCTCTCTCTCTCTCTCTCGCTCGCTCGCTCGCCCGCTCACTCTCGTTTTTTCTCTTTTTCTTGGCTAGACGAATCGGTAAAACGACAAGTGGAAAACCATCCAAGAGGCCAAAAAGAAAGAATTATTCTTTCATTTTTCTTCCCTCTATTCACTAAATGGTAAAGGGCCCTGTTTCGCCGAAACACCCATCTCAATTGCCTCTCCAGCCCTTGTATCTTTCACCGTTTTTCTTTCGTTCCTTTTCATCTCATTTCTTGGAAACGAGAGAAAATTTGGAAAGTGAAAAATTACTGCTCAAAATGAGCTCTACGTAAAACTTTTAGTAAATAAATTCTATAAACCTTGCTTGCAAGTGATTTCTTTCCAATTCAATACTCATCATTTTTATCGCCCACTGCATTTGTGCAAAAAAAAACCAAAATTAAGATAAAATGCAAAATTCAAAAATACCCTCCCCACGTTATACGTAGGGGGTAGGGGGGGGGGGTGGGGTAAGCAACACAATTTATTTTTTAAATTCTATTTTACATCTTTGTTATGGTCACAACTATATATGATTGTCAAATTTGAGCCTCACAGCCCAAATAGTTTTTGAGAAAAATGGTCGAGATATACCGACGCACATAGCGAAACTACAGGGTGTACCAGGAGTGAAGATCAATACTGTGAGGGTAGATTCGTAACGTAATATCGAGTAGAAAAGTCCTTTGTAATTTTTTTGTATTTTGAACCCTTGAATTGTTATTAATTTTTTTAATCAGCCAATGAGATACGCCCGTTTCTCATCGCCCACGGCTCGTCTCATTGGCTGAATAAAAAAATTAATAACAATTCAGGGGTTCAAAATCCCTAAAAATAGCAAAGGACTTTTCTACTCACTTTCACGTCACGAATCTACCCTCACAGTATTGACCTTCACCCTGGGACACCCTGTACAAGGATTTCGTTTTAAACCCTTAAAATGCCATAAAAAACTATCGGTCATCGAGAGGGAGTCGAATTATCTAAGATCGATCATTTCTAGATTTTCTAATGTCACATTCCGCGAGAATTCCATTCTCGCCCTCGTTTGCACGAAATTCCCTTCGAAAATGTGTTCAAACAATGAAGCTACATGTGTATTATATACGTATATATACACTGCTCGATTGACCCGAAGCTCTACCGCCTGTGAAGCTTCTCGAGACAGAAAGAGAAAGAGAGCGAGAGAGAGAGAGAGAGTCGATCCTTATTCTTTCCATCGTCCTCTCGACAAACGAGAACTCATTCTCGAGTTTGAGGTACCCTCGATTGCCCCCCACCATCTTCTTCGCCTCGCTTACCCCCACTCCTCGCCACTTGAATTTTCGGGGTCCGGACGACAACGAGACGACACACAGCAGCGAGTATACTCACACATACACAAGTATATGGCCAATCTCGCCAATTATCAGAGAGCTATAGAAAAATGCCATGATTTTCCTATTCTCATATTTTATTATATGAGTCTTATACGAGTTCTTTTCGGATGCTCACTTGAAACTTCAATTTCAAAAAAGATCTTAATGAAATTGAAAAAAAAATCAATAAAACGGACTTTATCACGCGCTAATGAATTTTGAAATTTTTTTACCCTGGATGGAATGAAAAATGAAGAATCAGAGTCTATCTTAACATGAAAATATCGATTAATTATTTCGTTAAAGCTTGTAATTTTTTTATGGCTCCTCAAAAATTGGTGGAACTAACCATATATATATGCCTCGGCGTTTACATACTCGAACGCAGGCACACAGAGAGAGAGAGAGAGGGAAAAGAGAAGGACAGATATCGTGGTCCCGGGTTGTTGCAGGTCTGTTTGGCGGCGACCGACGGCCCGCTTCTGAGAAGTAACGGGTCTGTTTTATCCCCCTTTAGCCCGCGCGCCCTCGCTAACACTGTTCTCCCCTCCCCTCTTCTCCCCCCACCCTATCGCGGGCTCTCTCTCCTTTTCATGCGTGTGAGTGCGTGAGCGACGATGCCCCTTCTCTCTCTCTCTCTCTCTCTCTCTCTCTCTCTCTCTCTCTCTCTCTCTCTCTCTCGCTGCGCTCGTCGTCGCAAGAGTTCGCGTATAGTCGTTGAACGAAGCGTCGCGACGCCGGAGTTTGCCATCAGTGCGCAGGCGCCCACCGCCGCTCTTCGGCACATACACGCCAAAACCACGCTGATCCCACACCGAGTACACGTTATATATTTCCATGTGATATTTCCTTCGAATCAAAAGAGCCGCGAAAAATCAACGATTCCCGTCAGCGAACTCCAACGCTCTCTAACCTTGTTTTCGCTCGATAATCCACGAAGGAATTCGCTCACGTGCGAAGACGACTGAACGGGGAAAAATCGCGCGAATTACAGCCTCTCCGATCGTCCCGACTCCAAAATACTTGGCTTTGCGGCAAAAGAGCGTAACTCGTGGAATTGGTCAAGAATCATTAGCTTCCGAGCTGCCCTCTGTCACCTCAAGCCCAGGTTTATTCGATTCTCGGAACGAATAAAGTCGTAATACTGCGCGAGGAATGTCTCGAAATAGCGCCATTTTGATTCCAAGCATCGACGAAACATCGTGACGCCATTGCCTGGGAAACGAAAAGTTTCTGAGGCCACCTCTAAATCGTCTCGGCATAGATATATACTTCTTGGCGCCCTTTTGCCTCTCCGCGCCGATAGGATCCTTCCTCGCGCAACGTATAGTGCGTCGCCGAAAAGCGCCAATACGAATGGAAATTTCACACGCGCTTGGACGCTCGTCTGACGCACATTGGCGTAAAACGCGTGTTTCGAGAACGTGAGAGCTTAGCTCATACAAACGCCATATCATATAAGCAAGCGCGCACACACACACGCGCGCGCACACGCACGCGCTCACACACACGCACACACACACGCGCGCGCACACGCACGCGCACACACACACGCACACAGGCACACACACATGCGTACGAGGGCATACGAGCGGGGCCTCGACGTGGTTTTGCTTCTCGAAGCGCGAACGACGCTGTAGTTTCGTGTATTATAATATTGGAGTGTGTGCGTTGCGTATGCGCCATAGTTTGGGCACACATACATGCATACAGGACGGTTGGCTCGTCTGAGCGAAGCGCCGATCGAGCGGTCTCTCTCAGTGTGCCACGGACCGTCGTACCGTGCGGATCTCTTTTCGAAGATTCTTCGTTCGCAACGCACGAACGTTCTCGCACTTTGCCACGACCATGTTAATTCCTTTTTGGGTAATAAAGTTTTGCGCCTTATTTCATGCAAAATTCCTGGCCCGCGGAATCGAGTGACAAAGAGAGAGAGACAAAGAGAAAAACGTGAATAAAGTGCCACGAGCTCGGTTAAAAGTGATTTTGGCTACGGCGTCAGGTAAAAGCCCCCTCTCCACGTGCTTCGTCGTCGATATTTTACGGCCCAACAGTGTGTTCTTTCATTACCTACGATCGATACGGGGGACCTTTAAACGGACTTTCGCGAAAATTCTACGAAAGTTTCGGTAAAATGGTGCTTCTGGGTGGTCGAATAAACGAGATGCTTCGGCAAATGGGACAATCGTGCGGGAGGAAAAAAAAAATAAACGCATTTTCCGGCGAGTCGAGCCGTCGTCTTGGACGTTGCCGCTACTGCGGCGCTTTCGATGGCACACGTGGGTCGATGACGCCGCGACGCGACCGGAAGTGCCGCCGCGCTCCTCGACCCCCGTTCCCCCCGCCAGTCGCTTTACCCCCTCCCCCGCGACTGTACGACCCTACCCGACGCCCCGGGATCAATGAATACTATAATACTACGCGACGTATCTGTGGTTCTAACGCATACGCCTATGCACATCTGCATAATCGAGTTTCATGAACATTATCTCGCGTAATCGCGTTGTCATTCTAAAAAATGTCATCATCGACCATTGAAGATGGGGGAAGAAAAATACGTCGAATATTGGTACGAGGAGAAATTACGAAATTTAGTTTTTTTTTTAAATTCTTTCCGGCCTCGAAAGGGGACCACCCCGAATTGAGAAATATTGCGTAAGAAGCTTGACGTCCGAATCGACGGATCTTCGTGAGAGAAAGAGAGGAGAAGAACAAGATGCTAATGTACATGGCTCACTTCGCGGAGGCCACACGAATATAGTTACGCGGACGGGCGCGAGAGAGAGCGCGCGCGCGCGAGAATGTTTCCCCGGTCCGTGGAACGCCTGCGCGACGCCCCGTAGAGGTCCCTCCTACTCTATCTATCTATCTATCTCCTTCTCTCTCTCGCTCGCGCTCGACTCGGCTCAACGTGCGAGTCGAGCGCGAGAGAAACAGGGGAATTTATTGCCCGCGCGAATTTCAACGGATGTGATTTACAATCCACTCCTTTGATCTCCGGCAAATAGGCGGGAGTCTCGAAAAAGCCTCGATACATGTGTACGTGTTTCTTGAATATATACACGCGCGCGCGCGCACACACACACATATATATATATATAGAGAGATTTTTTTTCGAGGATTCGGTAACCAGATTGTCGCGCGTTCTCCGGGACCAAAGTCGATGCTGATTAGTAGAGATTGCGCGTCATTATCGCAACTTTTTCAACGTTTATCACGAGCACACAAGTTGAATGAATATTTATTCTTCGGCGATTCATTTGAGGTTAGAAGATATAAAAAAAATTCAAAAACGAAAATGCAAATGTTTTCTTATTTTTTTTTATAACAATGGGGAGATATTTTTTCCGCTTTTATTCAGACTTTAAAGAAGGAAAACGTGGCGGAAAATTGAAAATTTTGACGCTTTTCGGGTATTTTGAGAAAAATAACATTCCGATATAGAATCCGTAGATTGGACAAAAAAATATATCGACGGGAGAATCAGAAATTTCAACCCTCATGAAGGGACAAGGAAAATAGCAGCGTTCGGATATGGGAACGCTAGATTAGATATAGAGTCGGGCATCTGACCGTTATTGAGAATTACGGTTTTTCTTCGGAGTTTTTTCGAGATGAAAGATTACCAAGAATTTCAACCCTCATCGAGAATAATAAAGTTTCGATATATCTGAAGGTCGAAGATCGAAAATCACGGATTTACCGTTAAATTAAAATCGTTACTGAAATTGAAGTTGCAGAAAAATTGCAACTCTTTTAGATAATTGAACATGATAGATATTATATTTGAAGGTTGAATACCGAAAATCTAGGATTTGCCTCTAAATGAAAATTGTTCCGGAACGCAAAGATTTAAAACAAAAATCAACTTTTATAGTTCATCGAGAATAATGACGTTTTGATATAATATTTGAAGATTTAAAAGCAAGGATTCTTCATACTAAATAAATTAATAAAAGCTGTTTTGGAAATCAGCGTTCCAAAAAAATCAACCCTTATAGATCATCGAGAATAATATATTTCAAGATTAAAGATTGAAAATGAAGGATTCTCTACTAAATAAAAACCGTTTTGGAAATCAGCGTTCCAACAAAATTCAACCCTTATCGATCATCGAAAATAATATATTTGAAGGTTGAAGATTGAAAATCAAAGATTCTCTACTAAATAAAACCCGTTTTGGAAATCAGCGTTCCGAAAAGATTTAACCCTTATCGATCATCAAAAATAATATATTTGAAGATTGAAGATCGAAAATCAAGGATTCTCTACTAAATAAAAACCGTTTTGGAAATCAACGTTCCAACAAAATTCAACCCTTACAAATCATCGAGGATAATACATTTGAAGATTGAAAATCAAGGATTTTCCACTAAATAAAACCCGTTTTGGAAATCAGCGTTTCAAACAAAAAATCAACCCTTATAGATAATTGAGAATAATATATTTGAAGATTGGAAATCAAGAATTCCCTACAAAATAAAAATCGTTTTGAAAATCAGTGTTGCAAATAAATTCAACTCTCATAAATCATTGAGAATAAAAGATAGAATATTCGAAGGTTGAATATCGAAAATCAAGCATTTGCCACTAAATCAAAACCGATTAGGAACACAAAGTTTGAAAAAAAATTCATCCCTTATCGATCACCGAGAATTAAAAAATTATAATATTTGATGGTTGAACATCAGAATGCGTTTCAGAATGCTAAAAAAAAAATCAGCTATGGATCATCGAGAATAATGAAGGGCTCTGATACAAGATTTTAAGGGGAGGCTAAATACCGACATTAGCACGTCGAAATTGGATTCCAAACTTGCTCTGGCACGAATGGATGGAAATCAATAAAATGTTGACAGTATCATCAGAATTATGGCACAAATGGAGCCCCGCTAAAAAAAATTCGAAAAACGAAAAAAAAAATTACAGATCCGATTATCATCAGGAATCTGTAATTGAAAATATTAAATTATAATGTTTCTACGGCTTTTCGGCTAAAACCAAGAGCGGGGCTCCATGACGAACACCAAAGTACGAATATCGATGCGTCTTCGACATTATTTTATAAAAAACCGCGATGTAAGTTTAGAATCCAAATCACGAGATAAATGTTGATAAATTTAGTGTTTTATCGAAAAACAAAATGGCGAAATCAAGTTCACAGAAATCCGAAAGAGGGCAGCCCCATATGGAATTCTTATGAAAATAAATATTATTCTCATCAGATTTCTATCCAAACTGTCTGACAAGCAATGGCAATTAACGAAAACGTTGATTTATGCCTCGCATTTGCATTTTGCAATTCATTCATCATTCATTCATAAATTTAATTGATATTCATCCACCGGTATTGGAAAAAGTTTGAACAGCGTTGTTGAGTCGATAATGTAGGGCCCCGGTAATAATGTCGGTATTTAGCCTCCCCTTGAGGTCGATGATCGACGATCCAGGATTTGTCGTTAAATAAAAACCTTTTCGGGACGGCAAAGTGAGAGAGCACGAAAAATTGTGCGCGGTTCTTACAACGCACAAGGCTAACCGGTAATTGGACCATTTCTTATACCCATTGAGGTAGTAATGGGGCCCTCGTAGCGTGGTCACGCTACACTACGGTGCGCGATAGTACTATAGAGACTTCCGGTCCGACGCAGGAAGTGAGACACACGTGTCCCAGGGAAACCGCCGCGTTTACGCGTGTTTGTGCGCGCGCGCGCGCGTCGGTGCGTCTCGGTGTTTCTCCGTGTTACTTCCCATTCGAGCCACTGGACTGCTGTTCGTTTTTTTTTTCCTCTCATTTTCTTTCTCTCACGTTCGTCGCTCGGCAAGCTTCGATTACAAACGGAGCGAGTCGCAGTGTTGAAAAAAAAATTCTATTTGCATTTTCGACGCTTCAGAAAAATCCATTTTTTGAATTTCCGCACACAGTGAAATATATTTGCGAATCGAGACTTTCCTTTTGGCTCTTATCTTGGCCCAACGAGAAATGCATTCAACGATGATCAACTCGCGCATGGATACGCAATACGAACGAGTGAGTAGCTTTTCTCAAATTTTTCATTTTTACTTTTGATTTTCGATTTTTTAAAGATTTTTGTCCTGAGAAAAAATATGTTTCACCTCAACACTATTTCTGCTTGAACATTCACGGTGAAGAAAATGGCAGAATATTTTGAAACATTTTTCTGTATAGAATTTTTTTTCAGACAAAAATTTCATTTTACGTGTGATCGAAAAATTTATAAACTTAAAAAAAAATTACGATTGTTCAAAGGACGAAGTAGCTTTGAAATTCACAAGAATTGCAAAGTTTGAATTCGATGAAATTTTACGCAGTTGAAGTTTCGAACGTTCAATTGAATGAAAAATCAGAAAAAGTATTTTTTACGAAAAATGAAAAAAGCTTGCAAATACTTGATAAATAATAATTTTTGAAAATTCAATGATATTTCAATAATTATTTCCAAAGTGTTGACAAAGTCTCAAAATTGTTCTGTAAAAGAAGAAATTTGTCGCTTTTTCGTTCATCTGAACGTTCCGAACTTCAAGTCCATAAAATTTGGATATTTTTGAAAAATTTTTGAAAATTTTAATTTTTGAAATTTCTGAAACTTTGAATTTTTGAAATTTTGAATTTTTCCGTTATCGAGATGAATATAATTTCACCGATGTTTCATAGAATTCTATAGATATCTTTTTATTTTTAGCTATCGAATATGGAGAAAATCGCTGGAAGCTCAAATATTTTATGAAAAATCGAATTTTTGAAATTATCGTTGCTAGCAAATAGGCGAATCTGGCCGACGAAACACAAGGTAGTTTAGATTGTATTTGGTTATATTTTGGTGGTAAAAAAAATCCCGCCAATTATAAAATCAGTTCCTTCGTCATTTGATAAATCCCAATTTTATTTTCAAAATTTCGTGCAAAAGGATTCCATGTAAGATGATTATTTCCAGAATCCAGAAGAATAACTCGAGGAAAAAAAACATTTTTCGAAAATATTCATTTGCTTTCAACGTTTGCAAATAATTGCTTCGAGAATATGGCCATTCGGAAATGTCGGTAAGGAAGAAATTCCGCCTCTGCGATTGGGCAAAATAAAAATGTTCAAATATTCGTGTTTTCTTGTGTTTTCCGGCTTTGCAAATTCGAATCTCAATAAAAAAAATAGCCACGAAGTAGCGAGTCACAGGCCTAGAAATCAACTGTACTGATGCGATAGCGAGGTACGATGACGGAAGTCGTTCGCTTTTTTTCTCTCTCTCATTCTCTCTTTTTTTTTCTTTTTTTTATTTCTTCGTTCTCCGAAGTCGTTCATACGTACGCTCGATGACGCAGAGTCTCGACAATGCTCGTCGACTCGGCTTGTAACTCTCCGAGCGAGCGCGCTCTGACGCCCTCGTAGTTCGAGCGCTAGCGCGTTTTCCCACTGAAATATACCGTATACTTTTATAACTTGCACGCTACGTGCCGTATGTGCAAATGTCTATATATATGATTATTTTCATCCTTTTCTTTTTTTTTCATGAACCCGCCGAGAATAAAACTCGTGTGAGAAAGAATATTCCATTGATGTAGTATATTTATACATATGGGTCATTCCATGTCAAATCGAGCAAGAGTTGGAATCGACCCTTTCAATTTCCATGAAATTCGGGCAAAAGTTTTCGTTCTCAATAAAACGAAGTTCTACCAAAGGAAAAAAAATTGACATTTTTTTTCGAAAGTTATGCAAAATTCAAAATTTCACAATTTTTCAAATCGTTTGAGTTTACTTTTTAAATATCTCGAAAACTATTATAGTTACGAAAAATCGTTCCAAATTCCTTTTAAAGAGTATACTTGGGGCTAGGAAAAAAAATTATATTCCAAAAAAAAATTTTGAAAAATGATGAATTTGAAAATTTTTTAATTTTCAAAAATAGTGAAAATTCAAGTTCCATATTTTATTTTTGGTTCAATTTTTTTATTATAACACCTTTCACTGATCTTAAAAGATCCAGAAATTTTCACAGGGGTGTTTTTTTTCTTTCAAGAATACAAATTTTTGAATTTTTAAAAATCGTGAAAATCCACGATCAACATTTAATTTTTGGTTCAGTTTTTTAAATATAATACCTTGTACTGATCTTAAAAGCTCCTGAAATTTTCACGATGGTGTGTTTTTGTTTCCAAAATATAATTTTTTGAGTTTTGGTAAAGAAATTTTTTTTTTTTAATTGCCATTAATTGAAATTTTTACTGCTCAAAATTGCAGAATGATATGATTGCTCAACTTTACTTAACTCAGAAGAAAAACAAAAACCAAATTTTTTTTTACTAAAATTCAAAATTTTTTATTTTTGAAACAAAAACACACCATCTTGAAAATTTCAGGATCTTTTAATATCAGTACAAGATATTACATAAAAAAATTGAACCAAAAATTTAATGTTGACCGTGGATTTGCACGATTTTAAAAAGTTCCAAAATTTATATTTTTGAAAGAAAAAAAAACACCTCTCTGAAAATTTTAGGATCTTTTAAGATCAGTACAACGTATTATATAAAAAAATTGGACCCAAAAATAAAATATGGAACTTGGATTTTTACGATTTTTGAAACTTCAAAATTCTCCAAAATCATCATTTTTCAAAAAAAAATTTCAGAATATTTTTTTTTGTAGCCCCAAGTATACTCTTCAAAACGAATTCAGAAAGATTTTTCGTAACTATTATAGTTTTCGAGGTATTTGAAAAATACACTCGAAACATTTGAAAAATTGTGAAATTTTTAATTTTGAATTACTTTTGAAATTTTTTTTTTAATTTTTGCCCTTTGGTAGAACTCCGTTTAATTGAAAATGAAAACTTCTGACCAAATTTCATCGAAATTAAGAGGGATCGATTCCAACTCACGGTCGATTTGACATGGAATGACCCATATATATATATTGAATATATCATATGCACATACATATATATACCTATATATTTATAGTATTCCGTACATCATTATGAATGAATTTTTTTCCTTTCGGCGCGCATTCATATTTACTCCGCGAGTTTTACGCAGGGGCTCTCAAATTAAATTTAAAAAAAAGCGCGGGAAACTTCTTTTTTCAAATGTCAAAGCACATTTTTTGTTTCAAATTCCGTGAAAATCGCAACAAACATTGGATCAAGAAAGGGGATTCAAAGTACATTAATGGGTGCACTCTAGGATTTTCAGAAAATCGATTTTTTCTTTGTTAAAGAGGTAGCTTAATGTACAGATTTATATTCCAAAAGGTTATGTGCGTGAAAAATCCATAAGAATTCGATTTTCGTATTCCAGTGCAACCCCTCTTCATTCGCAGCGAGCTTTCTACAAACTTTAAACGCGTTTATCTCAGAACTACATTTTTCAAGTCGGCCGAACTCATGACTCAAACTAATTTCGACCGATTCATTTGAAATTTCAACTGTACATTCAAAATAACGGTCTCTCAAGCACTACGTAGGATTTTTTCATTATATTGCATAGTTTCTTTTTTATAAACAATTTCCTGAAGATTTTCTCATGGCATTTTATACTTTTTGAATTAGAAATGCATCAGTTTTACAAAAAACAACATATCAAAAAAAATCCTACGTACTTCTATAGCTATTCTTATATATAATCGAAAAAACTTTGGTGTCTCATCGTGACTCAAAAATTATTACAGGAGCTGTTGGTTCGGCCGTTGACCTTCCAGAAATAAAGGCGTAATAGAAAAAACGCTGCACAGTCGCCATTTTGACATATATCGCTATGAAAAAATAATTTTCTATTGCCATAATTAGATGTATAATAAAACACTGTTTTTGGAAATCCGATTTATTTCATGGTTTCGCTGAAAAAAAAATCGCGAAATATGCCCTTTTTTATTCTGCAGAGTGACTCTGGATTAATTCATAAATTTTTGTGAATTTTCACGGATAAGAAAAATTTATTTGGGAATATTTGTTGATTTATTTTGCTAAATAATAAAGACCGCCGCAACTGACGTGTCATTGCCGTTTGTTGCAATTTTGCGGGAGTTCGTGCAATTTTTGGGTGTGGTCAGTTTGATTATCTCCCACGACCGTTACACGCACGGCTTCCTCGTGAAATCGCGACTAATTAACGGGCTCCAAGGACACGCGGAGGTTGAGAACCCCAGAAACACGAGACTCTCATGCGTTACATGAATTAAAAATGTTTTGGCGTCGAGTAACGAACGACGATAATTGATTCGACGCTTTTTGCAATATGGCGATGGAATAACAAGAAAACGGCGTTATATAATGTTAAGGATGTTTTGCCCAGCCAAAATTGTATCTGATTGAAATTTCCGTACTTCGTGATACAATAAAAACCTGAACAAATTTAACCATTAATAAATTGTTGAAACAAATAATTATACCACCATTTTTCCAGAAGTTCTTTTTTTCTCTTAAACAACTCGAATGCGTTAATTTTTCTGAACGCATATGAATTTTTTCAGAATTTTCTCTCTATTTTGAAATTCCCGTTTTGAAATTTTTAGAATGGCTGTATTTATGTATTTTTTGGCCCAGTGTCTTTTAAACTTTTCAAAGCTGACGATAAACCTGTGTGCAAAAACATATACAAAATTGGCAGTTTTTTGTTTGTATTTCAGCATGTTTTTTATCATACTTCAAAATAGAGAGAAAAATCTGAAAAAATTCACATGCGTTCAGAAAAATTAACGCATTCGATTTGTTTAAAAAAAAAAAGAACTTATGGAAAAATTGTTGAATAATTATTTTTCTAAACAATTCGTTGATAACTGTTGGACAATATTTTTATTGATCATTGTTGTTTATGGCATGCCAAATGTTGCTTAATTTTTTCAGGTTTTTATTGTATCGCGAAGTACGGAAATTTCAATCAGAAAAAAATTTTGGCCGGGACTGTACAGGCAAAACATCCTTAAAATTGAGGAATGCATTTCTGAATTTTCTAATAGAAAAATCACCACTTTGTAACGTTTCATTGTCGACATAGTGAAAAAAATGCAATAAAAATATATGCTGCAAAACAGAAATTACCCCATTTTTTGTTTATTTTTAGTTCCTCTAAAACGAAGCTTAGTCGCAATATTCTTCAACGAATTGTGTCGAGAGTTTCAACCTCTATAATTATGAAATTCCAGAAGTTGGAGCGTTATCAAGCATTTCATTTTCGTTCATTTACAAGTTTTTATTGAATCAGAACGAACATTTGCGAAGTTGATTGAAATATTGAAGTTTTTTCAAAAATATTTTTTTCTTAAAAAATTTAACAAAATCTCAATTCCTTGAGCTTTTCGTTTCAAATCTGATCCCAATAATTCATATCAGCTGATGTTTTTCCTTCAAAAGTTAGCTCCTTTTGGTTGCAAAATTCCCGAAGTTCAAGCATTGTTTTTATGATTCAAAATCTGAAATTTTCAAAATTTTATACTTCAAAATTTTTTATTTAAAAATTTGATCATGAAAGCCTCTGAATTTCCAAGTTGAGGCACAAAGGCAGAACATTTTTTTTTTCCCAAAAACTTAATATTATGTATATATTAGTGTTAGGGCCAGATCGGAAAGGGGGCAGCGTGCGATAAACGTGAACGCGAAACCGTAGAATGAGAAGGTAGGGATTCTGTGGGTAATGCCAGAGAGAGAGGGAGGGAGGGAGGGAGGGAGAGAGAGAGAGAGAGAGAGAGAGAGAGAGAGAGAGAGAGAGAGAGAGAGAGAGAGAGAGAGAGAGAGAGAGAGAGAGAGAGAGAGAGAGAGAGAGAGAGAGAGAGAGAGTGAGAGAGAGCGGGAGGGCGGGAGGGAGGGAGAGAGTTAAGGACAGGTACCGGTGGAATGTCGTCTTCAGGGGCCTCATCTAGCATCTCTTTTTCTCTCATCTGACCGCGTGTCCCCGCTCCTTCTTCCGCCCGCGAAAGAGCGACCTCCGTGTTCCTTGTTTCCTCGCCGCCACCGGACCTCCAACCGAAAGACTCCCCCTCCTCACTTTACTTCATTCCATCGCACATACGATGCAAGTATGTGCGATCCCTCGTTTCTCCTCCCTTCCTCCCTCCCCCTCTTTCTCATCCTCACTCGTCTCCTCAACCTCGTGTATACACTCGGTGCGAGGAACGCGAACGAGGTTCATTGCCTCCTCGATCCTTTTGGCTACCCTCGCTCATAATTAAAAACAAAACTGTAATAACCGCAAAAAAAAACGACAAAAATTCCAATTCAATTTTTTAAATGAGCGAAGCAAAAAAAAGAACGACCGTTTGCATTTTATTTTCATCAGAGGAGTCTGGTTTTTCTCACGGCTTTTTTTTTTTTAATTCTCGTCAATCGTCTCGCGAACCAAGATGGCGGATTCGGGTGGAGTTTTGTTGAATATTCATTCAACGATTTTATCGAATTTCTATCCAGTCATTTTGTACGTCTCATTTTATGGTTTTTGAGGGGTCGTGACAAATTGCCAAAAAAATTACTGCTCGAATATATTTTTACTTATTACACGTAAGATTTATGCAAATTGAGTGGGTTTCAATTTTTTTTTAAATTTCTATATTGCAATAGAGAAAATTCCAAGTAATTTTTGTTGAGTAAATGTATTTCATTGTATCAATTATTCCAGAATTTTTTTGTAATTTTATCATTTTGAAATAAATGTAAAATAATTTCGAATTTGTGGGATTTGAAAAAAAGCATTTGATTTTTTTACACATAAAAGTTTTTTTTTAAATCTATGTATTGTTTTTGATTACCGTGAAAATACCGTAACACATGAAATGCGAAAAAGTTGAGAAATTATTTTGAGGAAATAGTTTTCCAGCCGAATTATTTTTGTGCCAAAATCTATACGTTCGAATTCCAAAGGATCAGTTATACATGTATAAATGAATGCAAAGGTGATGCGAGAAAAACTTTTTTTTTTTTTAGTCTGAGCGAAAAATCAAGTCTCAGGTTTTACACATTTTGAATAAAAAGAATAATTAAGAATATTTTGATAAATATGAAGTGCAGCAAAAATAGATTGCAAAATTAAAAGTATATCTCGGAAAATCTGCAAATATTTTTGCACACATTTCCAGTCCAAAGTAACAGAAAAAATTTTTGGCTTCGAATCATTTTATCTCATAGCGAAAATGCATTACGAAATTCGAAGAATTATTCGGAAGGTGTATCTGCAAAAAATTTGAAAATTTGTAAAAATTTGCAAATTCTTATTCCGAATGTGTATTTGCAAAGTATTTTCAAACGTTCCAAAGTTTATAAATGTTTCGAAATTTGCAAAATATTTATAAACTTCGGAATATTTGCAAATTTTTACAAACAGACTTTCGGAATACGTATTTGCAAATTTTTTGCGAACACTTGAAGTGTTCAGATTTTAAAAAATTGTCAGAGAAAAATATTTTTCGAAAAAGCTTTAATTTCAATTGTGCAATTACCGAGCTATAATTTTTTTTTCTCACAGACAGCAAGAATGTCATTAAATTAAAAAAAAAAATTTTTAATAGAATTTTTTTTTTTAACCAGCCTAATATGTCCATACATCGTTCTTTCTAAAAGACGCTTGGCTCATGCTGGTCGAAGCTGATGCTGGCTCGGAGTTGCAATCCAGCGAGAGAAGCTTCCTCCAAGTTCAACGCTCTCGCGCATGTGCAAACACACCGGAGCGAGCATAACACACGAGGCGGGTGCATTCATCCTTCTCTCTCTCTCTCTCTCTCTCTCTTTCTCTCGTTCTTCGTGTTATTGTTGTCGGTCGCGCATTAGCGAACCCTTTTCGCTTCGTCTCTCTCGGAGTGCACCAAGCCCTCTTGCACTCCTCCTCGTCTCTCTCTCTTTCTCTCCATCCTGAAGCCCGAAGAAAAAAGTGCAACGAGGACGCAAATACCTCTCTCGATGGTGGGCGATCTCGCGAGCCTCCGACTGCATTCCTCGTGTCTCATCTCCCCGAGAACCTCCGTCCCTTTTCCCGCGAATTTTTCGTCCAACTTGTTCATTCATGATCGAGAATATTCCCTCACCAATATTATTCCATTTATGATTAACCCAATTCGGTTATCGTGGGTCGTTGAAGACCCGAGCTCGATGCCTGAATTTTTGGGAGTGTGGGATATGTTTATGACGAAGAATAAAATATTTGTCTACATTTTTTTTGCAATCTTCACGGTGTGCCCTCAAAGTAGAAGTATCGAAGAGAGTTCAGGAATTTTTTCAGATTTTTTCATTGCAAATTACGTGTTCCAACGTGCCTCGGGTCTTCAACGACCCACGATAACCTTAAAAGGTGCAAATTATGTGTTCTAACGTGCCTCGGGTCTTCAACGACCCACGATAACCTTGAAAGGTGAAAATTACGTGTTCTAACGTACCTCGGGTCTTCAACGACCCACGATAACCTCAAAAGGTGCCGAGATTAATCGTTCAATTAAATCAATCATGGCTGTTTCGAGATATCGAGAAGGATCCAGTCTCGCAATTTTACAAAATTTTATTTCTTCTTAACGTTATTCGTACAGCGAGTTATGCGGAGTGTTTTTTTTTTTCGCGGTGCATCGAAAATCGCTGTCCTCCGCTCCCTTCTGCCGCATAAAAATAATACACGCACGCACACATATGCGTAATACCGAGAAGCGAAAGAGCCAGAGGACCGCTGAGAACCGTCTCGTCGGTTGCGGCTTGTTTATGTCCCGGCGAAGGAGGAGAGAAAGAGCAAGAGGGACAAACAGATATAGTCTCGCTCGCGGTGCAGTTCTCGCGAGGAGAGAAAGGAGTGAGGAAAGGAGGAGATTCGAGAGTGGGAGAAATATGGGGTCCGACTGGTCCGGCGAATTCTCTCTCTCTCTCTCTCTCCCTCTCTCTCTCTCTCTCTCTCTCTCTCTCTCTCTCTCTCTCTCTCTCTCTCTCTCACTCTCTCTCTCTCTCTCTCTCTCTCTCTCGCCTGTCTCGGGGTTTTATGCGGCGTGGCGGAGAGGAGGGAGAAGGCCCAGCAGCGTGAGAGCGTCGCCGAAGCATTTGGTGCAGTGGAGAGCGCCGGAGCATCGCTCCCTTCTTTCTCTTTCCCTCCTATCTCACTTCTCTCTCTCTCTTTTTCGTCTCCATCGCGCTTCTTTTCTCTCGCTCTATCTTCCTCCTCTTACTTCTATTTTCTCCACTTTCTTTTATTCTCCTCGCTCCTTCTGTCCTTTTCACACCTCACTCCCTCCCTCAATCCCTCTTCTTCTTTCTCACACTCCATTTTTCTCTCTCCATCTTCTCTCCACTCCTTTCCTTCTCCATCTTCCTCTTCTCATTTCTTTCTCTCTCTCTGCTCCCGTCCTTTTCCTACTCCTCCTCTATTCTCTCCTTGCTCCTTCTTATTTTTCTCTCTCTCTCTCCTCCCGTCCTTTTCCTACTCCTCCTCTATTCTCTCCTCCTTGCTCCTTCTTATTTTTCTCTCTCTTTCTCCTCCCGTCCTTTTCCTACTCCTCCTCTATTTTCTCCTTGCTCCTCTTTTCTCGCTCCCCGTTTCTCACTCCTTCATTCTCTCCTCTCTTCTCCCTCCGAATATCTTCGCTCTCTCTCTAACCTCTTCACTCCTATCTTTCTCAGACTCTCCCTCCGTTTTCTCCTCCGCTCTCCCTCGCTTTCTCCTCGACGTTCGTTGTCCTTTCTTCGTTCTCACTCACTCCCTCGCTCCTTCCACCGTTTCACCGCAATAATTCCCACTGTGTATCGTCGAGGCTTCGGGACGAGACCAGACGAAACGGCGGAGAATGAAAGAACAAGTAAAATGCCGTGCAGAAGAGGGAGATGGACGTAGAAAGCATGGAGGAGTAGGACGCCATGACAGAGCGGAATGCATGAGAACGAAACGTACGTTCGGTGCTACTGACCCTCTCTCTTCCTCTTTCACTCTCCTTCTTTCTCTCTCGTTCGATCTGCCCTCCCTGGAGCGCTGTTTCTTTTTTTTCCCCCTCATTTTTTTTTTTTTTTTTTTACTTTACCGACCACCCTGAGAATGAGATACCGGCTCAAAGATCGTTGCCCCCCCTTTGTCGTTTTGTTGTTGTTGTTTTTTTGTTTTCATCACGATTCAATGGGAGAGAGAGAGAGAGGGCGACCAAGCTGAATTTCTCGGTATGAACCTACCGCACTCGATATAGCCTTAATCCCAATGTTGATCGAGGACAACACATGTATGTATATATCGTGTGTATAATCAAACTTTGAAACTCGCATTAAGCTTTAATGTAAATTATTTAGTCACGAGCCCGAACCGTTGAAAAAAAGTGTCGAAATCGTTGAAAAAAAAGTGTTCCCAGACGAATGTTTTATTTTATTTTTTGTTACGATATAAATATTTTTGCATCGATGAAAAATCATCTATATTCAAAATGTGTATGGAAAAATAATTATCTGATTTTGACGAAACAATTATTTTTTCAAAAATTATTTTTTCCGGTATAAAAGGAGCTTTGAAAAATTCGAATGGATCGCTGCCACGATTATCGCATTACACTGATTACAAATACGTTTTGGAGAAAATGCATTCAATTTTTTATATCAAATAAAATATTTATCTTTAACCCTCCCAATTTCGACCTTTATAGGATTGACTTTGACTCTCGACCGGAACATCATTGAACCTTCACATTACGAGAAGCCGTTGAAAAACAACATTTCTCTTTCAATTTGAATTGCACTCAGAAAATAATTTATTTATGGTAAAGAAAAATATTTAGTTGGCAATTTTATTTAAATATTTCTTAACTTTTACAAAATTTGGTAGTCCTTAAGAAACATTCGTGTTTTCATGACAAATATTTGTGTCAAAATAATTTATTAACTGTCGAAAAATATTTATTTCGCTATATCTAATTTTACATTTGTTAACAAATCCTGTTAAATAGAAATATATTGTTTTCTCAGTGATAGACTTTCGTAAAATTTTATCTGCACTGAGAAATCAATGTACCGGTATTTGTTGACTGTTAATAAATGTAAAGTTGAATATGGCAAAATAAATTATTTTTTGACAGTTACTAAATTCAATAAATATTTTTTAACACTTGATAAATTATTTTAACACAAATGAAAGATTTCTAAACGACTAACAAATTTTGTAATATTTAAGGAATATTTAAGTAAAAGTGCCAACTAAATATACTTCTTTGCTACGAGTAAACTGTTTTCTCAGTGTGAACATTAATTTGGGTTTATTTGGGTTAATTTTATTTAAAATGAAACCAAAGGACTTTTACTCGTTTTGTACGAAAATTTTAATTACAAGTAAATTTCTATTCGCTCTGGCTTTTAAAAATATATTGATTTCCCAGTGATAGACACTCCTAAAATTTTACCTGCACTGACAAAACAATGTACCGGTATTTGTCAACTGTTGACAAAAGTTAATTTGAATATGGCGAAATCAATTATTTTTTAACAGTTAATAAAATCGATAAATATTGTTCAACAGTTGAGGAATATTCAAGTAAAAGTGCCAACTAAATATATTTATATCACTCAGTACAATAATGGACGCTTTTACGTCCGCAAGCGGACGTGAAAACGTCCATATTGCACCTCGTGATACAAAATATCGTACATCACTCGGCGTAAAGACATTTTTACGTCCTCGTGATGTAATGTACTATTCTTAGCTACAAATAAACTGTTTTCTCAGTGTAAACATAATTTGGGTGAATCAATTTACCAAATTTTTTTGAATTGTAACTATTTTACTTAAATTGAAATCAAAGGACTACTCGTTTTCTACCGAAATTTCAATTACAACTGAATTTCTATTTCCCCGTCGATACTCGAAAGTTGGAAGGAGTCGTTTAATTTAATTCTCATTTTTGAATAATTCAACCGCATATTTCAGCTGCTCGGGCCAATTTTTCCATTGCCGGCAAAGCCCGGCGAATCGTCACAGAGATACGTGTACGCGCTTATACACATACATACACACATCCATATATATATATATATATATATATATATATATATTTTTTTTCATTTTACCATCTGGAGTTTTTGGTTGTGACGTTGTGTGGGATAGCGTTGTAGGTTCACCGAGGTCAGAGACCCCGGTTTGCTTTCTTATTCCACTTCACGAAAGGGAACAAGGGAGGAGAGTGGGGCAGGGAGGAAAGGGGAAGGGGGGGGGGGGTTGGGGGAACGTTGAATTTGTATTATTCTTTGTCGACTGCGCTCTCTCCCATCATGTGTATGTGAAAGTACACACGGTGGTAGGTCAGGCTTTTTTTTTTGGGGGGGTTGGAGACTCGCCATTATTTTCGAGGAGTCTCGCTCGGAGGCGCACACAGGTGCTCACGCGGGGGGGGGGGGGGGAAGGAGGGAAAAAATAAAAAAATGAGAAAAAGCCCAGGAGAGGAACCAGCCTGCGTTAGAGTCTCGTGTGCCAATCGGTCACGTAACGGTCGCACGCTCGTAACGCGAAAAAGACGACTGTACATATACATATATATATATATATTAGGGTGTATGCATGTATATGATGAAGAGAATCGAGGGACGAAGACGAAAACCAGGAGGACCAGAAGTTCTTGCGGTGACGTCAAAAGACGTCGCGGTGGCGTTACATCTTCTCCCCACTATTTTTTTTTTTCATGTTTTCTTTTTTTTCAAGCCAAGAGCAGGACTCGGTCATTCATGCTGAATTTCACTGGGAACGTTTTTGGTCACCGTTTAAGTATCGATGTCTCGATATCGGTGAGAGAGAAAACGATTTTAAAATTCGTACAAAAGAAATACAAGATTTTGTAGGTGAAGTTTGCAAGGTTGATTTTTGGTTTTTTTTTTGAAGAAAAAAAATTGTCGCTACAAAAATAAAGGTTTTAGGAAAGATTTTTTTGCGTTGCTCGAATATTTATTGGATCAGTGAGAAAAGTGCCCTGGATATATGTGTATGAATATAATGCTGGTATCAGCGAGGTCTTCTTTACCGAGCATAGCATAAGGGACCTCTTTTGGTTTTCTCACTTGGTCCTCTTTGTTATTCTTCTTCGTCTCCTTCTTCTTCTTCTTCGATCGGTCGTTGACTCTATTTTACTCTGGCGCGTCTTTCTTCGAATCCTGAGAGTCCTCTATCCTTCTTCATCGATCTTTTTCAATTGCATATGGGTCATTCCATGTCAAATCGACCAAGTGCTGAAATCGACCCTTTTCAATTTCGATGAAATTAGGTCAGAAGTTTTAATTTTCGATGAAACAAAGTTCTATCAGAGGAAAAAAAATGAATTTTTTTTTTCGAAAGTTATGCAAAATTTCACAATTTTTCAAATCTGTCAAGGTTATTTTTTAAATATCTTGAAAACTATTATAGTTACGAAAAATCGTTCTGAATTAGTTGGAAAGAGTATACTTGAAGCTACGAAAAAAGAAAATATTCTGAATTTTTTTTTGGAAAATTATGAATTTGGAGAATTTTGAATGTTCAAAAATGATAAAAATCCAAGTTCCATATTTTATGTTTGGTTTAATTTTTTTAAATATAATACCTTGTACTGATCTTAAAAGATTCTGAAATTTTCAGAGAGGTGTTTTTTTTGTTTCAAAAATATCCATTTTTGAATTTTAAAAAATCGTGCAATTCCACGATCAACATGAAATTTTTGGTTAATTTTTTTTTATACACCACCGTGTACTGATCTTGAAAGATCCTGATTGTGAAATTTTCAGGATGGTGTGTCTTTGTTTCAAAAAAATACATTTTTGAATGTTGGTAAACAAAATTTTTTTTTTGTCATTAATTGAAGTTTTTACTGCTCCGAATTACAGAATTCCATGATTGCTCAACTTTACTTAATTAAGAGGGAAAACAAAAAAATTTGTTTTTACCATAATTCAAAAAATTTTATTTTTGAAACGAAAACACCATCCTGAAAATTTCAGGGTCTTTTAAGATTAGAACAAGGTATATAACTTGGATTTTTAAGATTTTTGAACATTGAAAATTCTCCAAATTTTTTCAAAAATTTTTTTGGGAATATTTTTTTTGTCGTAACCCCAAGTATACTCTTTGAAACTAATTCAGAACGATTTTTCGTAACTATAATAGTTTTCAAGATATTTAAAAAAGCGACTTGACAGATTTAAAGAATTGTGAAATTTTGAATTTTGCATAACGTTCGAAAAAAAAAATTTCAATTTCTTTCCCTTTGGTAAAACTTCGTTTTATTGAAAACGAAAACTTCTGACCAAATTCCACCGAAATTGAGAGGGATCGATTCCAACTCTTGGTCGATTTGACATGAAATGACCCATATATGTATGTTTGCATATGTGTCTATGTGTAGGTACGTGCCCGGACGCTACTTGTTCTGCCAGACAGTAAACAACACGCGTCACACGCGCCATGAGTGCATCCGAGATGCATCGAAAAGATGCCTCCTAACCGAGCAATTTCTCATTCGCATCACGCTCAATTGCGTGAATCACGTTGAGAGCAAATTTTATTGTCGAATTTTTGTGTTTTTATTTTTATAGGTTTGAATTATTGGCGGTTTTTTTGTTTTAAATTTTCATAATTGCAAATTTTGAAATTTTGTCAAATTTTATTTCCGTTATTATTATCATTATTTGCAATTTAAATATCAAGCAAGTTTACTATTGATTTATTATTATTTCAGGTAATTATTTACGACCAAGACTATTCTGAATTTGCAAGTCAAATTTTTTTTGAACGCTTAACTCTATGAAAATGGAAAGAAAAAATGTTAACTTGCAAATTCGGAATAGTCGCGATAGTAAAAAATTATCTTATTTTATTTTTACAAACTTAAATTTTAATTATAATATTTTGTCGTTTGATTATTATTTCATCATTTAAATTTCATTGGGTTGAAAAAAATATTCAATCATTCGTGATTTTGCAAAAAATAATTATACAAGAATACTTTAGATATGGATTTTGTTATTTTTAAAAAAGAATTTCGAAAGTTTGCTGAAAAATTATCTTTTGCTTATTTGTTTTGTTGATGGAAAAAAAATGTTTATAATGAGGTTGACAATTTTTACTTCGTGGATGAAAAATTGAATGCAACTTTGATCGCGGCTATGCGAGGCAAAAAGTCTAGCTCGAGAGAGAGCAGCGTGGAAAAAAAAGGCTTAAGGGGGCAGCGACCTATCTGTCTGCGCTTTTGCGCAGCCCCGAATCGGGCCAACATCCCCCTCGTCGCCCCGCGTCTCGGCCTTTTTTCTCTCGTATTTCTTTCCCATCCTCTTCCGTTCTAACAGAGTTCCATGCATACACACACACACACACGCACGCACGCACACACACACACACACACACACACACACACACACACACACACACACACACACACACACACACACACACACACACACACACATATATATATATATATATATATATATATATATATATATATATATATATATATGTGGAGCATACGCACGACTACAATGCACGCGGAATCTCGTCCATTGTACTCGTTACCCCTCGACCCATCGTCAAACCCCCTTCGCTGCATGGCGAGAGCTCTTTTTTCCCTCCTTCTCTCTCTCTTTTTCTCTAGCGCCCTCGTTTTTATTCCTGTCTGATCTCCGCCAGACTCCGCCACGTCATATACGTGGAAACATATGGGGCATTCCAAATAATTTCGACCACCGTCTGACCCTTTATCCCCTAAATTCTCGACAAATTTCTAGGAATGTTTTTTCGAAAAAAAAAACATCGTTTTAATTTTTGCAAATTTTTTCCAACCCCTATTTATACTCCCTCAGCTGATATTTACGAGCCACTAAGAATGAAGGCTTAAGCCATTTTTTTAATTCTTGAAAAAAAATTATGCAAATTTTACATAGAGGATCACGATATTTAAGGGGAAGTTCCCCGGTACCGGTTATTCATTAATAAAACTATTATACCGGGTGTCCCATTTTAATCTTACAGTTGATTTATTTCGAAAAATATTGCTCCGATCAAAAATTGAGTCAGTTAAAACTTTTAGGGTTCAGAGGGGGACGTTCAAAAAATTTTTTTGTTCTGGTCCAAAATTCAAAATGGCGGCGTTAAGATGGCTGACATGTTTTTTAAAAATGGAAACATGATTTTTTTTTTCACCAAAATTTTTTTCAGATTAAATCTAACATCTTTTGCAGGAACATTTTTTCGATACAGCCCATAATAGAGGGTGTCCCATTTTAATCTTACAGCTGAATTATCTTGAAAAATACTGCTCCGATAAAAAATCGAGTGCAATAAAACTTTTAGGGTTCAAAGAAAGCCGTTAAAAAAAAATGTTTTTGGTCCAAAATTTAAAGGGGCGGTGTTAAGATGGCCGAAAGGTTTTTTAAACAATGAAAACATGGTTTTTTTTCACCAAAAAATGTGTCAAGTCAAAACTAACATCTTTCCTACTAAAAATATTCCTACAAAAGATGTTAGATTTGATCTGAAAAATTTTTTGGTAAAAAAAAATCATGTTTCCATTTAAAAAAAACATGTTAACGCCGCCATTTTGAATTTTGGACCAGAACAAAAAAATTTTTTGAACGTCCCCCTCTGAACCCTAAAAGTTTTATCTGACTCAATTTTTGATCGGAGCAATATTTTTCGAAATAAATCAACTGTAAGATTAAAATGGGACACCCGGTATATATGAGAACGTCGATTTTTTATATTTTTTTCACAAACTTTGGAGTATTCTTTGATGTGTTAATGATAGTACAGATTTTAAAAAAACGTAAAACTAAGAAAAATATATTTTTGAATTTAATAGTTAAAATGGTCGAGTTCGAAAAGTGGCACCTAGTACCGGACACTATGAATATTATTTGAAAAAATTGATTAAAAATGGTTAAATTTTGCAATGATCGCAAATATATTCATCGGAACACTCCGGAATATCTGCGCACGCCTTATGCGCCCATTGCTTACAATTGGCGCACTGGATCCAGTCATTATTGTCATCGAGGCTTTTTTCATATTTTCCTCGGGCCATTTTCCTTCCGTCATTATTTTTAACTGATTTGTCATAGTGAAATACCACCACAACAAAAACAACATGTTTTACATAAATATTCCAATAACGAAAAAAAAAATGGCGTCCGGTACTGGAGAAAAATCGAGTGTCCGGTATCAGGGATTCAACATGCAAGATTAAATAACAAAATGCGTTGCCATTTCACAAACATTTTGAAATTTAACCTTCATTATTTGAAAGAATACTTAACAAAAAGCATCCCAAGCTAAAAAAACGGAGCCGCAAAACCCCTATTTTTTAAACAATGAATGTGTGAAAATTACGGCTGACACGAAATATTAATCGGCTCTAACGAAAATATACTCTCTCGACAACGCGCGCATGCGCACTGCGGCTAGCTCTCTAGCGCCACCGTTACCACTGTGGCCACTGTTCGAACTACGCACGAGAACTATTGTCATGAAATTCAAACGAGATTTCTATTGTTAATCTATTTTTTACAAGCTGATAATTTTAACCTCCTATTTTGAGGAGAATTGATTCTAAAAATCGAATAAATTGCAGTTTTTCGTAAATCTAAAGTGAGACTCCGGTCGTCAATTTTCTTTAAACCCAAAGTTTTCTCCTTCGGAAAAGGAAGGTCGTAGATACCATTTACTCGATAAATCAAAGAAACGACACAAAATCATCAATTGAAGCTTGATTTTTTTTGTAGAAGCAATTTTCTTATTGATTTTTCTCTTTGAAAAATGAAGATATTTCAATTCAACAAGCGGCGTTTCAAAGGGGACATATTCAGCTTCATTTCTCTTTTTCCAAAAAAAAAATTCGATTTTTTTTAAATTCCGGTACATCAATTAAAGCATGGTCGTTTTTTGGCTTTTTTTTTGGCGTCGAAATTTTGACGCACGAGCCATAAAATTTTTTAAAAACTGTTTTTCGCACGGGAAACTTATGAGGGGCAGTATAAGCTTCAATTTAGTTTTTTTTTTTTTTTAATTTCGTAAGATTTTTCTTTCGCAAAAATATTCAGATTTTTGAAAAAAACGATCATATTTATAAAATGAAGCGTAACTCTAAAACCACTGAGTTTTTTTTAAATCACTGAGAAAGTAAAAAGCTGCCTACAATTATTCTGGATTCAATGAAATTTTTTCAAAATTTTTAATTCAATTGAAAATTTTTTTTAGAAAGAGCGAAATGAAGCTGAATATGTCCTCTTTGAAGCGCCCTTTGTTGAATTAAAATATATTCATTTTTAAAAGAGCAGTGAAACTTTTTGTCTGCTGCGGAATCGAGGCGAGTGCTTCCAAACTTTTGGACGACAGTGTATTTTCTTACTTTTCATCCCCTGGAATACCGATGGATTTTCATTCCGTTTCAAACATTTTAGCATTGTACTGTTATCGTCCATTCAACAGGTACAAATGTCGGCCATTTTTTCACACGCATTAAGGGTCCAGCGGACAAGATGTATAACGATGGCGTGATAAAATCAGATGAAACCTTGCGATTGTCGACTTTTTCTTTCTCACCGTCAGAATGCGTATCCGTGTGTATGCTAAAGCATATATAGCCGTTTCTATTCATCGATGGAGCCGGGGAAGCGCGTTAGACTCGGTTAGTTACCGCGCTTGGGCACTTTGCCACTCGCCGACCAAAAGAAAAACCGAAGCGGTCGTGGAACTCTCTATGTACCGTCATAATGTATCTTATATACGCGGTATATTTACTGTATAAGAGCGCGGGATGTTGGACGTTTCGAGAGATGCTAATTAGAGCGTTCTGAAAGAGTGGGAAAGGGAGAAAAGAGGGGAAAAAAAGACTTGATCGTGTTTAGCACAAACGCGCAGTTTTATATACAGAAACGATATTACACGGAGCCTCCGGGCGCGAGAGCGGGTATTTCGCTTCCGGCGACGAGCAAACTGTGAACGCTTTCGTAAAATTGCCAAGGCGAAAGGGTTAGATGAGAAGAAAGGAGGAAAAAAAAGTAGCACGAAACAGTTGAGCTAAGGGCGAGGAAAAGGGATAAAAGGGTGAAGGAGAAAGTGAGATTATGACAGAAGAGTCTATGGAATACATGTACATACAGGGTGTCCCAACAGTGAAGGTCAATATCGTGAGGATAGATTCGTCACGTAGTATCGAGTAGAAAAGTCCTTTGCCATTTTTTCGTATCTCGAACCCCTGAATTGTTATTAATTTTTTTACTCAGCCAATGAGATCCTCGGGCTCGTCAGTGGGATCGCGGTAAATGGGCGCATCTCATTGGCTGTTTGAAAATAATTAATAACAATTCAGGGGTTCAAAATATAAAAAAATGACAAAGGACTTTTCTACTCGTTATTACGTCACGAATCTATCCTCACGGTATTGACCTTCGACTCTGGGCCACCCCGTATATATCATTCATGGTATTCCTTTTGAAAATCCTCTATATGTATATGTAGACGATTCTAAAAAGGAGTACTATGAATGATTCTCTCTTGGCTTGTCCCGACAGAGAGCTAGTTTCTTCACCCTACGGTTCTTTTTTTACTCTCTCCTCGCTTCTTCTTTATTCATCTTGTCTTGTCGTTTCAACACTCCACGCGCACGCACGCACACGCACACATACACGCACACACACGCACACGTCTTATCCAAATTGAAGCGTGAGGAGGAGTGGGGGGCGGTTAGCCCATCCGTGGACGGTCGACAAATATTTGCTTGAAAATTTTTTCTTCCTTTTTTCAGTGTACTTTTGAGGCTAAAGAAGATACACGTACCAGACTCGCACAAATTGCAAGCGCGAAACGAGAAATTCGCCATTGAATTTTTTCCTCAACCGAGAGAGCTTTTTTTCGAAAATTTCTTCTTTCCAGATTTTCATTCGAAGTATTCGAAGTCTTCGTGCAAAATATCACAAAACGTCGAGAAATCTCGGAAAAAATTACCCGCAAGCTGTTTAGAAATCGTAAATTTTTAAATTTTCGATTTTCATTAACGAATTTTCTTTTGAGAATAAAAATTCCCAAAACACCGCAAAGCCACGTGGCGAACGAGATTCTCGGAGTTAAACAACCCCCATGGGGATGTGAATCGACGATTTGTGAGAACTTGCTGAGAGCAAAGTCCTTTCTCTCCCTCGCCCCTCCTTAATTTTGCTGGATGTTGCACGCGCGTGATCAAAACGAGATGGAGAAAGAGAAGAGAGTTCGTCGGAACGCAGTTGCGTTTGGAGGGAGGGTTGGCCCTTTTCGCCGCACGAATATGAGAAAAAAAAGTAGAAAATTAAAAAAAAAAAATTGTAAACGAGAACGCGGATCATCGAGAAGGAAAGAGGGTGTGAGAGAAGGAGGGATTGATAGGGAGTAGGGAGTGAAAAGGGTGGAGTGAAGTGGCGATACGATGAAGGATACGCGCGAAACGAACACAGAAAAAAAATCACCGAGAAGAAAAGAAGAAAATCGAAATGTTGGATGAAGCCGCGATGCAGGACTGCGCGTCGAAGACATTACGAAGCGCTGATGATGATTATGGTGGTGGTAACCTCACAGTCTCGTTTCATCTCCCCCACAAATACGCGCATTTGGTATTAGTGGAAGTGGAGAACGCGATGAGAGGCGAAAGTGGGGCGGGAGGGAGCCTCCGGGAGGCAAAAGCGCGAGAGACGGAGAGGAGGAGGAGGAGGAAGAGGAGGAGGAGGAGGAGGAGGAGGAGGAGGAGGAGGAGGAGGGTGGGAGGGAAGGAGGGAGGGAGGGCAGTGGCGATGTCCTAGCGAAGGTCACGGCCGGGAATGCGGTTTGCGTCCGTCGGTCCAAAGTGGCGTGCCGCGTTGCGGGAGCTTCTCCCTCCAATCTTCAACCTCCTCCTTCACCTCCTCCTCCTCCTCCTCCGCCTCTTCATCTTGTTCGTTCTCGTGGTTCTTTCATCTCTTTTCCTCTTTTCTCTCCTGCATAATACCGTCTCTTTTCATCGGTCATTCCCTGCCCTTTCTCCTTCTCCCTCCCTCTCCTCCCTCCCTCCCTCTTCCTCCCACGGTCGAACAACACGCGCAGACTTGAGGAATGCACCAAATGCACCGCTCACTGACCACCGAACGGAGAGACAGAGAAAGAGAGCTTTTCGCGTCTCTTCCTACCTCCAATATCCACTTGTTTACTTCGGTCGAGCCTCTTCCTCCTCCTCCTCCTCCTCCTCCTCCTCCTCCTCTTTCCTCTTCCCTTTTACCTTCTCCTTCGCCCCCTGAATTTTTTTGCTTATTTCTCGAAGCCTCCGACAACCCTTTTCCTTTGGTCGATCCACTTCACTCGTCACTTCTCTTATTCTCATGCTCCGCCGCTTCATTGCTCCCAGCGAAACTTCCTTTTTCGCCAGTTAAAACGCTTCACTCCCTGCTACTTCCCATCTTTTCATTTCCCCTTCCTTTCTCCTTGTTGGGATGCTTCGCGTCTCGCAATTTGTCCTTCTACCCCTCCATTTTGTCGATTTATCCTGTAGGTCGTTTCGACACTTTGTGCCACATGCGTCGTTTTTCAACGAGTAAATTTTGCATTGTCATCGAATCGAATTGAATAGTGATATTCGATTCGAATTATTCGAATGGAAAATTCGAACCATTTGAATTATTCGAATGATTATTTTTATGAAGTTATGTTTTTCTATCATATAACATTTAACTTATTGTTAATCATAATATTTTTGTCACAGCTCACTCCTGAAGTAATGCAAATTTTAATAAAACATAACTTTTAGAAAAAAGTTTCATTACCAACCTTTTAATGAAATGTAAAATTAAAATTTTTTTTAATGATATCATGAAAATACATCGTTAGAAAATTTGATACATACATTCAATAATTTCGACAATGCAAATATTTATTCAAGTTTTCATCATAAACAACCATTGCAAAAACATAGTCTCTTGGTTTTTACTAGTATTCGATAATTCTAGTGGCTTGTAATAAATATATGTTGAAAAGTTATACAACAGTACGATTGAGAATAAATAATTAGATAATGCTAAACATAAAAAATGCCTGGAAAAATCATTTAAAAACGTTTTTAGTTACATTCAATTATCGATGAATGTTTCCGAAATTCGTGAAAAAATAAATATTGCATATCAATATGAGAGTATAATTTAAAAACTTTCATGTACTGAAAAATACTGAATAAAAAGAATTGAGGAAATGGAAAAACTAAAAAAAAAAAAAAAAAAAAAAATTCTACTTTTGACTACAATTCAAAGTTTTGTTTTAGGAGTGTGCGAATATTCGAATTTACGAATAATTCGAGACGAATCGAATCGAATAATTCGAATCGAGTTTTGAATGCAATCATTCGAACTATTCGAATTATATTAGAATAAATTCGAATAGTTCAATTAATTCGGGTTTTATTCGAATAAATTCGAATAGTTCAAATTATTCGAATAATTCGAATTATATTCGAATAAATTCGAATAATTCGAATTATATTCGAATAAATTCGATTTATATTCGAATAAATTCGAATAGTTCAAATTATTCGAATAATTCGAATTATATTCGAATAAATTCGAATAGTTCAGATTATTCGAATAATTCGATTTGAAACTCGATTCGAATTATTCGATTCGATTCGTCACGAATAATTCGTAAATTCGAATATTCGCGCACCCTTAATTATCATTCATTTTCTTCATTGTTCTGTATCCGATTAATCTCTAGAATCAAGACATTCTTTTCGAGCTTTTGGAGAATACAATGGGTCATCGTGAATCCCATTCTCGCGAATTTGCGCGAGGGGGCGCCAGACCGAAAGCTGGCCCTGACCCACCCAAAGGATGCACTCGGAGCGTTTGCTGTTTTGTGCATTCGCTGGGGTTGTCAATGCCGAAGGGACCACGACGAGGAGGAGGAGGAGCAGGGGGGGATGAGAGCGGCGAAACCAGAGGGGTGATTGAACCGGTGTGAACGAGGCTAGAGTGAGAGAGAAAGGTATACTCCCGACCTGGGCAAGAGAGCCCAGAGACTGAGACGGCAATGCACAGGGGCGGAATGGTGCGGAAAGGCATGATGAGAGAGAGAGAGAGAGAGAGAAAGAGCGAGTAATGGCGGACCTACACCGGTTCAGTTTGTATTTCGGGGGGTCGTGGACCGTCCTCGGGTTGCCACGAAACCGTGACGAGTCTCGTACTTGTGTGAGAGCTCCGCAAATCAATAGCCCACCCAACCATGTCCAGACAGCTTTCCACTCTGTCTATTCCTCTCTCTCTCTCCCCCCCCCCCCCTCTCTCGCATTCTCTCTCGATACAACACTTTCATCCCCCTTGCCGACATATTAAACTCTCGCGAAACGTGTCACCCACCGACCCAAAAGCGATATAGCAGCTGCACACACGGTACCCCATAAATAAACCACCATTCCACAAAAGACTCCAACATTTCGTTAAATTCGAAAAATACAATGTTGAAAATTTTTTATCGCCAAGAATTATAATCAGGAATTGATTCCTCATGAAAAAAGATTTTTTTTGATGAACAAACAAAAATGATTTTTTTTAAATATTGTAATACTCAAATATTGATATTTAAAAAATACATCCCTCAAATATCCCAAGAATTCGATAAATATCAATGTCGCTATATTCGCCTCTTGATCCGCTGAAATTTAATTTTTATGATTGCACATCTGTGCGTTAGCGAGCGGTTTTCTGAATAGTTGAAAAGAGGATTAAAATTTTTTGCTTATCTTTGAAATGCATTAATAATTTCAGATGGGGGTGGGGGAGTATTTCTAATTTGCCTTTCAAGGTTTCATCCTTAAAAACGCCGAAACCAAAATAGAGGATTGAATATTTTCGAATGGGGTTTCGTTGATTTGTGACCCAAGTGATCTAGAAAATGTTAGGGCTCTTTTTTAGGGGTTCAATAGCTTGAGTTTGGAATCGAAAATTCCCAGAAAAACAGGGAATTCCTTGTCTAATTTTCCCTTCGAAACGTGGAAAAATAATTTTTGAAATAACTGGATTAACTTGACTATAAACCGTGAGGACAGCCTTAAGGACTAAAACAACTATCGGTCGAAAAAGGGCCCAACTTTGACTATTTCTTTTAGAAGTATGGAAAAGAATGGAATTTCTTTTCACAGAGTTTATTTTACACATATTGAGGTCTGAAAAAAAAATGTTATCATTTTTATACAAAATGGCGGTGACAGAGCCAATATTTGAATTCGCCTTTTTTAGAACTCCTCGATAGGGAAATGAATTTCTAGTAATTATAAGTCCTGGAACAAAAAACTAAAAAATAATAATCTATATGCTATTGCTTATGGAAGTACTTAGAGACTTTTTTTTGAACAAATTTTGCAGAAATTGTGCAATTTTCAAAAAATAAATCGATTTTTAGCCTAAAAATTAGCAATAAATTGTTTATATATACAAAGTTCAAATTGTGAAGCTACTGTCAAAATTTCAAATAAATCCTTGCAACGGTTCATCCAGTTTGAAAAAAGTGGTTGAGTGGGCCCCGATCCTACACATTTTCGATCCTACACAGAGGTAGTCCTACACCAAAAATCCTACACAAAATATCTTATGAGTAATAGTGTCTAGTACTTTTTGTCCTACACAAACTTATAGCCCAAAATATTTATTCTACACAATTATTAAAACGTCCTACACATACTTTTCTACACGATTGAATTTTATAATGCAGGTTGTTGTTCTACACATAATATCCTACACAATTATTAAAACGTCCTACACAACAAAATATTCTACACATAATAATGCCCAGTACTTTTTATCCTACACAAACCTATAACCCAATATATTTATCCTGTACAACTATTAAAAAGTCCTACACAAAGTATCCTTCACGACGAATAATCCTACACAAAATATTCTACACGTAATAATGTCCAGTACTTTTTATCCTACACAAACTTGCTCAACATATTTATCGTACATAATTAAATTTTATAATGGAAATTGTGTAGGAAAATATTAGTAGGATGTTTTAATGATTTTGTAGGATAAACATTTTGGGCTGAAAGTGTGTGTAAGACAAAAAATACTGGTCATCATTGCGTGTAGGATACTTTGTGTAGGATAAAAAGTACCGAACATTATCACGTGTAGGATATTTTGTGTAGGACTACCTCTGTGTAGGATCGAAAATGTGTAGGATCGGACCCAACTCGTTTTGAGGACCCAACGAAATTCCTTGTGCAAAAAAATCGGTTTTTCTAAAATTTCAGAGCAGTGTTATTCCTAAAAAGCACCACTGCGGTAGTTTTCGTCTCGTATGAAATAGTAATTGCATCGCAAGTCAAAGAATGTACAATATCGAGCGTGCACTGAGAAATTTTTTTTGTTGAAAATGCAAAATTCGTTTGAATCAACCAAATATCATTTTGGTAATCAAATCATTTTGGTAATTCAACAAAGATACAGTGGAAGTTTTAGTCAAATCGGTTAAATCGTTGCTTGAATGAGCAAAGTTTCAGTTTAATCAAATAAATATCTTTGTACCAAATACATTGTGTGATTGAAAATAAGAATCGTTTTTTCGTTACAGCTAAATTTATCTAGTTAAAATATACTAGAAATCAACGAAATATTTCTGTACAGCAACTCAGTAACGTGTTAATTGGACTAAACTGTATCTGGAAATTGACCAAATAATTTCGTTCACCTCATCTTATGGTTAACCAAATCCATTTGTTGAATTAATTATAGTTTCATTATTTCAAACAAATTAATATTGAATCAACTACATTTTTTTCAACTAAATGGATTTAGTTGTTTTAACTGAACTTTTTTCTCAGTGTGGAGTTCAAATTCCCCTCTCTCATGGCAAAAATATATCACCCTAGGTAAATGTAAAATTATAACCGCGCATATCGATACACAATGCATAAATGCACTTTTCCTCGTCCGTGGTGCTTCGTCTTGTGCACGATCAACCGGTGCATCGAGCGCGTGCATCGCGAGTACGGTTCGCATTGTTAACAGCATCGTGTAACATTGACTCTCTCGCTCTAGGCCGGCGTTTGACGGCAACAACGGCGGCGCAAATACACGGTCGTCGCCCGAGAGTGGGGGAATTCATTCAGTGCTCGAGCGCGGGGTTTTTCGTCGATGCGCATGCCTCTCTCCCTCGCCCGCTTCCCCATCCTGTTGTATTCACGCGGATAGACGGCGACGAGCCGCGTACGATGCTTTTACGCTTCGCCCGAGAGCAGCGTACGCTACACACACCGTTCCCCCCCCCCTCTCCTTCTTTCCCTCCGCGCAGCCGCTCTTCCACTTCCCTCTCCCCCGCGCGTCATTCGCCGCCCCCCACTTTTTTCCGCGGCTCCCTTCCAGTCCCTCGTACGCCCCCACTACCGCCCTCGTATCCGCGAGTCACAGACGAGTGCCGCCAGCAGAGAGAGAGAGAGAGGGAGAGAGTAGAGAATGCCAGACTCTGTGCCCGCAAATTACGTCTCAGGTTTTATCTTTGTATTTTTCACTCTTCTATACTTTTGCGATGCAGTTTTCTCCGAACTCATGACACAAACCTCTTTCTCACCTTTGCTTTCATTTAGGTTTTTTGATCGTCGTGAAAAGGGCTTTTTAAATGCCTAAAGTATCACTTTATTGATTTTTTTCCATGATCCAATCATTTATTTAACCATTTATAGTAAACAACATTTTTTTTTCAATTTTTATAATTCCAGAGATATTTGATGTGAAAATTTGGCTTGTGCCTTAAAAGACCCAGGTTGAGGGTTAGAGGAATAATCGAGATTCCACTGTTGTTGTTGCAATTTTGCCTTTCATGGGCTGCCTCTTGGGTCCTCCCTGCATTCTCACTGTTCGCTTTTTTCTCCGTTGCACACGAACTCGCTGTATCGGTGTGCGCACACGTGGGACGATTCCGGTATACGAGTATTTATGTGTGCACAGTGGGGATAATACTGTGCAGTGGGAATGGTCGAGTGACTGAACTGGAAGTGCAACCATATATCCGACGACCACACGCCGCCGAGTGAGGGCCCAAGTGGTGGGAACGACGAGGATTACTCGCGCCCGATAAATTCACCCCCTTTTTTCGGGTCTAAATCGAAAAATATCGATCCTAGGAAAAAAATTGATAAGAACCAAAATTGTAGGAAATTTAATTCCAAACAACTTCGGTCATAACAATTTTTCGTGTAAAATTGAAAATAAACGAGTTATTCAATAAACAAAATTTCACACTCAAATTCAAGATGGCGGATGACGCAAGAGGGTGTGGGTCCCGAAAACCGAAATGTAGACTGCCAGTGACATCCCCCCCCCCCACCCCCCAACGAATTCCGAAAGAAAATTGCATCGCGGAGTTTTTTCCGTGTCAAATCCTAATTCGACGGGGCTACGATTTTTCGAGGCGTAGCATCGATTTTGCGCCGATGCTTATTATGATACATATCCGGAGCCCTTAGGTTTCCTTCACTATGCCCAGAGTACGAATTTCAACTCCTTAACCCTCCGTCTGTACTATGGGTCATTTACTAATTGAGAATCTTTTTTCTAAATTTTTTATCGGGTGACTAGAAAGGTTGCCATCGTGTCAACCAGCACACCCCATTTTTTAGCTTGTAAGTTATTTAACCCTCGGTTACCACATTGGGGTCTGAGAAACCCCAACAAAATTTTCCCACCGTGGCATAGGTACAATTTAGGGAGGAGGGGAATGAGACCTGTGCGTAAGAAAACTTTAGGGGTCCTCTATCGGTAGCAGCACAAATGCGCGTCAGTTCTCGGCCAATCAAAACACAAGAGCGATGAAAAGTTGAAAATTCGTCATTTTTACCCCTTACAGTTTTGTTGATAACTTTCGAATATTTTATCGCCAAATCTTTTAAAGAGTGGGGTCCGATCCTACACAATTTCGATCCTACACAAGGAGATTCTACACAAGAAGTGCTACACAAAACATCCTACATCAATTTTCGACCAGCATTTATTATCCTACACAAAATTACTGTCTCCTCATAACATCCTACACAATTATTAAAACCAAAATAATAACCCTACATATATTTTCCTACACAATTATTTTGTCGAATAGCCTACACATAATTTCCTACACAATTATAAAAACACAGCAGTCGCGTTCTACACATATTTTCCTACACAATTTTTCTCCTACATAAAGGTGATCCTACAAAAAAAATGCTACACAAAATATCCTACACAAAGTTTTGACCAGCATTTATTATCCTACACGAAGTTTTGACCAGCATTTATTATCCTACACAAAGTTTTGACCAGCATTTATTATCCTACACAAAGTTTTGACCAGCATTTATTATCCTACACGAAGTTTTGTCCAGCATTTATTATCCTACACAAAGTTTTGTCCAGCATTTATTATCCTACACAAAGTTTTGACCAGCATTTATTATCCTACACAAAGTTGTGACCAGCATTTATTATCCTACACAAAGTTTTGACCAGCATTTATTATCCTACACAAAGTTTTGACCAGCATTTATTATCCTACACAAAGTTTTGACCAGCACTTATTATCCTACACAAAGTTTTGACCAGCATTTATTTTCTACACAAAATTAATGACCTCCCACGACATCCTACACAATTATTAATGCCAAATTCATAATCCTATACATATTTTCCTACACAATGATTTTTTTGAATGGAGGCCGTCGTCCTACACATTATTTCCTACACATTTTAATCTTACAATACAGACACATGATATCCTAATATCCTACGATTATAACTTAGACTATTTTCCTACACAATTAAATCTTACAATACAGGCTGTTGTCCTATACATGAAATCTTACACAACGATCATAACGTGGACCAAACCCCCTCCTTCGCCTTAAACCTCCCTTCGCGATTCTTGAACTCGTTGTGTAAGATATCATGTGTAGGACAGCCTATGTTAAGAGATACAATATAAAAGACAATAGTCTACGTTATGATCGTTGTGTAAAATTCGACCTGAACAAAACAATTATTATAACCCATAAATATCGATTTTTTTTTTTTAAACCGCAATGTTTGCATCTCAATTAACGAATCATTTTCTATCTTAATATATCAGCAATCGATGTTCGCGGTCACTTTTCTCCTTAATTTTTCACCCTTCGATCCGATCTCTCTAATATTTATATGTTACATATATATATAATGTATATAGTTAGGAGGTTAGACTCACAGGCAAGGAAGGATATAAACGTAGGTGGCGCACTAGAGAGAATGCGATCCATAAGAGAGAGTCAGGGAGAGAGAAAGTGCGAGAGAGAGAGAGAGAGAGAAAGAGAGAGAGAGAGAGAGAGAGAGAGAGAGAGACCTGATCGCGACCACCCCGGACCTCGGAGCAGCCTTTATCGTTCGTGCAAACTCTGCTGCGCATTAAAGCTTCGCGGAGCGGCGAGGTGGAGGGTCTTTCCCCGTTCTCCGGGGCTCCCTGATCTCTCTCTCTCTCTCTCTCTTTTTTCTCAACACGAGGCAGAGGCTCTCGTCGACGACGTTTACCAGCAGCCAAAGGCACACTCTCGCGAACCCGCGAGACCTCGCTCTCGCGGTTTAGCTATATAGTTTCCGAGAAGTGATATCAGAGAGAGCGCGAAAGAGAGAGAGAGAGAGAGAGTGTGTTTTGTCCCAAGAGTGTGTTGAGAAAAACCGCCTACGAGGCTACTCTCGTATAAATGTTACACGTATAAATGTTCACACGAGAAAAACAATATACGCGTGTACTTGGAATGAAATAATGTCACTGTTTTGACTGCTCCGAGTTAGTTAAATTTGACTCTCTGTACTCCGTGATACTCTGAGAAATGACATTTAACAGAAATGTCCCATATACATCCGTATGGAAATATTAACGATCTCATGAGAGTCAGAGATTACCAAAACAAACATTGACAGTTGTCAATTATTGAGTATGAATTATCAACATGCTGCAAGAGTTTTTCCTTTTTTCTTCCTTCGCCTGTTTTCTTATTAGTTTTATTAACAAAATCGATGCAATTGGTACAAGCGGGCACGTTTTTCCATTGAATTCGGAATATTAAAGCAAAAGACTCAGCTACTATACTTGGTTAAACGTATCTTGAACTTAAAATATTTTTTTAAAATAACTTTTTATCAAGAAATTGGCCAATTATCAATTTTTTTTTGTTAAAGAAATATGTACGTCATTTTCAATTTTCTTGATGAATACACTCAATTTTGGAATTCGCGAGTCATTTTTTTTTCGGTAAACTTCTCATTTAAAACGTAAAATTCATTCTCCAGAGATTCATGGTTTTAATAATACGAACAAATTATTCTTTGAACAAAGAAGAAAAAAAGAGGTATGCTATAAATTTGACTTCAAAGATGAGTCGTCAAAAAAATCCATTTGAAAGCTGAGAATTGTGAAAACTCCGCATAAAGTTAATTTTAGAAACAAAAATTTGTATCTTGTTTTGTAACCAACTGATTTTCAAAATTCGAACGGAATTTTGAAAAAGATTCATCGGCGTATTGGGAGAAGAATATTCGTCGCTCTGCTTGGAGCCAGTTGATCTAAATTTTGAGATTGTGGATCGAAAATATGAATTCCGAGCTTAACTTTTTCGGATCGCTCGCGATAAAAAATCTAGACCACATTAAAAATAATGCCCAAAGAACAAAAATAATGCCCCAAAATATAATCGAATCAACGAAGTAAAAAAAATGTTTACAATCTCGACGTTGAATTCATTAATCAGACCACCAAAATATTCTAATATTTTCCTATTTCTCGAAACTCGCGACTATTTTTTTGTCTCTTATTTTCCTCTCGAGACACTGTCGAGCCTACCCACGTTGCATCTACCCACGCGCATCCATACACACGCATAAACACATTATGTAGTACGGTAGAATGCACTTTGACGTAGGCTCTCTTCTCATGTTGTGGGATTGGCCGAGGTGGACGAGCGGAGCTTTGCACGTAGCGTGCAACTGCATCGGCGAGCGTTGCATTCCCCCGCGGTGCATTGACTCTTCCGCCCCTCTTCGTGCCTCCACCTTCCTCTCCACCTTCTCTCTCTCTCTTTCTTCGTCGTTCCTCCTTTTCCCTCTTTCTTTAACTCACTTCTTCCTCGCACTCCCACCCATTGCACACCGGTGCAATCGCCTTCCCGGCACAACACAACATTCCTTCATCTTCTCGTCCTCCTCCTCCACCTTTCTCTTGCCCCTCCGTTCTCCCATGTCTCTCTCTCTAAGGGCCCAAGAGTCCCTTTTCGCTACCAGCAGACGAGCGCGCGCGCGAGCCACGCTTCGAATGAATGTATATACGCGATCATCCCTCTCTCTCTCTCTCTCTCTCTCTCTCTCTCTCTCTCTCTCTCTCTCTCACTCTCTCTCTCTCTCTCTCTCTCTCTCTCTCTCTCTCTCTCTCTCTCTCTCTCTTTCTGTTTTATCGCCTCATTCGCGAATGAGAAAATGCGATCCCGCTTGAGCAGTTTCGTATATACTTAGGGGAGACTGGGGCAGGACGGCCCCCCTAAGCCGGTTGATACTTTTTGGGGCTTGAAACCATCAAATCTGTTGACTTTTCATTTTCACCGAATTCGACGACATTTTGTCGAAACTCAGAAAAAAGAAAATCTGGGGCACGACGGCCCACCTCTAAAAAATGATAACAATTTTTTGTTATCACACAAGAATTGAAAAATTTATCACACAAAAGAATTTTTTAAAAATGATTCAAAAGTTGGAAATAATTATTGCCATGGTCTTTATCGTAATGAACTTTACTCGGAATCTGAGGAATCATGGATTCCGATGAATATATTTGTGATTTTTATTAAAAAAAATTTTTTTTGTTACGTTTTTAAACAATTATCATTTATGATAATTGTTTGTTGTTACGAAAATCTGTTTTAAGGGGTTTTTAGTGTTGCCGATTCCATTTCTAAACTTAGTTTTTGCTTTGCGACCTCCTAAAGGGGTGAAAAATAAGGGTTGTTCGTTTCAGTATCCACCATTTTTAATTTCGTGATTTAGAGAGCGGATTCATAGTTAGCAACCCAAAAAACCTCGAAGTAAAAATTTTACAATCATACGATCGCTTGAAAAGTATGTGCTTCAAAGAGTGTAGAATAATTATATATGATTTGGGTAATTTTTAGGTTAGGATTCTGAATTTCAAAAATCTGATTGATTAGTCGAATAGAGCATACCAAAAAACAGTTATGTATAAATTTTTGTCCGAATAGATTACAATTCGAGAAAGTTATTCAAGTTTGTACATAAATGATACAATAACAGTCAACCAGTTAAACAAAACAAAAATTAAAAAATTCTATTATAAGAAAAATAAAAATAATTATGGTTTATCATAATTAATGTTATTGTTTATTGGTTTAACATAGAAACAATATATAGATTAATTGAAAATTCGTTAAATAATTTCTATATTTTTCAACTACTTTTTTTTAAAGGAAAAATTTTTGTTTCAATTTTTTTTTTATGATCCATTTCACCCCGATGTAGTGCAACGGCCTAAAAATGGATGAATACATCAAATTCATCGTAATTTGAAGAACAAACAAAAATTTTGACTGAATTTTTTAGGGTGGTCCATTATGCCCCAGGGGGGCCATTTCGCCCCAGCCTCCGCTATATATAGTATGTCTATACTATATATGCTTATGTATAATAGACTGATTCAAAAAAAGCGACTTTTTTTTTCCTCAAAGTAACATATTAAATACTTTCGGGAAGGTGAAAAAAGATGCCTGTTAAAAGCAGAGCTCTTAATAATAATATTCAGCGGTCGCACATCGTATATTTTCATTTCTCTTTTAAATAACACAGAAAAAAAATCTTCAAACTTTGAAATTTTATATCTCGGTTTTAAGTCGAAGTACCAAAATGAAGGACACATATTCTTCTAGAGAATTGAACGCCCTACAAAAAAGATCTCTTATAATTTTTCGATAAACTCACTCCTTCAAAAGTTATTCAAGGTTACAGTTAAATTTAGCGTAAGTTTCACTTTTTTTTTTAGTTCCCGGCAAAATGTTGAAACTCATTATTAAATATCGTAAAAACTTTCCTGAAAAAAAAGTTTAAATTGCATTAACATGAATTACCTAATTTTTAAAGAAATTTCCAACATAAGTTCACCCATATTCACAGTCTAATATACATATTTATTAGAACGTGAATAACTTTTGAAGGAGTGAGTTTATCGAAAAATTATAGGAGATCTTTTTTGTAGAGCGTTCAATTCTCTACAAGAATATACGTCCTTCGTTTTGGTACATTGACTTGAAACCGAGATATAAAATTTCCAAGTTTGAAATTTATTTTTCCTGTGTTATTTAAATGGGAAATGAAAATATGCGATGTGCGACCTCTAAATATTATTATTAAGAGCTCTGCTTTTAACAGGCATC